>CM041777.1:219018368-219336174 GCA_023374045.1 Limonium bicolor | reverse complement strand
AACCCACAAGGTCTTTTTTAGCGCCAAAGCTCTTCCTGGAGTTGGTCTGCGAGCCGCTATCAGCACAAACCCTTGCACCGTCTCTGGACTCCTGACATCTCTGCCTATAGGACTCACTTTGCTCACGGATCATTTCTTCAAAGTTGCTCAAGGCACGCCCTTCATCTAAAACCTGACAGCCAAGCTCCTTTGCTAGTAAGAGAGTTTGCCTAGCTTCCTCTTTGACATACTCATCATCCACACGATCAACCGGCCCAGATGGTCCACCTCCAGGTTCAAATCCCGGGGGGAATTCGAGGTCCTCAAACAAAGCCCTAAGATCATCACCATCCCCTTCCTCCACCTCTTGCTCGCCAGAGGGGTCTCAAGAACGACATCATGCTGGAGACTCCCTGGACTGATCGGAATCTTGCTCGACTCGAAGTCGGCCTCAATCATCTCATTATTATCCATCTTACTATGCCACAAGTCGTCCTTGTGGCTCTGAGGGTCTGCTCTCATAATCTCCTCAACAACCGGATCTTGGGTTGTCTCCTTCCTGCTAACTGGATTCCGAATAGAAATGGGTTGGCGATCACAGGGTCCCCTAGAATTGGCCACCCCGTTGTAGGGCTGGGCGGTTGGAGAAGTAGGGATATGACCGGAGAAACCATATCCCCAATGCGCACCACCTACACTTTGACTTGTTGGATACCACCACCCTCCGCCCCACCCGGGTCCATATCCCCACATCCGTAGTAGTCACAACCTCCAGACCACGAAGGTAGAACAGGAAAAGTCCAACCCGACACAAAGGGCGCCGCATTGCTCCAGGCCCAGTAAGGAGCCCCACTCCCACATTTCCAACAAAAGGATCTCCAACCGCATTAAACTCACTGGACAAATTATTCTTAACTGCCTCGGGAATAGTCTGCGCCATCTCAGCCTTAACTCCCGTCCCTGTCACTCCTCTTCCCCGTCCTTGCAACTTCTAGCCAGCAGCCGAACTCTGATGCGACGATTGGGGATCCCCGGGCACAAAAGCTCGATTACCGCGCCGGACTCAACCACCACCGAAACATCTTCGCCGGCGCACTCAACCTTCAAACCCGAAACGGCGTCACCATCCTTCTGTGCATTCACAACACCCGCCACCCCAGACACAGGACGAAACCCCTGCTGACCATGACTAACTCCATCGCGCTCAGGCGCCGAAGCATGGGAAAATCTCGAACTACCTGTTCCTGCCTCCTGCTTCCAACTGGCGAGACTCTCTTTACCCTCTCGAACGAGTATCTTGCTTTACAGGCAAAGATTCTGCGCCCTAGAAAAGTGCGGCCATGGACCTTCCCTCTTGCCACCTCGACTTGCTCTGCACTCTTCATTCTAACCAGGGCGAATGCGAGGGGATTATTTCGTCGTACCTTCCTGGAAATGAAGACCTGGCTGATAACACCATCCATCCGCAACAACCATCTAATAGCCTTCGCATCAACCGACCTATCCAGATTATCGATGAACAACGTCGGATATTGAAAGCCGGAATCATCAGGAGCTCCAACGTAAGTCGTCGAGGTAGAATAACCTTCACCACCAACTCCTTTCTTCTTCTGACCTCGCACGCCAACCACCCCGAACCGATTGTCTACTCCTCGTCGCCGCAGCCTTTCGCAAGAGCTCCTACCCCGCCGCGACACCGAACTCGACCTCCAGAGAGAATGTCGCCTGGAGCATCGGGACCCCCAAAACGTTGGGGCAGAGACTCTCCTCGTGGCCGTCTCGATCTATTCTCTCCCCGCTTCGAAGAGGACCGTCGCCTCCTGCAACAAGGGCTACGCTGGGGCCACCGCCTGGAGCGGCGCCGACTGTTCGAGCACCTTCCATAATCTCGCGACTTACTCTCCCTCTGCCGATCATGCGAGCTCCTCGACTTCCTCCCCCTCTCACGCTCTCTTTCCCTTTCTCACTCTCTCTCGCTCATTGCGTACTTGATTTGTACGTCATGCTTGGCTTAGTGACTGACTTTGGCCCTGTTGCCCAAAAGTCACGAAAAGTTGGTCAAGATGACTAGAACTTCTCTCCTTTTGGCATTTGGTACCAAATCTTTGGCCTACGCGAAAGATGTTGAAGATCTGGAATAACACCTTTTACTTCACCATCTGGCACATGTGGCGCAGCATGAATGACGTGGTAAGGTATTGCTCAATGTTATGAGGGTTGTGGTTATTATTAGAATCGGATGCTTGATTAGGAGTTTGTGTGTGTGTCTGACATAGTCTATATGAGTAGGATGATGCACATGGTGTGTAAAATGTAATATCTAGAGCTTGGTGTTGGATTTGTAACATTGAATGCTAAACAATGTAATAATGGGGTTGGGTTGGGTACTTTTTCCTCTTGAGGCTTTTTCCCATCGGGTTTTGTCTAATGCAGAATGGATTATTCGTGAGTGATTAGAAGAGGTGTAGTTATTAAAAGAAAGAAATTAATACTCAAAATATCCGTCGGGCTGCAAATTAAAACCCGGTCGTAGTAGTGTAGAAGACAGAAGCGGCCGGGGTCAAACCGTGGGACTTACAGCGAGTTAAAACAGTTCCTAAGCTTGTCACAAAAAGGGGGGAAGTTAATTGACTTGTTTTTTAGAGAATTAAAAGAGCAGATTAGATTACTGAGTGCAGATGAATTAAATGGAACTCCGGGTTCAGGTTTTATATAATCTGATTAATTATGCTATCTCTTCCGGTTTAATAAATTAGTTTGGCAAAATTCCTTTTATATCCTAAGGACTAAGTCATAGACCCTTAAGAACTCATTTACCAGAAAATGCTCGGTCTAATCAAGGTTCGAGCACTACTATGTAAACGGACGTTAAATTCGAGGAATTATAATTGCATCTGTAAATACTAACTTATTAAATCATAATAAGTTTTCTCCAGATTTACGGCTTAAATAACCTGTCTATTTATCACCTGGTCTGATCAAAATAGACTTAGGAAGGCATTTTAATAAATTCATGTAATTTATTAAAATGGTGAGAGAAATTCTTTAAGCGTAACAAACTGTATTTATTAAAACCGGTAGAAATATTGATTACATAATTAAACAAACCATAATTAAAAACCTTGCCCGGAGCAAATCCTCCTTAGCCAGACATATTAACTGGTAATAAATCTGACAGAGGTTGGACGTAATAACAGCACGGAGACGTGATTAGTGAATGAGAGAAATGGAGAAATGGAGAGGTCGAAGAGTGAAACATGTACGTAGGTATTATAAGTGAAGTGGGTGAATTTGAGAATTTAGAGAACTGGGGTATGAGATGTACGTGAGTGTTTAACTGGAAGAGAATGAATGAGGTGAGTGTGAGTGATTTTCTGGTTTTCTCCGTGCACTCGTACAAGGCTGTAGGGAATGGTTATTTATAGAAGGAAGAAAGAGTACGTAGAAGATTGCAGTTGATTGCCTCTGTTGATTTCTTCACTGATTGAAGCATTGATTGCTTCATTTATTGCAGGGGACAGGAGCTGGAGATGCGCGAGCGAAATAAGGTAGGCGACGGCGGGGTAGATAGATAAGGCGAGTTGCAGAGTCGCGCGAAGAAGAAAACTATTTTCGGGCGCGATTTACTCTTGTCCGCCTGTGGAACCGCCTCCAATCAGGGCGGTTTGTGTGTGTCCGCCCCCATGTCCGCCTCTGGTCCGCCTGTTGTCCGCCTCCTTTGGGGCGGTTGAGCAGGCGGTTGTGCAGGCGGTTGCAATGCTGTAGTGCTGACCGTGACTTATTTCGTTCTACGAACTTCGACCGGCTCTAGATTCTTCGTTTGGACTCCGTTTTCTGAGCCGTTTGTGTCTACGCGTTCGTCTCTTTGTCTACTTCACTCCCGGCTTGGTTTTCCTCATGTTAAACCAATAATTCTGTGAGATAAACAATAAAATATAAACTAGAGGAAAACTAACAGAAGTGGAGAAATGAGCAAGAAAAGTGCTGATATTAAACATGAATTACACCTAATAAACATGCTCATTTTGACACTTATCACACCCCCACACTTATCTTTTTGCTTGTCCTCAAGTAAAACCATGTACCTAAGCAAGTAGGAAATGCTCAATACTAACAATATTATTATGAAGGGGTATGATAAAAAAGTCAATAGTTTATGATCTCTAAAACTTATTGAGGAGTGTGAAGAATTATCTGCTGGTGGCATAGGTGTGCTCAAGGTGAAAACAAAATATAGAGTTTCGGGGTATGATCTAAGGTACTTCAATGTTTCTTTTATTTTGGTAACTCCGAGAACTTTTACCATGGCCAAACTCTCTCAAGAATGGGCATTGAGGAGAAAATAAAAGGAAGAAAAGATTTATGCATTTGCTTCACTTTTGCATAAGAGATGAGAAAATATAGGCATCACGCCTTTGTATTCAAGAACACTCAACTCTCCTTTGTTGGTTACCAATGGTGTCTCGAAAGTCCCTTATTTTTTGTATACTTCTTCTTTTTTTTTTAACAGAGAAATACCCCTTAGCAATCCCTAAGAGAGAAGACAGAAAGAAACCCTGAGCAATAAAATCCAACCAATTTGCAGATTATTTGGTCACACCGCATATAAAAATGCTCCTCAAAAGTAATCAAATGTAAACATTTTAAAATTTGTACCCTTTATCCTACAATTCATAATAGTATTAGTTTTTAAAGAGAACAACCTACATTAGCAGGGTACATAATTCAATTAGAACAAATGCGAGGTAAGCAGAAGATAAGCAGAGAGACTTAACAAATTTTAAGCATTTAGATGTCCTAGGTTCTTCCCCCACACTTTAGCTCAAGCAATGCCCTCATTGCGTAGATGAAATAAAATTAATAGGGCAAGCAAAGTAAAGGAAAGAGTGTACTCCCCAGATTTCGTAGAGTGTGTAGAGCTCCCCCACACTTGAGTGTTGCTGTGGAATGTCATGAATTGAACCTGTAAAGAATATTCTACACAGCGAGAAGAACTCAAGTGAAGCCTGCATTTTATTATAACAAATAAAAGGGAAATATAGTACAAAAAAGAAAACAACACTAAATTAAAGGAAAGATAAAAGATAGATAGTGGGATGCCTCCCACCAAGCTGCCCGGGTTCAACGTCTCTAGCTAGACGTATTTGACCAAGCTTAAGTTTATCCCGGATCATAAATGAATGTTGACAATGGCAGTACCGGGATCAGGAAATTGGCAATATGTAGGACCGAACCACCTGGATCAAAACAAAGTATTATGGCAACAATGATAGTAGGAAGAGACAAACTCCACAAAACCTGGTTTTGAAGGAGGTTATTGCTGGCATTAATCTTGTAGTGAAAACCGGGTGATGGTTGTAGTGCTTCCTCAAATTGGAGAATGTAAACATTCTCCCTTTGTTGGTGAGCCGTATGGGTGCAAGAAGGTAGTGGTGGTGCTTGCTCAAAGTCGAGGATGTAAATTTCCTCCTCTGGAACGAAAATGAAGGTGGAAGTGAGCTTCAACGGGTGGGTGGGTGGGCATTATTTTTCTTTGTCGAAGGGCCCAAATTTTCCAATGGATGATCCTTAGTGTGAGTATCATCCTCTTCAAATTTAAGGATGAAGACATCCTTAAATGCTTTGAGTGGTTCAGGGAGAACTTCTGGGAAATTTGTATCTTCATGTTCTGACCCTGGATCAAATGGAAAGGTGGCCTTCTCACTCAGCGAGCTGACTTCGAGCTTCCCTACTTCTTGTTGTACAAGAGGGGAAGGCTGTGATCCTCCAGATGAAGATCAAAGTTGGATGGCTTTTCCTCTTCAAATTTGAGGATGTAATAATCCTCATCTTCTTTGAGAGGCTCATAGGAAGAGTCTTGCTTGAATTCAACTTCAGAGGGAGGTGGTTCCTCGAAGGTGATATTGGTATTTTGTTTGGATGTTCTGGCGGGAGCGAGCATTTCCTCCTCTTCATTCTCGAGGATGTAACAATCCTCATTGTCTGGGTATAGCACAGAGAAGGAGGGAAAATAACGGTAATTGACTTCAGAGGGAGGAGACTCCATGAAGTTGAGGTAGAAGTTGTCCTCTGATGGCTTGTCTTCAAGCTCAAGCAGAAGGTTTGATACCGTTTGCTCATTTTCGAACGGGGGGGTGGTGTATGAGTAACTCAAATCCTCAGGTAAATCGTCCACTACATGAACCAGTTTACTCTCCGGTTGCTGTGATGTAAGGTCTAGTGGACCTTCCATCATTTCGTTTATCGCAACTAATTTGGCATAGAGCTTCATTTGGTTCATGTCGAGGTATTCTTCCTCGGCCTGCTGCTCCACTTCAGGGACCATTTCACTCTCGGGTTGTTGCTCCCTTTGAGCTAATGTGATGGGTTGGTCCACTACGTAGATTGCTTTTGCATACTCTTTGGATTTGGATTGGTTTGTGAGGGGAGTTGGCCAGGAGGTCTTTGTTGAGTTAGGAGTTGTTGAATCTGAGACTGCAAGGCTGTTTGGTCTTTGCGCAGAGCTGCGACCTCTTCTTGCGTATCTCGGGATTTACCCATCATCGCCTTAAACATCTCTTGCATCTGAGACATATCAGACTCAGGATTCGAAGGAGGTGGAGCTGGTCGGCTCGATGAAGCTTCATTGCCATAGGGCTGTTGTTGATATTGCCTTGGGCCTCCTTGGAAATTGGACTGAGGTCTGTAATTTTGGGATGTTTGTAGGGTATGTGGGTTTTGAATATTTCCGGTGTTTGAGTAGCTAAGGTTGGATTGCATGTTACGTTGCCATGGTTGTCGGTAACCTGAATTGTTGGTGATGTAGTTTGCTTCCTCCGCTGCTTTCATTTCTTGTAGTTGGGGGCATTGATCGTAATCATGAGGCCCGCAACATTGCGTACAAGAAATTGTTGGAGATGGTTGGGATTGAGGAGCATAGCCTGGAGGGGTAGTAGGTGGTCGAGAAATCATCGACTTAGCTTGCTGAGGGAAGGAATTCATAGCCATTTGTTCGACCACTTTCTGTAGAGTGCTCACTTTTGTTGCTTGCTGAGCATTGCTTTCCATGAGTTGCTCATGGCTTCTCATGAGCTGGTCGAATTTGTTATCACTCTCCCCAACATGATATAATCCTGGAGTACCGCTCCTTGATCCACCGGAGGCCCAGTCTCTGATTTCCTCACAGAGAGACTCCATGCTGTTCAGAAATTGTGCTCCCGGCTTTTTCAGAACGTCAGCCCCTAACGAAGATAACACCATTGTTCTGCACGGACCGATCAAGCCCTTGTAAAACAATTGTGATACTTGTTCCTTCGTCAGACCGTGGTGAGGACAAGTGAGTAGTAGACCTTTGAAACGGTCCCAAGTTTCACAAATATTCTCCGACCCTGGTTGCTTAAAATTATAAATTTCAGCAATCATCTCCAAAGTTCGGCTTGGAGGTAGGAATTTGTCATAGAACTTGGTGGCCATGTCGTCCCAGGTAACAATGGTACTCGGTGTTAAGCTATGATACCACTTGCTCGCGTTTCCCGTCAGGCTGTGTGGGAATAATGACAATCTTGCATATTGAAGTACTGCGTCGGTTGCAGTAAGGCTATTGGCATGTTGTAAGAATTTTGTAACATGTAACAGGGCTTCGTTTGGACTGGTGCCATCAAACATGCCCAACTCCTTCACACATCGAATCTGATGATATGGCTTCAGCTTTTGCCACTCCTCGTATTCGGATGGGCTGAGGTGAGGAAGGACGATAGCAGGCTGTTGTCCTTGGTTAGACGGCCTGTTGATATTTCGAACCGTTGCTGGTGTAGCTGCCATGTTAGCTTCCGGGTCAGAATTATCACTGTGGTGGTATTTTGTTGAGCTCGTCTCTGCCTAAGATTGCGCAGAAAGGTTCTCTCGATTTCTGGGATGTAACCAACCGTGTGATTAATATTCTCTGGGAGGCTCTGTGACCTGGTGAAAGGCATACACCACTCAAAACAGAGAAAAGAACTGGTTATACGTTAGAATAATAAAAATGTTAGGAATTAGTAGACAGAAATTTAAAGTTAGTAGTTAGTATACAAGGGAACGAAATGACAATGGAACGAAATGACAGAAATTTAAAGTTAGTAGTTAGAGACAAGGGAACGAAATGACAAGGGAACGAAATGACAAGGGAACGAAATGACAAAAATAAATAACAATAATATTAACAAATGTCAGAAGTCCGATGTCCAAAATTAGATGTCCAAGTCAGATCAGAAGTCCGAAGTCCGATGTCCAAATCAGATGTCCGAGGTTATATGTCCGAAATTGGATTAACAGTTTTTTTTTTTAATTTTTTTAGCAGATTATTATAATAAACAGGTGAATTAACCGGGGCTTAGGGACTAGATTAAATCAAGTCCCCGGCAACGGCGCCATTTTGCAGAATGGATTATTCGTGAGTGATTAGAAGAGGTGTAGTTATTAAAAGAAAGAAATTAATACTCAAAATATCCGTCGGGCTGCAAATTAAAACCCGGTCGTAGTAGTGTAGAAGACAGAAGCGGCCGGGGTCAAACCGTGGGACTTAAAGCGAGTTAAAACAGTTCCTAAGCTTGTCACAAAAAGGGGGGAAGTTAATTGACTTGTTTTTAGAGAATTAAAAGAGCAGATTAGATTACTGAGTGCAGATGAATTAAATGGAACTCCGGGTTCAGGTTTTATATAATCTGATTAATTATGCTATCTCTTCCGGTTTAATAAATTAGTTTGGCAAAATTCCTTTTATTATCCTAAGGACTAAGTCATAGACCCTTAAGAACTCATTTACCAGAAAATGCTCGGTCTAATCAAGGTTCGAGCACTACTATGTAAACGGACGTTAAATTCGAGGAATTATAATTGCATCTGTAAATACTAACTTATTAAATCATAATAAGTTTTCTCCAGATTTACGGCTTAAATAACCTGTCTATTTATCACCTGGTCTGATCAAAATAGACTTAGGAAGGCATTTTAATAAATTCATGTAATTTATTAAAATGGTGAGAGAAATCCTTTAAGCGTAACAAACTGTATTTATTAAAACCGGTAGAAATATTGATTACATAATTAAACAAACCATAATTAAAAACCTTGCCCGGAGCAAATCCTCCTTAGCCAGACATATTAACTGGTAATAAATCTGACAGAGGTTGGACGTAATAACAGCACGGAGACGTGATTAGTGAATGGAGAAATGGAGAGGTCGAAGAGTGAAACATGTACGTAGGTTATTATAAGTGAAGTGGGTGAATTGAGAATTTAGAGAACTGGGGTATGAGATGTACGTGAGTGTTTAACTGGAAGAGAATGAATGAGGTGAGTGTGAGTGATTTTCTGGTTTTCTCCGTGCACTCGTACAAGGCTGTAGGGAATGGTTATTTATAGAAGGAGAAAGAGTACGTAGAAGATTGCAGTTGATTGCCTCTGTTGATTTCTTCACTGATTGAAGCATTGATTGCTTCATTTATTGCAGGGGACAGGAGCTGGAGATGCGCGAGCGAAATAAGGTAGGCGACGGCGGGGTAGATAGATAAGGCGAGTTGCAGAGTCGCGCGAAGAAGAAAACTATTTCGGGCGCGATTTACTCTTGTCCGCCTGTGGAACCGCCTCCAATCAGGGCGGTTTGTGTGTTGTCCGCCCCCATGTCTGCCTCTGGTCCGCCTTGTTGTCCGCCTCCTTTTGGGGCGGTTGAGCAGCGGTTGTGCAGGCGGTTGCAATGCTGTAGTGCTGACCGTGACTTATTTCGTTCTA
The DNA here is from genome assembly GCA_023374045.1 of Limonium bicolor. Taxonomy (NCBI): domain Eukaryota; kingdom Viridiplantae; phylum Streptophyta; class Magnoliopsida; order Caryophyllales; family Plumbaginaceae; genus Limonium; species Limonium bicolor. Next base: position 219,326,448 of record CM041777.1, on the reverse strand, counting down.
CGAACTTCGACCGGCTCTAGATTCTTCGTTTGGACTCCGTTTTCTGAGCCGTTTGTGTCTACGCGTTCGTCTCTTTGTCTACTTCACTCCCGGCTTGGTTTTCCTCATGTTAAACCACAATAATTCTGTGAGATAAACAATAAAATATAAACTAGAGGAAAACTAACAGAAGTGGAGAAATGAGCAAGAAAAGTGCTGATATTAAACATGAATTACACCTATAAAACATGCTCATTTTGACACTTATCATCTAAGGAGGTTTTAATGAGGCCTGTTCTTGCTCACCCAACTGACATTGTCAGGTTACATTTTAAATTAATAAAAGACAATTGCCTAATTATTAAAAAAACCAAATCTTTTGGCCTAGTACCCCCCTCAATAGATGATTTTTTTTATAGTTACGGTATCAACCCAAGATCTTTGGTTCTGATATATCACTCCTCTACCGACCAAGCCACGGGGGCTTGACATGGGGTCAGTAGATGAATATGAGGCTATATGCATGGCACCATTGGAAGGTGGTTGCTTTTGTGAGGTTTTTTAGACGATGTGGCCGTTGGAAGGAAACTATAAGTGATACAGTTGGTTGTTCTCATTGATCTACGAAGAAGGTGAGAGTCTCTATTACAAATATTTACTTAAGGTATCTCATGGGTTAAATTACATCTACTCTTCTTGAAAATATGTGTTCAATCATTCTATCCTTTCAATATTCTGTTGTTTTTCGTTTATCGAGTGTCTAGTCAGTTGGGCTGGTGGTCGTCTCTTTGCTTGTACTCAACGTTGGAGTGGTTCTTCTTCCAGTCATTCAAGGGCGTCAATGACATCAATATTGAGCTATTACGAAGTGGCAATAACCTTTCCCCTTGACTTGTTATAAAGAGTTCCAATAAAATCATTGGTATGCATTTGTCAACTATGAAAATAAAGAGAAATTAGTTGGATTTTCTAGAATATCTAGAATCTAATAGTTATGCCACCATAGAAATTGCAGATGACGATCTAAACCTTATAAGAGTGTTGACCAGTGTCTTTCTAGTTGTACGTGATGCATTATGCAAATGACATATTGATGCAAACCTAAAGACCATTGAGAATTTTTTTTCTACAAGATCTTGGTTTGGTCGAAAAGTTGTTGTTTTGGACGGAGTTATGAAAGACTGTAAACACCCTTTGTATTCTGTAAATCGAAGAATGAAGATCGTTTACAGAGAAGGGGATGGAATGCCCAACGTGGAAGGCTTAGACGGAAACCCTAGAATGACTCTACCCAGTCTACACACACTACACGCACAATACTCCCCAACTTTAGTACAATAAATAATACCCTTGACCCAACGGTCAAAACTAATAACGTCTATAATTAACACGCCCAAGAGGAACTAAATAGAATAGCCCAACTCACTAACAACAGCTAACTTAAATAAATCTAACACCCCCTTCAAATCTTAGAAGGTTTCAGCTTGTAAGATTTGCAGCCAAAACAAAACTGGTAACAAACTGTTGTGGAGAGCCCAGCCCCATCCTTTTGACTTGCTGAGGATAGGCCTTGCCTGGTAGTATCTTAGTCAGTACATCAGCCACTTGGTCTTTTGAGCCCACAAATTCTACTTCAATCATCCCCTCTTGTAATTTCTGCCTGACGAAATGAATATCAAGCTCGATGTGCTTCGTCCTCTCATGCAGAACAGGATTTCTTGCGATGTAAATCGCTGCTTGGCTATCTGATTTTACTGGAATGGGTAGCACACTGTCCACCCCAACTCATGCAGGACTCTCGTGATCCAACTGAGTTCAGCTGTCACGCTCCTCATGGCTCGGTACTCCGCTTCAGCTGAGGACAAAGCCACGGTAGCCTGCTTCTTTGATTTCCATGAGAGAGGACTGCCGCCTAGATGAATGAAGTAGCCACTAATGGACCGTCTCGTATTCGGGCAACCTGCCCAATCAGAGTCACAAAAAGCAACTAGTGAATAATTGTCTTTACAATTGAATAATAGGCCATAATTCAGTGTGCCACTGATATAGCTTAGAATGTGAAGTGCTGCATTCTAATGAACATCAGTGGGAGAACTCAAAAACTGACTCAAAACTTGAATTGCAAAACAGAGATCAGGCCTACTATGCGAGAGATAACTGATTTTACCAACTAATTTCCTGTATATAAAGGGATCAGCCAGGAGTTTGCCCTCACCCTTCCTAAGTTTGCTATAAGTATCCAGAGGACTGCAAGCTTTCTTTCTACCAGACAGAACAAATTCTTTCAACAGATCTTGGCAATATTTCTTTTGCAATAAAACAACTCCATCAGTAGTATGAATGAACTGCATTCCCAAAAGAAACTAAGTCTCCCTAGATCCTTAATTTTAAACTGCCTGTTCAATCTTTCCTTAACAGTTTTAATGAGAACAAGGTCATTTCCGGTGATAAGAATATCGTCTACATATACCACTAGATGACAAACCAAATTTGATTCTGACCTTGTAAACAGAGAGTAATCATTAAGAGACTGTACGAAACCCAAAGATTTAAGGAAAACACTTAACTTGTGGTGCCATTGCCTAGAGGCCTGTTTCAGCCCATAAAGAGACTTCCTTAATTTACAAACCTTTCCTAACTGTTTTGTCCTATAACCTTCAGGAAGATCCATATAAACATTCTCCTCAAGATCCCCATGCAAAAATGCATTATTAATGTCTAGTTGGCTTATTAACCACCTTCTTTTAGTTGCAACAATAATCAAAGCCTTAATTGTAGTGAACTTGACCACCGGGGAAAATGTTTCCAAGTAATCAATTCCATACCTTTGTGTGTAACCCTTTGCAACTAATCTGGCCTTAAACCTTTCAACACTGCCATCACTCCTATGTTTGATTTTATAGACCCACTTACACTTAACCGGTTTCACTCACCCGGAAGGTCCACTAAGTCCCATGTGTGGTTTCTTTCTAATGCAAGAAATTCCTCTTTCATAGCCTTTCTCCATCTCTCATCTTTTTCAGCTTCACTAAAATAGTTAGGCTCAATTTCTATGTTAACCGTAGCATGCAAGCAGTAATGACCAGAAACATTACCCAAAATAATCCTAAGGTATGAGGAGTAAAACAAGCTCCAACAATACAATTATTTTTAGCAGATTCCGAGTTCTCAATACTGGAGTCAACAGTATAACAGCTAGCAATTCTATCATTTAAAATCTGTGAAAAACAATCAAGGGAGTTATTGGAAGTGAACTTATCTTTCTAGATGGCTGTAGACCCAAGGTCATAATCACTGAGATATCTCGGGGCATGTCTTGTCCTTTCTGACCTTCTAGGTGCAAAGGATTCACCTTGTTCTGCAACTTCTATATTTGTTTCCCTTGGACCATCATTGTCCGTGTCAGCTCTTTGTTCTGCACCAGTATCTTGGTCCTCATGTCTCTCTTCTTGGACCATCTCTTCATCATCACTGGGGCTGTATCTCTCTTGGCCTTCCTGTCTTAAGCTTGTCTCAATGATATTAGTATCAATCAGTGAAAAGAAATCATTTTGCAACTGTAGACACCAAAAATTCTCACCCCATAAAGCAAATTTCGAAATAATAAGAGGGATCGTCGCCTTTCTTTTTCAAAACATATTAGCGTGCGTGCCATAACGAAACCGTCATTTTATAACCTTTTTCAAAGCATTTCATAAAAACACGATTTTCCAAAAAATGAATTTTCAAACAATAATCCGGTTTAAACCCATTCATCTTGTTATTTACATTCCATAATTTCATACCATTAGATTAACTCTCTCATTTTATTGTATACTTTCTTTTAAGATAGTAGCATTTTTTTAGAAAATTCATCCAATTCGAATTAGAACAGTAGTGTTATTTCCCTCATTTATTTGCTGAATTCTGTTGTAGCTTAACTAGTTAGAGTGTTCACTAGGAACCTATAAAGCCCTGTTCGAATCCTGTAAAAGGCTTGAGTGAGTTTTTGTTTGTTTCTTTAACTCACAAGAGATGATATATTTTATTTCCCGCATTAACATATCGAATGATTTCGCAGCTCAATTGGTGGAGTATGTGAGGGAAGAGGGCGGAGGTCTTGAGTTCGAAACTCGGAAAACACCCTTTCTCCTTTTGTGTAGTATCTGATTTTTTTTCTTTTCTTTATTCCTGCCCATCATTTGAAATCCCCAACACATTCGCTGTTCTTTCGTGTTCCCCCATCTTCGACTTCACGCCATTACGCTCCAAAACCACCCATACCCACGCCTGAAAACCGAGGTGACCAAGAAGCAAAGGGTGAGAAAATTTTTCGTTTTTAAAGCTCCTCCATGCTTTTTCGAAGGGGACGATCTCAAAAACTCCATCTCCGCTGAATCTCTCCCGGACATCTCGTCACTGAGGAAGTTCTCATTCAGGGTTGGAGTTCCGTTCCCTAGATTTTGAGTTTCCTCTGCATGTCGTTCTTCCCTCTTCCTTTCAATCTGAATTCGAAGCTTTCTTTACCCCAACCCAGTCGACGCTTCCATCTTCTCGCCCTTGCTTCTTCTTCTTCGGTTTCCTTAACCCCGAACAATCCTTCGCTCCATTCTCTTCAAAACCCAGCACCTTCATCAATTCCCTTCTCCTCTGGCGAATATCAAAATCCATCGGCAGTCATCTTCCTCATCTCTACAACCACTTCTCCTCTGGTTCTTCCCCCATTCTTCCATTTTCAAACCGAGAAGAGAAGCCTCTTCCTCTGCTAATCGAAACCACTACAAAATACTAGCGACACCTCCCTGCCTTCTTCAACAACAGAAATTCTTCTTCCTTCCTAAAAAAAAAACCTCAACTGGTGAACACGAACAGACGGCTCTGAATCTTTTCAATCTCCTTCGCTCTTCTTCTCCTCTGATCGTTTTCACAAGAAGAAGCCGACTGACGAAAAATATACCACACTCCCTTATTGTTCTGTCGAAAGGGAACTTTCATTCCTGTTTAAAAAAAAACCCAGAGCCTTCTCCTCGTTCAAGTTTGGTCGAGATTTGTTTGTTTCCTTTCCCGACGAAAATCACCACAAGCACCGCCATGATTGTCAGAAGATACCCACCTTCACCCATTTCGTTTTCGCATTCAAACCAGAAGAAGCGTAAGCTGCTAGTGTCAGTTTGTGCGGCTCATAATCTGTTCTACCTTTCATCTTTAATGTCGATTTCTTCTACCAAATGAACCGAGTCGGTGATGGTTAGCGAAAAATGGCTCTATCGGAATCTTGTACCCGAAATATGAGTCAGATTCCTATTTCTGTTCTGTATTTTACGCGTATCTTGGCCACCATAGTTTCTAATTCTCATTGTGTGTGCGTTTACAAGAGAAGATCAGAAAAACTGTTATAACTGTGTGTTCACTTTGAGCTTGGGTATAAACCGACCCCCGGTACTCGAATCAGACCTTGGAAACTGCTGGTCTTTTCACTTTGTTTTCTTTCTGATTCATTCGATTGCGTTTCTGGACTAACATATTTGCTCGTGTGGTGCAAAACTCCCTTGCTCAGTGTGCGAGACTGGTATTAATGTGCGACATGGAAGCTGGTACATATGCTTTTGCTTTGTCATTCCATCTTCACATTCTGTATGACTATGCCCATTTGTACATTCTTATCTTACTGACTCATTGGTATCTGTGGGTTCGATTTACAGGAAATTCCTCCACTAGCCTAATCCCGTTGTTTTCCCATTGAACCTAAACCAGTTTCTAATCTTTTGTTGTAGTGCAGGTCTCAATGACTTTTAATTGTACAACATATATCGCTGAGTTGTTTCTCTTTGAACGTCTGATTTCAATATGGAGGGGACCCGGATGTTGAGTTCTTCTGCATTCTGTAGTTAAAAAAAAATGCTGTTGTCCTCAACTGGGTATTTGTATCTCCAACCAAGTAGCTGTAGATACACCTAATAGTTGCACCGATGAGGCTGCCTCCTTATTCTAACATGTTCTGCTGGATTTACCAATTCTGATTACATCTTTGAACTGACCCATATCTAACCTTCCATTTCATGTCCCTTTTCTCTGTTCAGCTCCATCTTGCAGGATATTCGTTTTGTCTTCGATCTGGTACATAAGTTCCAACTGAAATTACCTCAATTCTGCTGTTGAGTTTGTTTAAATGCTTCACATGCCTGATTGTATGTACTCTCTGTTCCACCATTACCTTTGCGTATTTGTATTTATGGACGGCTAGATCCGTGCAGATATATCCTTGTCAATTCCCTACCTGTTCGTCTATTCAAATAACTGGTCTTCTTCTTGGTATGCAAAGCTATGCCACTTGCGTTTCAGTGAGCAAAAGTGCTCATGTATGTGTTCGGTTCTAAAAAAAAATGAAACTGTGGTGATCGAGCTTACGGTTTAGCTCCCCCATGCGCACGCTTTTCTGTCCTTTTTCTTGGTTTGATTTGGTTGCATATTACTTATGAGCTTATGCTCAGTTAGTTAATAATTTTGGTTAATTATGTTACAGCATCTCGAATGTATAAACTGACATAAGGATTTGTTTCTTAAAATAAAGTAACCAGAAGCTGAAGGAGTAGAAAAAAAAAGAATAAAAGGGATTCTCATAGTATTTGGCTAGTTTTTTTTTTATGTCATATTCTACTTATCGGTTTGCTTGCTGTATCTTTTCACTATACATGTACATGTTTTACATTTGGTTTTATTGTAATTCTCAATTTATTTCCTCGTATTTCTGATCTATTATTAAGCCATAGTTATTAAACCTTAGGACCAAACCCTAGTATAGCGGGTGAACCCTTGCCCATGGTGAGCCATGGTCCCACCTAGTAAAGGGTGATCCCTAAACCCAAACCACACCTTATTATAATAATAAAAAAAAAGAAAGAAACCCAAGGCATGAGGCCCAAAAATTGAATAAAGTCTACATTCAAAATCAAAAGCCCATTTAGTCACTAAGCCCACTCGGCCCATAAGCCCACTCGGCCCAAAAGCCCACTCGCCCATAAGCCCACTCGGCCCATTAGCCCACTCGGCCCAGACCCAAGCCCAATCCAATTCGGCCCAAACCCATTTTGAACCATTCAGCCCAAACCCATTTCAAAACCCAAACCCACTTCAAGGCCCAAACACATAACAAGGCCCAAGGCCCATTTCAGCCATAAAACAAAATCAACCCAAAAACACTCTTTAGCCCAAATAAAAAGGTCCAAGGCCCATTTCAGTCCCAAAACAACCTTAACCCAAATAAAGAGGCTTAAGGCCCAATTCAGCCCAAAAACAATCTTCAGTCCAAATAAAAAGGTTTAAAGCCCATTTCAGTCCCAAAACAATCTTCAGCCCAATTCAGGCCCAAATCTGAATAAGGCTCAACAAACCCACAATCGGCCCAAGCCTACCAAATGTCATATTGGTTTGACTCTGACCCGAACTTTTGACCCACTCCCAACCCAAATTTGACCAACCAAACTTTGACCGACCTAAACTTTGACCCTCGACCCAAACTTTGACCAACCAAACTTTGATCAAACCGAACATTGACCAATCAAACTTTGACCCGCACATTGACTAATCAAACTTTGACCCAAACTTTGACCTCCCGACCTTGACCCAACCCAAACTTCAATCCAAATCAATCTTCAATCCAAATCAAACTTCAATCCGATTCAAACTCAAATTGTAGATTCCATCCAAACTCCAAAATTCCAAAAAAATAGCTTTAATTCAAAAAATCATGAAGGTCTCCTTTCTCAAATTTTCGAACAATCATATTATTCAAACTTCATCAAGTTTTCAAAAGAAACCATTTTGTGGAATTTTAAAGGAAAAACTCTTCTCAAGACGCAGAAAAGTTCATCTCACATATATAGAAAGTTTTCTCCTAAAACATTTCTCAAAATCAGTGTTTCTTTACAGAGAATTCCGAACAACTTAAAAAGTTTTCCAACTAAAATTTCATACTCAAAACTAAACCGTTTTCAGGGAACATGAGATGTCTAACATTTTCAAAACGTTTTCTCCCTAGTTAGACATCACTTGTCTCCCTTCCAAAATAAAAATCCGAGGCGGGGCACTGGGGTTGTCTCATCCCTTGTCGCAGTCTGGACTTCTTTAGGCGGGGCATTAGGGTGACAAACATCCCCTAATTGCAGTCTAGATTTTTACGAGGCGGGGTGCTAGGGATGTGACTGCCTTCCTAGTTGCAGCCGGGATTTCAGAATCGTCTAACTCCCTTCCACTCGATTTCAATATTTTCAGTTTTAACGTTTTAAAACCCGGGAGTTAGAGACGTTATTAGGGTTTGACTGAGGGCATCTCATTTATGGTGTTTCTCTCTAACCTTAGTTTTCGACATAAATACATTGCCCCATCTTTCGAGCCTCGGTACTTATTATTAGTTAAGTGTCGTGTTCGAGGGGGTACATAGGGTAATCCCTCGGGATTATCCGCCCTTTTACAATAAAATGATTTCCTCAATCGCTTTCAGAATATCAAAATCCAAAAAACCCAGGATCTTTACCCAAACTTCAATTGCCTCACACACTCAGATCATTATCCAAACCCAAATCATTCAAACTCCAACTCACCTTAAACACAAATCCTCTTACAAATTCCAACTTCATTCAAACTTCTAAAGTCTCACAGACCCGAGCGTCTCATAGACTCGAACATCTCACGAACTCGAATGTCTCACAGACCCGAGCGTCTCACAGACTCAACCATTCTGAGATTTCAATGTCTCACAGACTTGGGCGTCTCACAGACTCTAACCTCCCAAAACCTGAAACTTCTTGAAACTTCGAATCCTTCTAAATCTCAAACACTACAAATATCCTCAAGCTCCACAAACATCAAAAACTTCCCAAAACCCAAACATCCTTGAACTACGTGAGGTCTGATCTCAACAGGGAGTTGAGTATGTAGGCAACCCACATAGGGTGCGACCCCATTTCAAACAAAAAACCCTTTCCCCTTCTGAGGCGGCTCTTATATCTCTCAAAACACTCTAACCTTCTTCGATTCCCACAAACTTCAAATTATCATACTCCAAATCTTGTATATTCACTCAACCTTATACTTTCCCTAAACCTTCGATATATGCTCATCCGAATTCACTGATTCTTCTTCTTGGTGCTAGCTTGGCAGAAAAGCTCGCCTCATCTACTCTCTTTCTCTCTTCCTGTCTTAATACTATCCTTGGCTTTTAAATGAATCTCTTTAATAAGGTTTTGAAAGAAGGTAATCCCGACAATTGGAGACCGAGGTTTCCTCGGGCACCAATCCAAAGTCGTGGTCGTTGCCACTTCCGAGGGGTGTAACCCAGTACGAACCCACAATAGAATCTCTGTAAATGACCAGATAAGCCCTATCCATAGGGAACAACATCAGAGTCAACTAACGGTCTTAGAACCCCCTTCTCATCCTTTCCTGGTTCTTTAGGTCAAACTAGGTGGCGACTCTAGTCAATTCTGCCTTATAGAGGCATAAGTCCGCGTGGGGCCCATTGAGAGCGGGTGTAGTGTTCACTTACATTCCCCTTATGCTTTCTAGGAAAGACGGACGATTTAGTAGGTATTTGAGGGATGCCAGAGTAACGGGTTTTCACCCTCCACAGAATGGCATTTTAGGATCTAGGCTTTTCAATCAGGTACCATATTTAGATAGACCCCCCCTCATACCGAAAAATCACCCTCCACAGAATGGCGACTCTGCTGGGGAAAACTTGAGTAAGTTTTTCTCATAAACTTGGTCAAGGAAAACTGAACTCCATTCAAAATTGTCGGGTTTTCCCCACTTCTTTCAAAACCTTCAAGAGCTTCATCCCAAGCCTCTAGGATTATTCTACTCCACACTTAGAGTGTGTATCTGATGAGGGCAGATAGGACTTGATAGATCCTCAACAAACATTGCAACAATTGGGTTAATGATTATCTCACATTTAGAAAGAGACACTTAGGATTGAATGAAGCTAACTTCCCTCTAGGCTAATAAACAACCAATTTGGAATCACTTTCAAGATAAAACTCCTAGCAAATAGGATGATGCTGACTTCTTTGCTTTTACATTTATGTTATGATTGTGGGGTGCATTGGGAGGGTAGCTTAGGACATGCATTCCTCCGTGTCACCCGATTTATCCACGAGTCACGGGATCCCGACCGGTCCACGGTTGATTCCCCTTGAGCTGGGTCATTTATATAAATGGCTAAACCCACGGGGCAAGATGGTCATCGACCTACGCCCTGCAGGCTCATGATCCAAAAATACCTTCCATTATCCGAGTCTAAGCCAGCATATAGTGAACCATGAGCCTTCAGTGTCCAGCTGCCTAATCCGGTGTCTAGGACGGGTTTTATGGGTAGTCACCCCCTTTTGTATGCCGCTTGTCTGACCACCCTTCTGCCTAACCCTGAAGATTGCATGGGCTCAGTTCTCCATTGTTCCTCTGCACCACGGGTGTCTTTAAAGCCCAATGTCGCGCTACACGTCCATAGAGGATCCCGTATTTACCGGATACCCATACATGGCACAACGTAGTCAGTGAATAATTTGGACTTTAGACACACCTGACCGTGCAGATGACGAGAGACCCGTTCCCATGCAGTACTTCCCCGAGTTTCCCGAAAAGTGGGGCGTTGTCGGATCATCACTGGCCGTGGCATATGTTTCCTTATCACTTCGGGTATCCTGACCTTTCGAACTTAAGCACTCCGGACTTTCTTGATAACGTGCCTCGCAAGGGGCATAGCAGAGAAAAACCCCGAGAGATGACAGTGAAGGGACGATGGTTCCCCGGTGAGACGGAGTCATAATTGACCTGGAAAGTGATTATCCCAACATTAACACTTACAGCTCCACATCAAATATAGCCACGATTTACTTTATGTTATACATGTGTGCAAACCACTTTCTTCGAACCAAATTGTTTTAAATTTTGCAAAACGTTCGGAATTCTCTTTTGCATGCCTTTTAAAGCTGTTTTATGAGCTCGTCTAATTTAGAATCCCACTTATATTTTACTCAAAAACATTTGGGGTTTTAAAACCTGCCACAACATCTTTGGAAACTTTACTTCACTTAAATGTTATTTCCAAAACAATTTTTCAAAAATCGATTTCGAAAATCTACTTTCTACAAATGAATTTCAAACAACCCTCTTCACCAGCATTATTTCAAAATAGTTTTCGAAAACAGTTTTCAAAGTTGATTTTCACAAACGTATTTCAAAATAAATGACTTGGTCCCCATGTTGTGACCCGCTATTTTTGAAGTTCTATCCACCTTCAAGAGCAGCGGTCATTACCGTGGAGCGTTCTAGTCATTTTGTGTTTTCACAAAAGTGGTGGATTTTCACATAAGATTTTTGCTTGATCATTCACCTTTCCTTTCTCGAAAATATCCCTCATTCCCCACGTCGGAGCAAGTGAAGCAGCATTAAGATCGACTATGTGGATCGAGCTGAAGGCCAGAGGCACACCAACCCGTGGAGTTAACCGAGGGACATGAAGACCAACACCAACCATTCAAATACAAAATCAGAGGTGTACCAAACCGAGTCAAGTGACATAAAGACCAGCGACACCGGTTCGAGTTCAAATTGTTGAAAATCAGAAGAACACCAACCCGTTTTGTTTGATCACCGTTTTGTTTCGCTGCAAAAGCCCGAAGACGAGCGAGCAGCCGGTCAAGAGCCCGAAGAATGAGCGAGCAGCCGGTCAAGAACCCAAAGGCGAGCGAGCAGCCAACCAGGAGGCCGAGCGTTAGCAGTCATTCAGAAGCCCGAAGACGGACCGGGAGAGTTCAGAAGAAGTTTAGCTTAAAACTCCCATTTTAATGACTTTTTTAGAATTAATGATGTATAGGTTTTCCCCTATGATTTTCTTTTCTCTCTTGTCCATTTCTAAATAGAGTACATGTATAGGTGTATACATTCCCTTCGAATTTATTTAGATCAATGTGTATAGGGTTCCCCACTCCCTTTTATTTGCGAATGACCGAGCGTCAAAATTTATATTGAGAACATCCACCACTTTGAAAACACCCGTTTTCGAAATTGTTTTCTAAAACTAGGTTTCTTTTGGCATGCACGTATAATAAAAAGAACGAATAAGGGACGACCCCTCACATCCATACATCATTCATCAACTTTGCTTTATGGGGTGAAAATTCACGGTCTACAGGAGGCATCCCCTAAATAAACTACACCAACAAATACAACCGAGCACAAAGCAAACCGCATGCATTGCATTTATTACAAAAAGTCCCATGCATTCTCGGTCAGTCCAACTTCGTCAAACACGTACAAGTCCTGTCCACTTCAGAAAAATTTCATAATCATGAGTTTCATTGTCACCACACCACACACCAGCTTTCATCCCAATATCTCAACCTCCAAAACTAATCTTCAGAGGGATAGTGGAGAATACCGGGAGCTCAAGCCTTTTCCAAATCCATAATAGTCGTGGGCATCAGTGACCAAATTGAGAGAAAAAAAGATGCAGTCATTTCCATGTCGCGGGGCTACCATGCGGGAGTTGTCACTCCCTAAAAGTCCCAAATTCCAGGAGCCAATTAATCTGACCACACATGAGAATTACTTCTCCGACAACAACCCGACAAGTCGACCACCTTCAGATCCAATGATGATGGGATGAGCTTCATGACCTACGAGCTGAATTCGACTCAAGCGAGACTATTCATAACCTTACCACTCATGCATTGCATCCAAAAACAAAACAAACACGAAAAAAAAAACATTCAATCAACCATTTCCATTCACCATTTTCAGCATTTCATGCATCCTATATGTAGTAATTCCATATTACCACAATACATCGCATGGTAGATCATCGCATTTGCATACTCCCATATCGAAATGACATCTTTGGGAAAATCGTGAGAGATTGATTGAACATAGAGCGTGAACCACTTAACTCTTGACCCATCAATGAACACAAGGGTCTAATTAAAATCAGCACCACAAACCAAGTGAGTAGTGTGCGAAGAGTGGTATTTTCCCTTGAATTCTGAATGAGGATATTGGACAATCCACCGAGCGATGAGGGCAGATAGAGCGAGTCCATAGAGGTAAAACCATGAGCGACTTGTGTATTCCTTCAGCACATGGAGAGGCACAATTCATAGCGAGATCAATGTCGATAAACAGGATGCGAACTGTGATTCATGTAAAGATCTGAGAATAGTAAGAAAACAATCATTGACTAACGAGAATGACGAGGCACTTAGGATCAAAATCTCCACAAGGCCAAAAAGCTTTAATTTTCCTGAACATAACTCCTTAGTGAGCCCCGCTGAGCCTTTCAAAAAAAAACTTTTTCTACAAAAAAAAAATCCACAAATACTTACTTACCCTTGCAATAGAGGATATTGAAGGAGCCGGAGCCATGGTCTCTCTCTCGCCATCTTTCCAAGAACAAAAAACAAAAATTTCCAAAGCAATCATTGAGTCAATGCAACTCCAGAGTCAAACGCCAAAAAGAACATCAAAAATGTTCAAGAAGATCGATAAGTCAATGCAACTTCGAAGCTGAAAGCTAAAATACAAAGCAGAGAACGCTTGAGAAAGTTGATGAGCCAAATGCAAATTTCAAAAGCAAAATGAGAAGAAAGTTCAAATCGAACATCAGAAGAGACAAGAAGGAGAAAACCGAATCCAAAGGACCAATGATGTCCCGTAGAAATCAATAAAAAGGTTATTAAAACCCATGTAATCATTCCACTCATGGCAAAGGCGAAGCATACCCTCTATTGCGCAAAAGCTCCACAACTCCCCAAACAAATCCTCCGGTCCCATGTGGCATACATCGCACCCCTCAGCCCCGTTATAACCCAATAAATGACCTCTGACTCGTTAGTTGATGAGCGTTGACTGAATGTATCGAATCTGAAACATGAATCATAAGCTTCGTACTTGTTATCTACATGTCCCGTCATACCAAAGGGACCATGAGCGAATGAGTGCGACCTTACTTCACAAGGTCTTCCGAGTGCGAGTGACTATTTGATCTAAGCACCAAATCATAAAAAGCTAACCCCGTTGTAGGTGAGGAGCTTGTAAGGATTGGAAAGTCCAGAACCTCAAAAAGGAATTCTAAGGAAAATACTGCTCCGACCATCGAGAGTATCATCACACCATTTAGCACACACGACCATACTCACGAGAGATTGACCCACATCCCTCCATGAGAGGAAAGCGATTCACGCATTTCAGTTCAACAGTCATTCAAGATCGGACCGAAGATGTCTATATTCGTAAACCTCTTAGTAATAGAGATAGAGCCATACCTTCTCTCCAAAAAAAAACTACATATGCATCTTGCATCTCATCTAGCACTTAGTATTTGCATACATCATAACCATTCCACCTTCAACGTCCGACTGGTAAGAACTCTACTTAGTCTCGCTGAAAATCGACTTCAGTTGCAGTCGTTGAAGCATAACTATAGATCAAAAGATGTCAACTAGATCCATCCCGGGCCATCATCAAGCTAGATCGAACCATTTTGGAGTCATCCTGGGCTATCTTTGAGCTATATTAGACCAAACGGGAGCCATCCGAAGCCACATAAAGAAAATCCCAAAGTTATTCACTGTCATACTCGAGCCTCGTCGGTGCCACTCCCAAAGCCAAGTTGGAGCCATGCGGGAGCCATCCTCAAACATTGAGACCATCCCTAGGGCTACACAGGAGCCATTTCCTCACCAAAGCCTCGCCCACAAAGGTTCGAACTACGTTAGGTCTGATCTCAAAACAGATTTGAGTACGTAGGCAGCCCGTCCAGGGTGCGACCACCTCAAAGGAAAAATCCCCCTTTGTTCCTCACCATCACCAAACAGAGCCATCTCAGGGCCATACCGGAGCCATCTCGGGGCTACACTAGAGCCATCTCAGGGCCATGCCGGAGCCATCCAATCACATCGGAGCCATCTGATCATACCAAAGTCATCCGGTCATATCAAAGCCATCATGTTCCAAAGCCACTCATTAAAAAACAAAAACAAAAACACCCATTCAAAAGACCGATCACAAAATCACAGAACCAAAAACAAACTCAAGAGCCACACCGGAGCCATCTCGGACTCTGGAGCCAAGAGTCCTACCAAATCTCGAGACTACAATGCACATCGGGCAAGACTGTCAAAGCAAAAACCAAAACACAAGTCCCACACTGACAACGTCAAGGACACTCGACCATCACATCCCTCACAAAAATGACCAAAAAGCGTCCAATCCCGGATCAATCCAAAGCCAGAATCATCCTCAAATCAACCACTCAAAGCAGCGAGTTCCGTACAACTCCATTAAAGTATTATAGGCACTCCTAAGTCCTCGTACCTTCAATCGCATTCTAGGCCCGTCATAAGTCCTAGGACTGGATATCAAGAGGTCCAGTTGAGGCACTCCTAAGCCCTCGTGCACAAACAGGGAGTTTGACTAGATTAATGCATTTGTCAACCAAGTCATCATTCTCATTTCATTTTACACCCGATAGACAGCTATTACGCTACTAGTGCGGTCGACTTTTCATTTTACACCCGCTAGACAGCTATTACGCTACTAGTGCGGTCGACTTTTCATTTTACACCTGCTAGACAGCTATTACGCTACTAGTGCGGTCGACTTTTCATTTTACACCTACTAGACAGCTATTGCGCTACTAGTATGGTCGCCGTTCATTTTACACCTGCTAGACAGCTATTGCGCTACTAGTACGGTCGCCTTTCATTTTACACCTGCTAGACAGCTATTGCGCTACTAGTACGGTTGCCTTTCATTTTACACCTGCTAGACAGCTATTGCGCTACTAGTACGGTCGCCTTTCATTTTACACCTGCTAGACAGCTATTGCGCTACTAGTACGGTCGCCTTTCATTTTACACCTCCTAGACAGCTATTGCGCTACTAGTACGGTCGCCTTTCATTTTACACCCGCTAGACAGCTATTGCGCTACTAGTGTGGTACTTTCAATCGCATTCTAGGCTCATCCCAAGCCCTAGGACTGGATATCAAGAGGTCCAGTTGAGGCACTCCTAAGCCCTCGTGCACCTTAAACCAAATCGGGTTGTTAGTATTATAGGCTCGTCACAAGTCCTATAGCTAGATATCAAGAGGTCTAGTTGAGGCACTCCTAAGTCCTCGTACTTTCAATCACATTCTAGGCCCGTCATAAGCCCTAGGACTGGATATCAAGAGGTCCAGTTGAGGCACTCCTAAGTCCTCGTGCACCAAAATAACCCTATTGTTAGTATCCTATGCTCATCATAAGTCCTAGAGTTAGATGTCAAGAGGTCTAACTGAGGCTCGTCATAAGTCCTCGTACTTTCAATCACATTCATACACTCACGGCCGCATCCCTATGCACCACTAACCATTGTGAGAATTTTTGGCGTTCCGTCAACCTTGATCCAATCCTGCAATGGTTTGCAGAATTGAATCAAGGGGAGCCATCTATAGACACCAAAATTCTCACCCCATAAAGCAAATTTCGAAATAATAAGAGGGATCGTCGCCTTTCTTTTTCAAAACATATTAGCGTGCGTGCCATAACGAAACCGTCATTTTATAACCTTTTCAAAGCATTTCATAAAAACACGATTTTCCAAAAAATGAATTTTCAAACAATAATCCGGTTTTAAACCCATTCATCTTGTTATTTACATTCCATAATTTCATACCATTAGATTAACTCTCTCATTTTATTGTATACTTTCTTTAAGATAGTAGCATTTTTTTAGAAAATTCATCCAATTCGAATTAGAACAGTAGTGTTATTTCCCTCATTTATTTGCTGAATTCTGTTGTAGCTTAACTAGTTAGAGTGTTCACTAGGAACCTATAAAGCCCTGTTCGAATCCTGTAAAAGGCTTGAGTGAGTTTTTGTTTGTTTCTTTAACTCACAAGAGATGATATATTTATTCCCGCATTAACATATCGAATGATTTCGCAGCTCAATTGGTAGAGTATGTGAGGGAAGAGGGCGGAGGTCTTGAGTTCGAAACTCGGAAAACACCCCTTCTCCTTTTGTGTAGTATCTGATTTTTTTTCTTTTCTTTATTCCTGCCCATCATTTGAAATCCCCAACACATTCGTTGTTCTTTCGTGTTCCCCCATCTTCGACTTCACGCCATTACGCTCCAAAACCACTCATACCCACGCCTGAAAACCGAGGTGACCAACAAGCAAAGGGTGAGAAAATTTTTCGTTTTTTAAAGCTCCTCCATGCTTTTTCGAAGGGGATGATCTCAAAAACTCCATCTCCGCTGAATCTCTCCCGGACATCTCGTCACTGAGGAAGTTCTCATTCAGGGTTGGAGTTCCGTTCCCTAGATTTTGAGTTTCCTCTGCATGTCGTTCTTCCCTCTTCCTTTCAATCTGAATTCGAAGCTTTCTTTACCCCAACCCAGTCGACGCTTCCATCTTCTCGCCCTTGCTTCTTCTTCTTCGGTTTCCTTAACCCCGAACAATCCTTCGCTCCATTCTCTTCAAAACCCAGCACCTTCATCAATTCCCTTCTCCTCTGGCGAATATCAAAATCCATCGGCAGTCATCTTCCTCATCTCTACAACCACTTCTCCTCTGGTTCTTCCCCCATTCTTCCATTTTCAAACCGAGAAGAGAAACCTCTTCCTCTGCTAATCGAAACCGCTACAAAATACTAGCGACACCTCCCTGCCTTCTTCAACAACAGAAATTCTTCTTCCTTCCTAAAAAAAAAAAACCTCAACTGGTGAACACGAACAGACGGCTCTGAATCTTTTCAATCTCCTTCGCTCTTCTTCTCCTCTGATCGTTTTCACAAGAAGAAGCCGACTGACGAAAATATACCACACTCCCTTATTGTTCTGTTGAAAGGGAACTTTCATTCCTGTTTTAAAAAAAAACCCAGAGCCTTCTCCTCGTTCAAGTTTGGTCGAGATTTGTTTGTTTCCTTTCCCGACGAAAATCACCACAAGCACCGCCATGATTGTCAGAAGATACCCACCTTCACCCATTTCGTTTTCGCATTCAAACCAGAAGAAGCGTAAGCTGCTAGTGTCAGTTTGTGCGGCTCATAATCTGTTCTACCTTTCATCTTTAATGTCGATTTCTTCTACCAAATGAACCGAGTCGGTGATGGTTAGCGAAAAATGGCTCTATCGGAATCTTGTACCTGAATATGAGTCAGATTCCTATTTCTGTTCTGTATTTTACGCGTATCTTGGCCACCATAGTTTCTAATTCTCATTGTGTGTGCGTTTACAAGAGAAGATCAGAAAAACTGTTATAACTGTGTGTTCACTTTGAGCTTGGGTATAAACCGACCCCGGTACTCGAATCAGACCTTGGAAACTGCTGGTCTTTTCACTTTGTTTCTTTCTGATTCATTCGATTGCGTTTCTGGACTAACATATTTGCTCGTGTGGTGCAAAACTCCCTTGCTCAGTGTGCGAGACTGGTATTAATGTGCGACATGGAAGCTGGTACATATGCTTTTGCTCTGTCATTCCATCTTCACATTCTGTATGACTATGCCCATTTGTACATTCTTATCTTACTGACTCATTGGTATCTGTGGGTTCGATTTACAGGAAATTCCTCCACTAGCCTAATCCCGTTGTTTTCCCATTGAACCTAAACTAGTTTCTAATCTTTTGTTGTAGTGCAGGTCTCAATGACTTTTAATTGTACAACATATATCGCTGAGTTGTTTCTCTTTGAACGTCTGATTTCAATATGGAGGGGACCCGGATGTTGAGTTCTTCTGCATTCTGTAGTTAAAAAAAATGTTGTTGTCCTCAACTGGGTATTTGTATCTCCAACCAAGTAGCTGTAGATACACCTAATAGTTGCACCGATGAGGCTGCCTCCTTATTCTAACATGTTCTGCTAGATTTACCAATTCTGATTACATCTTTGAACTGACCCATATCTAACCTTCCATTTCATGTCCCTTTTCTCTGTTCAGCTCCATCTTGCAGGATATTCGTTTTGTCTTCGATCTGGTACATAAGTTCCAACTAAAATTACCTCAATTCTGCTGTTGAGTTTGTTTAAATGCTTCACATGCCTGATTGTATGTACTCTCTGTTCCACCATTACCTTTGCGTATTTGTATTTATGGACGGCTAGATCCGTGCAGATATATCCTTGTCAATTCCTACCTGTTCGTCTATTCAAATAACTGGTCTTCTTCTTGGTATGCAAAGCTATGCCACTTGCGTTTCAGTGAGCAAAAGTGCTCATGTATGTGTTCGGTTCTAAAAAAAAATGAAACTGTGGTGATCGAGCTTACGGTTTAGCTCCCCATGCGCACGCTTTTCTGTCCTTTTTCTTGGTTTGATTTGGTTGCATATTACTTATGAGCTTATGCTCAGTTAGTTAAATAATTTTGGTTAATTATGTTACAGCATCTCGAATGTATAAACTGACATAAGGATTTGTTTCTTAAAATAAGTAACCAGAAGCTGAAGGAGTAGAAAAAAAAAGAATAAAAGGGATTCTCATAGCATTTGGCTAGTTTTTTTTTTATGTCATATTCTACTTATCGGTTTGCTGCTGTATCTTTTCACTATACATGTACATGTTTACATTTGGTTTTATTGTAATTCTCAATTTATTTCCTCGTATTTCTGATCTATTATTAAGCCATAGTTATTAGACCTTAGAAACCAAACCCTAGTATAGCGGGTGAACCCTTGCCCATGGTGAGCCATGGTCCCACCTAGTAAAGGGTGATCCCTAAACCCAAACCACACTTATTATAATAATAAAAAAAGAAAAGAACCCAAGGCATGAGCCCAAAAATTGAATAAAGTCTACATTCAAAATCAAAAGCCCATTTAGTCACTAAGCCCACTCGGCCCATAAGCCCACTCGGCCCATAAGCCCACTCGGCCCATAAGCCCACTCGCCCATAAGCCCACGGCCCAGACCCAAGCCCAATCCAATTCGGCCCAAACCCATTTGAACCATTCAGCCCAAAACCATTTCAAAACCCAAACCCACTTCAAGGCCCAAACACATAACAAGGCCCAAGGCCCATTTCAGCCATAAAACAAAATCAACCCAAAAACACTCTTTAGCCCAAATAAAAAGGTCCAAGGCCCATTTCAGTCCCAAAACAACCTTAACCCAAATAAAGAGGCTTAAGGCCCAATTCAGCCCAAAAAAAATCTTCAGTCCAAATAAAAAGGTTTAAAAGCCCATTTCAGTCCCAAAACAATCTTCAGCCCAATTCAGGCCCAAATCTGAATAAGGCTCAACAAACCCACAATCGGCCCAAGCCTACCAAATGTCATATTGGTTTGACTCGGACCCGAACTTTTGACCCACTCCCAACCCAAATTTGACCAACCAAACTTGACCGACCTAAACTTTGACCCTCGACCCAAACTTTGACCAACAAAACTTTGATCAAACCGAACATTGACCAATCAAACTTTGACCCGCACATTGACTAATCAAACTTTGACCCAAACTTTGACCCCTCCCGACCTTGACCCAACCCAAACTTCAATCCAAATCAATCTTCAATCCAAATCAAACTTCAATCCGATTCAAACTCAAATTGTAGATTCCATCCAAACTCCAAATTCCAAAAAATAGCTTTAATTCAAAAATCATGAAGGTCTCCTTTCTCAAATTTTCGAACAATCATATTATTCAACTTCATCAGTTTTCAAAAGAAACCATTTTGTGGAATTTTAAAGGAAAAACTCTTCTCACATCACAGAAAACTCTTCTCAAGACGCAGAAAGTTCATCTCACATATACAGAAAGTTTTCTCCTAAAACATTTCTCAAAATCAGTGTTTCTTTACAGAGAATCCGAACAACTTAAAAAGTTTCCAACTAAAATTTCATACTCAAAAACTAAACCGTTTCAGGGAA
This sequence comes from Limonium bicolor, assembly GCA_023374045.1. Classification (NCBI taxonomy): domain Eukaryota; kingdom Viridiplantae; phylum Streptophyta; class Magnoliopsida; order Caryophyllales; family Plumbaginaceae; genus Limonium; species Limonium bicolor. Next base: position 219,305,586 of record CM041777.1, on the reverse strand, counting down.
CATGAGATGTCTAACATTTCAAAACGTTTTCTCCCTAGTTAGACATCACTTGTCTCCCTTCCAAAATAAAAATCCGAGGCGGGGCACTGGGGTTGTCTCATCCCTTGTCGCAGTCTGGACTTCTTTAGGCGGGGCATTAGGGTGACAAACATCCCCTAATTGCAGTCTAGATTTTTACGAGGCAGGGTGCTAGGGATGTGACTGCCTTCCTAGTTGCAGCCGGGATTTCAGAATCGTCTAACTCCCTTCCACTCGATTTCAATATTTTCAGTTTTAACGTTTTAAAACCGGGAGTTAGAGACGTTATTAGGGTTTGACTGAGGGCATCTCATTTATGGTGTTTCTCTCTAAACCTTAGTTTTCGACAAAATACATTGCCCCATCTTTCGAGCCTCGGTACTTATTATTAGTTAAGTGTCGTGTTCGAGGGGGTACATAGGGTAATCCCTCGGGATTATCCGCCTTTTACAATAAAATGATTTTCCTCAATCGCTTTCAGAATATCAAAATCCAAAAAAAACCCAGGATCTTTACCCAAACTTCAATTGCCTCACACACTCAGATCATTATCCAACCCAAATCATTCAAACTCCAACTCACCTTAAACACAAATCCTCTAGAAATTCCAACTTCATTCAACTTCTAAAGTCTCACAGACCCGAGCGTCTCATAGACTCGAACATCTCACGAACTCGAATGTCTCACAGACCCGAGCGTCTCACAGACTCAACCATTCTGAGATTTCAATGTCTCACAGACCTGGGCGTCTCACAGACTCTACCTCCCAAAACCTGAAAACTTCTTGAAACTTCGAATCCTTCTAAATCTCAACACTACAATAATCCTCAATTCCACAAACATCAAAAACTTCCCAAAACCCAAACATCCTTGAACTACGTGAGGTCTGATCTCAACAGGGAGTTGAGTATGTAGGCAACCCACATAGGGTGCGACCCCATTTCAAACAAAAAACCCTTTCCCCTTCTGAGGCGGCTCTTATATCTCTCAAAACACTCTAACCTTCTTCGGTTCCCACAAACTTCAAATTATCATACTCCAAATCTTGTATATTCACTCAACCTTATACTTCCCTAAACCTTCGATATATGCTCATCCGAATTCACTGATTTTCTTCTTGGTGCTAGCTTGGCAGAAAAGCTCGCCTCATCTACTCTCTTTCTCTTCCTGTCTTAATACTATCCTTGGCTTTTAATTTTCTCTTTAATAAGGTTTTTGAAAGAAGGTAATCCCGACAATTGGAGACCGAGGTTTCCGCGGGCACCAATCCAAAGTCGTGGTCGTTGCCACTTCCGAGGGGTGTAACCCAGTACGAACCCACAATAGAATCTCTGCAAATGACCAGATTAAGCCCTATCCATAGGGAACAACATCAGAGTCACTAACGGTTCTTAGCCACCCCTTCTCATCCTTTACTGGTTCTTTAGGTCAAACTAGGTGGCAACTCTAGTCAATTCCGCCTTATAGAGGCATAAGTCCGCGTGGGGCCCATTGAGAGCGGGTGTAGGTTCACTTACATTCCCTTAGCTTCTGGGAAAAGACGGACGATTTAGTAGGTATTTGAGGGAGTGCCAGGAGTAACGGGTTTTCACCCTCCACAGAATGGCATTTTAGGATCTAAGCTTTTCAATCAGGTACCCATATTAGATAGGCCCCCCCTCATACCGAAAAATCACCCTCCACAGCAACGCATTACCTTCCCTGTCTGCAGATGTCTGATTCTGTTCTCTCAAACTTTCTGAGTTTTGCCTAAAAGGGTACACCCTTTCATGAAAAATAACATCCCAATTATAAATAACTCTATCATTGTCTAAATCATACAGTTTATACCCTTTTTTGTTCTGTCCATACCCCAGGAAAACACATTTCACTGATCTGGACATGAATTTATCATGGAGGTTTTTATTGTTATTAGCAAAACAAAGACAACCAAATCCCTTCAGAACAGAATAATCAGGTTTATTCCCATAAATTATCTCAAACGGGGACTTCTTGTCTAAACTAACAAGGGGCATCCTATTGATGAGGTAGGTAGCAGTGAGGATGCTTTCCCCCCAAAATTTTCTGGGCAAACAGGAATGAAACATAATGGCCCAGGCTGTTTCTAGAATGTGTCTATGTTTCCGCTCAGCAACACCATTTTGCTGCGGTGAGTAGGAGCAAGTAGTTTGGTGTCTAATGCCCTTGAGCCTAAAGTATTCAGCCCCAACATTCGAGCTTCCAAGTTCATGTGCGTTATCTGTTCTAACACATTTCACATTCTTGTCAAATTGTTTTTCAACCATTGAGATAAAGCCAATTATAAGAGGAAAGCAATCAGACTTAGTTTTGCACAGATGAGTCCATGTAACCCGACTTTTGTCATCAACAATAGTGAGAAAATAAGTGAACCCATCGTGGGTTTCAAGGTTGTATGGCCCCCACAAGTCAATATGAATCAATTCGAATATATCTTTCGCTTTTATTGAACTGGATGGAAAAGGGAACCCTATGACTTTTTGCTCTATTACATGACTCGCAAACAAAATCATTTAGCATGTTTTTCTCCCTAATAAAACCTAGACCTGATAGCTTTTCCTTTGGTAAGTGACCAACCCTATGATGCCACAAATCTAGTTCACTCACAGTTTTGGCAGAAGTATTCTTATCTACATTAGAACTGAAACTATTTTTTCTCCTCTGATCACAGAAGGTATCAAGCAGATAAAGACCCCTTTGGGCATTTCCAATCTTCACTTCTTGACTGCTGTCATAGGCCTGATAAAAACAATGTTTTGAATCAAAATAAAACCTGCCTTGCATCTGGTCACACAACTTACTAATAGATATAAGGCCAAATTTGAAATCAGGAACATAGAGCACATCGTTAAGAGTTATGAAACTGTTTATTCTAATTTTACCAATCAGCTTTACTACCTGTGGATGCCCATCAGGCATCCCTACCCAATGGTTATTCTTAAGAAAACAATTTCATGAAACATGCCAAGATCCCCACACATGTGGTCGGATGCTCCACTATCAATAATCCACCTTTTACCTTGATGTGTGTGCTCATCAAAAACATTACATGTCACACCATCATCGCAAGTTAAGCTAACTTTATGATTATAAGAAGAACCATCATCACAAGTCTCAGGTAAGTAATTAACATAAACAGAATGATTCTGTTTAACCACATCAGCATTCCCATGTTTATTCACACCCAAACACAGATAACCAGTACAAATATTATGATTGAAGGCAGAATTTCTGGGTATGTCAGCAGCGGGCAAGTTACCGTAGATTAAATTATCAGAAGCATCATTTGATCCATATTTATTCACACCTGAACAAAAATAATCATCACAGGCAATTATAGGATCACTAACCGCATCAGAATCAGGTTCAATTTTGCTATAAACTCCACCAGTCTAATGATAATTATTTCTAGTTGTCTCAGTTACCAAAGGTAAAAGTGTCATACCTGTGAACCCACAATTGGATTCAGAAGCACTTGATTCTTTTCCTTTGACTTGAGACTTGCTGATGTAGTTTAGTAGGCCATTGATCTGCTCCGTGGTGAGTACCCCTTGGAATGGATCCTTGCAGTGATCTTCCTTTTCTCCACTGCTGCCATTTGCTTGGTGATTCTTGTCTCTGTTGGTTCGCCATCCAGGAGGAAACCCGTGTTTCTGGAAGCACTTATCCTCAGTGTGCCCCGGTTTGTGACAGTGCGAACATTGGAGACCAGGTTTCCTTCCTCCAGATTGACCGCGACCATAGCCTCTTCTTCCTTGGGTCGCTGAGAAAGCAGCAGGAGCTTCGACCTCTACCCCTTTGTTTGCTGTCAAAGTCTTCTATCTTTCTTGCTGGATCAGAATCGAGAAGGCCTGCTCCATTGACGGGAGGGGATTTATCATCAAAATATTCCCCTCGCACTAGCGTATCTGTCACTCAGCCCCATAAGAAATTTTATTAGCCGCTGCGTCCTAATATACTCCTTGAATCCTTTGTCGGTAGAGCAAGCGCAAGTTGGAAGGGCTGTGGTCGCATCAATTTCGTCCCAGACCCCCCTTAATTTTGCAAAATAATCACCAATGGTCTCATTACCTTGGGATGTTGAAGCAAGGCGCCTTTCCAGTTCAAACATCCTGGTCGCGTCAACTTGATCATAGCGAGCACAGAGATCTTCCCATAGTTTGACTGCAGGCGATCGAAATAGAACTGTGTCGGCAACCTTTCTTTCAAGGCTCATGAGGATCCAAGAACGGACCATACTGTCGCAACGGGTCCAGGCTTCAGCATGGGCGGTGGAGTCGGTAGGTTTCTCGGTTGTTCCTAAAACAAACCCTAGCTTATTCTTGGAAGCTAGTGCTATCTCGACTTGGTGTTTCCACCGGGAGAAACCTGGCCCTCCATCGAATTTTGTGGCAATGGCGAAGCCTGGATTATCTGAACTGGAAAGATATAGAGCATCACCAACATCAATCGTTGCAGTGGCAGCGTTGCTAGTCTCCGCATTCTGGATCCCTTTCATCTTGTCCGCTTCGGGATCCTCTGGATTCTTTTCTTCTGGATTCATCTTCTGTTGGGCGTGGAGTAATAAGGGAGCGAGAAAGCAAGTTCCGTCAGAGACGACTCAAGAAGGTAGCAAGTCTCGGTGGTGGTGTCGAACAGCAGGGGAATCAAGAAGGAAAGATCGACCAGACAGCGAGAAGACAAACCTCGGTGATAAAGAGAGGCGGAGCAGCGAAACTGGAGTGATGGAGCGACGAAGCTGGAGTGATGTCGTGGCGACTCAAGAAATTAGTTGAGATGATGGAGCGGCAAAGCTGGACTTAGATCGAAGCAGGGAAATCGACTGGATTATATTGACTCATAGACCGTTGATGGCGAGTGTAGAGACGACCCAAGAAAAAGACATATATCGATGGTGATGCCGAAACACGGTGAAATCAGATGCGGTTGAATGCGCCGGCGAAAGTGTATAGACGAAGGGAAGAAGAGCTCGGTCCCATGACCGGTGCTCTGATACCATGAAAGACTGTAAACACCCTTTATATTTCTATAAATCGAAGAATGAAGATCGTTTAGAGAGAAGGGGATGGAATGCCCAACGTGGAAGGCTTAGACAGAAACCCTAGAATGACTCTACCAAGTCTACACACACTACACACACAATACTCCCCAACTTTAGTACAATAAATAATACCCTTTGACCCAACGGTCAAAACTAATAACGTCTATAATTAACACGCCCAAGAGGAACTAAATAGAATAGCCCAACTCACTAACAGCAGCTAACTTAAATAAATCTAACAAGTTATGTACACTTTCATTATAACACATAAATCTAGTACCACAAAAACGATGTCGGGATAGTTGGTACTCAATTGCCTATTATGAAACAGTATATCTCATGGATCAGTGAAACATCATCCATGCACAAGGTATACTAATGTTGGAAAATGAATTCTTTAACTATCATTCCTTAAACTCTTACCATGTTATGAAAAAATATAGGTCCGCTACCAAGAACATTGGTGGCCATGTTGATTGGAAGCTCATGGATGAATTCCTCTATTAGCCTGGTTTTGATTGATTCAACATCCCTTGTTTGTTCAGTGCTTATAGAATGTCGTGTAACGTGGTAATTACAGGGAAGATCTAAACCATTTTAGAATTGTGTATAATGTATCAAACTTGTTGGAAAAAAGTATTGTTCGTTGTTAAATGAGTTGAAACTAGCTCTCCTATCATGTGTCGTAATGGAGCAACAAACTAAATGAAGGTGAGAGTGCTTGACCATATCTATCATTGGTTAAAAAAAAGTCCATCTTCTGTTTGGTGGTCATCCTTCTTTCTTGAAGGGTTGCCAAGTGGGGCCTTTCATTTAATAATGAAATATAAGATACTAAAACAAACCAGACAAATAGTGTTTGCATATTAATTAATTTTTCAGTTGTTGTAAGTGAAGTGGTTAAACTGAACACTGACACATTTAAAAGTGTAATCATGGATGTAGTTTTGGATTAATTCCTTTAGGTATTTGAGGGATTATGATTACGTGATTCGATCTTGAATGATCTAGTCCACTGGGAATGTTTTATGAGGTTCTTAATATGGTTTGGAAGAATACAAGAGAGGATAGAATATATTAATGTACGTGTGTGAAATAAATGGGGTATTGAATGCTATTTATAGAGAAACAGAGCAAATGACCCGACTTGTTGTTCCTTTGCTTGCCGGTTTGGTGATGTGGGCTATCTTCACGTGGAGTAAGGTTGACGTCACCCGAGATGACCTGTCAGGAATGAATCTTCGTCCCCTTGACTGGTTGATTGTTAACCAAGAAAACCACATTAATCTTGGTTATTTTATGATGTGTTAGGAGGTGTGGGAGTGGTAGAGACAGGTTGTCTAACAAGACTGATGGGACAGAATGTTAGTGTCGCGCGTGTTAGGTTAAGAGTAACCTACATAGCAAGTTCGAGGTCATTGCAGTACGGAGTTGGATGGGAAGATTGGTTGGAGTTTCTACTGGGGAACCCAGCTAATTTTGACCCGCTAGCTCTCGAGAATAACGCTCTCTTTTGGGATCGAGTTTTCAATTGGGGAAACCCGACTTCCTGGGTTTGGTGCTTGGTGGCTAGTTATCTTATTTTCGGAATGTTGATTCCTCATGTACGGTACATATTTAGAAATACAAAAATGTAATTAATCTCTTAATAACATGGTCAAAATGAGAGTACTTACACCATATCAACAGTGGGCATCCATACTAAAAAAACCAGACCAATAGTGATCAGATAGTAAATATTCAGTTGCTATAAGTGAAGTGGGCATCCATCTTTCTTAAGGGTTGCCAAGTGGGGCATTTCATTTAATAATGAAATATAAGATACTAAAACAAACCAGAACAATAGTGATCAAATAGTAAATATTCAATTGCTATAAGTGAAGTGGTTAAACTGAACACTAACACATATTCTCATCTCTAGAGGAATTGGTTCTAGGTTTGCAAATCGTTGTGTTGTCTGGATGTGTCTTTATTCATGTACTTGAAATTAATTGACAGTTAGTTGTAAGGTCTTCAAGTTTGGTCACACTATTCAAATGGTGGTAGCATCAATGTTGTTTGAGGCAGATGATCTTTATTGATCATTTTCTTCATTAAACTTCAATTGGGTGATCATTTCTTAGTATTCTTCCTTTTTCTTTCTCTTTTTGCGGATTTGATAGTTTTCCTAATGATGTTCAATGTTTATATTTTGAACCTTTTATTTTTGTAAAACATTTTTAAATTACATAAATTCGTTGATCATATTATTAATTAAATATTTATTATCATATTATGGTAAGGAATGCTAGTAATACTTTTCTTAGATATGAAATGTTGATTAAAAGAGCTAAGTTAATTAACAAAAACAAAAATATAGATTTAACCTAAACCGGAACTTTATCTCAAAAAACTTATATATAATGATAGAAAATTCGAATTCTACAATCTGCTTATTAGCGTGACCGATGATTGATGATCAGTACCAATTGCCAAGTGACTATTATCTTGACTTTATTATCGTGATCCTTACGTATATGACTTTAAGTAGTAAATTAAATCCGAATCTAGACTAGCACAATAATGAAGAAGACATCTCGATGATGGTTAGGTAGAAATCTAATTGAACACCCGTGAATCTACCCCATATCACCTCTTCTAAAAAGAAGGGAGGACATTTTACATTATATATATGAATGCCATGGGATAGATCTTCATATGGTATTAACGAACATCATGCCTCTTATTATATATATATATATATGTCGATTTACTAGGCATGAATATATTGGAACACGAGATCGTAAGCGAAGCTATGTATCAGTGCTCATTTTTCACTGAAGCCATCAGCAGCTGGGATCACGACCCACATTTTTTGAAGAATTTAGAGATTCCTATATATATAATAATTAGAGTTTATATGTGTATATTATAGTGATCTCATATATTATAGAGTTGTTGATGGTGTAATGATAAGGGATAGTAACATTGAGTGATTTGTCCTGAATTCAAATCCAACTATGCTCAAATATGTTTATTTTTTTTCTTCGAACTATAGTAACCCCATATAATTTATCTTCTAGCTCCGCTCCGCCCTGATCAGCGGAGATGGTGCCTGCAGCTCAGACAAAGGAACGGGAAAAATGAGAAATTATCCCACAGCGATTCTTATGTTCGTGGGTGAAAATCATTTTTGAGATGGTTGGATATTTACAAAAATCATCATAGATGCTGACCTCAATGTTTCTTTGGTACCTTTCCTGACCTTGCAGCGGATTGTCGGGAGGCCTAGCCGTTGATGAGCCTCGTAACGGTGACAACCAGAGAACCTACCAGGAGGCAGAGAGACTGATACTTCATATTTCAAGGATTTCACTACCACTATCTGAAAAAAATACTCTTAACAACTATGTAAAGTTTTTAGTTTTTAGGTAGGTCGACAAGGTGTCCGTGTCTATACCATAGAATACTCCATCAACCTCCAGCACATCAATCTGCCAAGTTTTATAATAGGAAGCAAAGACAATACGATCAGCAAACACGAGTCAAGCTACAGATCATACCACGGGCTAGTTTGCTTGCTGATCAATCATACCATAGACCAAAAACACGGACTATATTGCCCACTCCATGATTTCAATCGGCAAGGATTCACCACTTTGCCTATAAAGCTAGTTTTGAGCCAATTTAACAGCTGGGCTGCCTACAGTTTTATGAATCTACTTGATAGAGCACTTACAGGGACTTGTAGGCCAATCTCTTTGATACTATCCATAAGCTGTTGCACTTTCTGAGGATCATTAGCCCGTGTTCGCATAAGCGGTCTTCGTATCTTTTCCAGAGGGAGTTCTACAATCGCCGGCCCACCTCTTGAATGAGCTTGAAGTGAACTCAGAGGAGTCCCTGGTCAAGCAAGCCATGCCAAAATAGAACTGAAATAATTGAGCTTTACTCCCACTAAGAGAATGTCTAGATGATTGTAGTTCTGTCTTGGATAGAATAAGAGCAGATCAAATGGTACCGTTTGATGAAGCTGAAACAGAGAAATTTCTGGGAGCAGATAGCGGAGCAGCCACTCCAACTTGAAAAAACTCATCATGTGGTTCAATTTCAGAACTATGCAATCTGTCCAACAATCTCAATAAATATCTGAAATTACTCATCTGCGGATCAAGAATCAACTAGAAGTGCAGTAGTAAAGAGGATCTACATGGCAGAATCATATAGATCTAAGTCTGGAAAAATGCCGAGATTCAAAAACAATTTATTAGCTGTTGGCAATTAGCAAGCTCACCACACGAGCTAGTGTTACAAAACAAACATACAAACAACAAAACATACTGTCCTAAGCCAACCGGTTAAAGCAGGCCAAAAGTGTTTAAAGAAAAAGCAGGACAGTTCAGCAAAAGTAACGCAAAAATGTCAACTAGCAACAAACAAAACAATGTTACAAGACAGCAGCAGCACTCTCTACTTTAAACCACAGGGTTGTTGCTGGGTAATACAATGTATATTCCCTCCTCCTAGGACAATTTCCCTTGCCCCTTTGATTGTCACCACCTCGCGATCATGAAACACTTCGGACAGCACACGAACAGCTACCTCATCCCACTTCTGGTCTCCGAATTGCGGAGTGATAATTCCACCATTTGCAATGTAGAAGTTCACGTAGGAAGCAGCAAGTCTTGTGCCAGGCAGTCTTGCTTTAGCATCTCCCTCCTGAACAAGACCAGCAGCTTCTTCATCTGTCATGTACAAGGGACCAGGCACATGGAGTTTAACCACTTTCAATATTCTTTCCTCAGCATCTCTAGCACCGAAAGCAAGGATAAGGCTTCAAAAGAACGTTCATATTGAGGATCTGATTCATCATCGGTCCAGGATAGGAGCACCACCCCAGGTTTCACGAAACAGCACATATTGTCAACATGGCCGTTGGTATCATCATCACCATATAATCCACGAGGCAACCAGATAACCTTCTTAATACCAAGGTAAGCCTTTAAATTTTCTTCTATCTGCTCTTTGGTCATGTCAGGGTTCCTGTTCTTATTAAGTAAGCACTCTTCAGTGGTTATGCATGTTCCTTCCCCATCAACATGGATGCTGCCACCTTCTAGGACCATGGAATGAGGAAATCTTGGGAGCCTCTCAGTCTCCAAATCTTCCTGGCAACATGAAGATCTAGACTCCAGTCTGGGTAACACCCTTCATAAATACCTCCCCATGCATTGAAAGTCCAATCAATCCCAGCAACATTTTTTTCAAATGAAGCAGAGTCGCCAGTGATTGTCTTCGTGACAAAAGTTGGCCCTGTGTCACGAAACCAGGAATCGTTCATACTCATCTCCAACACTCTTATATGGGGAGGTAATTGATTCCTAGCATTGAACCATTGATTGGGGCTAGCACAGACAGTAACAGGCTCAAACTTTGAAATAGCAACAGCAACTTTAGCAAATACTTGTTGAGCATGTACAGCTCCGTCTCGCCAGTTATCTGCTCTTTCAGGCCATCCCATCCAACACTGAGAGTGTGATTCCCACTCGGCAGGCATGCGGTACCCGTGACAAGATGGTGTCCCTCCCAACTCCATTCTCCTCCCTCTCGCTCTACCAAATCGAACTCGTTTAACTCCAAAAAATTTACTCCCACACAAACTCCAAAAATTTACTCCCACTCAAACCTACCCGGCAGAGGATCTAGCGAAAAAATCTCCAACACTAAAAGAGTGGGGAACTCGGGAGTCACGTAATCTCTACGCTGTTCAGTTTTCTGCTGCTTAGGTGGACTTTACAGAAAGCAACTTCCCTCTTTTTCTTCTTTAGATATTGTTGACTATTTTAATTTACTTCCCGGATCAAAACATTTGACAAAGCTATCCAAAGAAAGACGGCGAAAGGAGGAGAGTTACCTTCGCTTACGAAGATGGGAGCAGAAAAGGTCCGGCGTTTCAGCGATCTTACCGTGGCCGACCTTCCGAACGTCACCAGGGAGCGCAGACCGTCGGTGAAGCAGGGGAGTGTTTGTGGATGAGATTTATGACGTTGTCTGTCTCTTTTGCTCGTGTATATTTAAATAAGTTTCGAGGATGGAGCAGGAACAATGGGGTGACCGAGATTGATTTCGCGGTGTAGATGATAGAAGAAACGATCTCAAATCCTTCAACAGCTGATCTCCACGGGAATCGATTTCGCAGTGCTGGTGTACCAACAAAAGGGAAGAAGACGGATGAAGATGGAAAAGGCGATTGCTCTGTGATTTAGGGTTTGTGTTCGCAGATGGATAGTCTGGGGAGATGGATGTGAGTGAGTATATTCTTCATTCGTAGGGTATCCCGTTGAAGAGGAACAGAGAATAAGGCGGTGGACCTCGATGGAAGGAGAGCTCAGATGTGAGTTCGATTTATCTTTTGGTGTTTCTTCGATTGGAGAAGGGCGTGGCAACAGTTTATTGGTTTTTCATTGAATGAGATCGATTAAGGAAGAAGAGAAGAGATGAGGTCGAATGAGATTCTTATCGGAAACGGAGGCTAAGCCCCATTCTTTTGTCCAGATTCGGTTGGTTTATCAGTCAATATTCCCTCCTTTCATTAATATCTGTCATTTTAGGATGTAATTCTTATTTAAAAATATCTGTCATTCTAGCTTTTTGACACATTTCTTTCCACTTTTACCCCTACTATTCAATATAAAAATAATTATTATCTAAATAGAAAAGTAAAAAGTAGGGGCACATGCGTCATTGTCCTACTTTTCTTAATAAGTATACAAATTTCTAAAATGACAGTTATTGTTAAACGGATCAATCATTAACCAATATCAACTACTATCAATCATCTGTGTACAGCTGAATAGATACAAAAATGGAACCAAACAGGGAGAGAATTATCTTTTAGCTTGGGATGAATTCACGGAGGTGGGTCTTCGTCAACTTCAGAGAATGAAAAACGAGAGGGGATGAGTCGCCACCATACAATCTGTGTATATTTAAAATCTTCGATACCAAATTTCGGAGGGTATTGATGCAATTTTATATTTGAAAAATATAGTTATAATGTACTATGATAAAAAAAGTAACTTTTAATCAAAGCTAAAAATTATGATAATTATTAAATTTATAGGAGACCACACTGAATAAGAATATCATTATAAATTTAAAGAAATTTAATGTTAACAAATAAAAATTATAACTATTGCAAAATTAAGATTATATATTAATTATTATATGATGATAAAATAGGTAAACATGTAAAAAGAAAACAAAATTTTTAAGAACTAGTTGAAATAATAACATTTCTATATGATTTATCTAACTTTTTAGAAGGAAAAATGATTAGTAAATGTATAGAGTATGAAATAAGATTTTATTTTGATAAGTGTTGGCAAAAATGAAATGATTTTTAAAATAAAAAATAAGTCAAGACAAATAATTATGAAACTATTTAGGTTTAAATATTTTTAATTTGTTAATGGTTTTTGTGTAATGATAATAGTTAGTTTAGAAAAGGTAAAATTATCTTTATTTTTTCTAATTTAAAAGAAGGTATTGTGTATCGTAACATTTTAATACTTAAAAAACAGTTACAATTATAATGTTTTTTATTAAAATTTTAAAGTAATAAATTTTATTTATTCAAATTTCATAAGATACCATATACAATAAGAAATTTTATTATATTATATATTAAAGACATTATATATTAAAAATAATATGTATTTCAAATAATATAATTAAAACGCTTTTAATTATTATAAGATGATAAAATTTATAACTTTGCTTGTGGATTGAAAAGATATAAAAATATAAACACCTAAACGGAGAAACAATTTTTGTAAGAATTAATTAGAAACAAGTAACATTTTTTTATTTATCTTAATTATTACTTTAAAAACAAGTAACTATATCTCAATATATACAACTTTATGTCAAACACCAGAGTAGTGTATCTAGTATTACATGCATTATAACCATAACCACTCACAATGCAAGCGTCACACAACTCACCATCAAGCGCAACATTATATATAATTAGTATATATATTTTAAGTAAAGTAACCTCATCGATTACATCAAGACCAAAGAAAGAAATGAAGTTTCAAGCCTCCATATCAAGTCCCAGCTTATGGTAAATAATGTGGTACTCCCTCCGTCCTTAATTGACCGCCTTGTTTGTTTTATGGCACGCTTTTCCACTTCAATATTAAGCATATAAGATAAAATAATTTTATAAAACTAAATTTTGTAACATATAGTTTATCATGTAAGAAATCATATGCAAAACTTAAATTTTCAAAATTAATTTATCTTATATGTTAAAAATTGAAGTCAAACGACATGTCAAAATAGTAAACAGGACGGTCAATTCAGGACGGAGGGAGTAATATAATAAATTGAAGAGTCGCCTTGATTGCAGATAAAAAATTGGTACTCGGCTACTACCCATAATTGTAATACATAATTGAAGTGTCATATGAGTGCTCCCTAATGAAAGAAGGAGATGGTACTCCCTCTGAAGCTCACAAATAACAAAATAAGGATTCTATAGCAGCATAATACGGAAATCGAAGAAGCCTTAATAGCCAACAAATTTATTTGTAAACTAGAATAGACATAGATGCATAACTTTTGAGGTATTCACCGGCGGAAGATAACGAGATCCACAATAACAAGTGTGGATTCCACTCTCAAAATAATAATATTTATTTTTCTCCTCACAATCTATCTCTTCTTTTGCTAAAACACCCACTTTTGGGGTTCTTAGCTAAGAAACTCTCACACAATTTCTCTCCTCAATGTCATATTTTATCTTTTTGTTTTACTAATTTAGAGTGAATTCCACACCATTGTGGATGCCCTAAGGTGGAGCATATTACACGCATTACTAGATGTTATTGTTACCAAAAATCAAAATCGTTACTAATCCAATTTATTCATTACATGTCATTACACAAGATAGCGTAATAAAGATCAATTTATTTATTGTAATGACTTTTATTCACTATTAAAATTATTGTTATTAAAACTATGATTTTGTAACAGACTGTAGTTTCAATATTTTTTCTACATCTTTAGTAGTATCTTTAGTAACGAAATACAATAGGATCTTTACTAATGTGGTTATGAATGGTTTGCCTTCAGCCCCATCCTCAAACTGGCGTACGAGATGCAACTGTAACAGCTCAGTATATCCCACTGTTGTGATATTGTCCGCTTTGACACGCATGTCGCACGGTTTTGTTCATGGGGTTTCCTAGCCCCCAAAAGGCCTCACAACAAGGAGAAGTATCCCCACCCATATAAGGAGTGGTTCGTTCTCCCCTCCAATCAATTTGGGAGGTAAACCTCAAGGGTATTCCACTCCACCCCCCTTGGGAGCCCAACGCCCTTGCGGGCCACACCGGCACACTGACTGGGTCTAGCTCTGATACCAACTATAACCCCAGTATCCCACTGTTGTAATATTGTTCGCTTTGGCACGCAGGCCACACAGATTTGGCACGCAGACCGCACGGTTTTGTTCCTAGGGTTTCCTAGCCACAAAAGGCCTCACAACAAGGAGAGGTATCCCCACCCATATAAGGAGTGGTTCGTTCTCCCCTCAATCGATGTGGGAGGTAAACCTCAAGGGTATTACACTCAAATGATAAGTCTATCTGATAGCCTCATGACCCTCTCAGACCACAAGTAGCCCAACAGAACGATCCTCTACTGCTCACACTGCTAAAAAAAGAATAAAAAATGCCTATTTAAAAACGGGTATATTGTCAAGCGTTTTTTTATGATATTTAAGAACAATTATATAAAAAGGCGTTGTTTATGTTATTCCCGTCTAACATATAAATAACGCTTTTAAAATAAGGCGTTGTTTATGTTATTCTCGCCTGACATATAAAAATGCTTCATAAAGAAGCATTTTTTATGTTTTTCCCGCTTGACATATAAAAAACGCTTATTTAGGAAAACATTTTTTTGTTGCTAACGGTGTCAATATAAAGAACGCTTCTGTAGGAAGCGTTTTTTTATTATTGATCGGCAAACATAAAGGACGCTTCTTATTTGAAGCATTCTTTATAACCCTCTCAATTTTTAATTCTTTAATCTCACCCGCCCCAATTAATTTTCATCACTCCTACGCTCTCTTTCTCTCTCTTTGACCTTTAGCTCTCTTCTCTGTCGACCCTTACCAAAAAACCAGGCCAACGTTGTCGCTTCTGCCTTTGTCGCCGCTTCCGTCGCCGGCCGCCTCTGTCCATGGTCGTAGCTAGCTGTCGTGGCCGTTTCCGCCAGCCCCAGCCCTGCGCGTGCCCTGCTTCTTCCCGGATAAATCGCATCTGCCTAGCTCCCTACACCCCGACACTGCTCAATCGATCTTGCTAGCGCAATTAAGAGTAAGTGTGTAACCCTGGCTAAATTACATTATTAATTTGGAAAATTTTATGAGATAATTTAATTTTTTTGCTGATATTTGTATATGCACATGCATGTTGGTTGCCGCCAATCTAAAATTAATTTCAAGATGTTGCTGATTTAATTTTGTGTACGTGCATGTGCTGCATTTAAGGGTTTGGATTAGTAATATGCAGTTCTATGATGAATTATGGCTATTTGGAGCTTTATATTAAAGTTGAACTAATAGTAGCTAGTTTGCCATGTGTACTAAAATTAGTAATGTTTTTGTGAAACATGATTGAACATACAGCCAATTAATTAGAACATGACACTTGTTTTACCTTTTGTTTAAAATATACATTAATGTTGTAAATGCACCAATGAACTGGTCATTTAGTGATTATGAAGGGTCAATTAATTGCACAATCAAACTAAATTTGATTTTTGATTTTTGTATCTTGGATGTTTAGTTCATATTAATTGATTGGATAGATGCATGCAATTGTTGTAAATATTAGGGTGAAACATACATTTTTTAGGGGATTCTATCGAATTTCCTGGAGAATTAGGTCACATAAGTAAATTATTTGATCGGTCATTTAATTATTGCTTTTATATAACTTATCATTAGGCTCTGCTTCTTTATTCTCTCTTTGGGCATACTGCTCTCCTCCCTTCCTGATCACCAATCGTTAGCTGCTGCCGCCACGTTGCATCACTACTCATCAGGTTAGTTTATAATTTTTGTTTGATTAATTCTTATTTTTATCTGATTAATTCATATAGTGTTTCTTTGAATAGCTACTAAATCTACTCGAACATAGTCACTCGTCCGAGATAAACCTACTAGAGGTATAGCTTGGATAGTTCCCGTCGGGACTGTCCAATCACGTTTGATCTCACCTTCTAGGTAGTGAACAAGTTAAAAAAACAGTTCATTGAAAATTTCGACAACATTTTCCTTTTGTTCTTCGAGTGTATACATTCATATATACACTAGAAGAACGGAAGGGAAATGCTGCGAAATTTTCAGTGAATTGTTTTTTATAAACTTGTTCGCATGTGAGATTGAACGTGATTGGATGGGCTTAGGTTGTAAAATTTTTAAAAGTAACTAGACTAATATCTGCCAACATATGAACGATATCGGTGAGCTGTAAAGTAATACATCTTATAGAAAGAGATGGAGCGTTCAAAGATGTACAATGACAGACTTGATAACGATTACCTACAAGGGTCGATAGGTTCTGTAAGATCCTTGTCAACAATCTTCAACCAAAGGATAAGGGATATATTCTGTGTCCATGCAGCGACTGCAAAAACGACTTCAAGTACAGAGATATTAAGAAATTAAGGATCGTTTTTTAACAACCCCTACCGTTAATCTTCTAATTACTGTCTAATCGTCTCGGTCACCTTACTACGTGCAGCGGAAATACAAGTATAAACGGCGGGTGATACAATGCCGTTAGCCACCTATGCGACTAACAAGGCCTACTCTACATACAGTCATGATCTGATAAATAGAAATATACTGAGCATTCAAAAATACTTCCCATAACACTGGCATCATTCACTTACAACCTTGGATTACCGAGTATACAAAATTCATATCCAATTACATCCCTTTCTTACAAGCCTAAACAGAGCTATGAGTTTATCAACCTACTCATTTCTACCAAGTTCACAATTCAAAATATCTAAAAGGGTGTACCACATGGTACACCGGCTACTCAAAAAGGCTATAAGCCGTGTACAACTCGTACACACACCATTCTCATTCTACTAACTACAACAAAATTATTCATCTCGGTCAAGTCTCAACCTTCAACCATCTCGAGTACCTAGGAAATAAAAACAGTGCCCCAAGGGGCTCAGCAAATAGCTGGCATGAAATTCGCATACCCCGCGTGCTAACGGGGTAACATACCACCGACTACTTTGTCGAATACATGAGGTTCGTTTTATACATGCATACATACTATTAAGAAAACATCATAATCATACAAGACACATTCATACACAGAGTACAGTACACACAATAGAAAACAATTCACAAGTCAACCAAACATGGTAATACACTTCTCAAGTTCTTACTTCATTCTTTGTTAGTTAATTACTCATCCGGGTTAATCGGGTGTTCTTTACTCTTTTACTCGGGACCATGCGACTTACACCAGTCTTGGTCTTACTCATACAATTACTTCCTTTCTTACACTATACTCAAGTCAAGTCGGTGTGACCTCCGGGCAGAGACTACACCGTCTCACCACCGGGCTTTAGGTTGGCTTGCTTCCCCAGGTTGCTACCCATTTAAGGGGTTTGGACCATGGGAAAGATTAGGCCAGGAATTGGATACAACCTCTCGTGTTTCCTCATCCTCACGTGTGGCCGAAGCTATATCAGACTTCATACATAGTCCAATTTACCAATTTACTTAATGTTAGAAATGTTACTTAGCTAGGGAGTTAGTGAGAATCATTCATTGATGACATTGGGAAGACCAGCGAAGAATAACAACATCCCATGGAACATTGTCAAGGTATATAATTGTGTTAATTGGTGTAGTGTAGGAATACTTGTAAATACTTGAAAGAATGATGTTGAACATGTATGTATATATGTACAGTGTCCAGTGCAGCCTGAAGGTTCTGAATGTGGATACTATGTCATGAGATTTATGCATGACATACTAGGCGCGACAACATTTTTACTAGAGAAATCATTAGACAAGGTAAGATTTGTTTAAAGTGTTGGATATATACCTTCGTATGTTGTTATACTTGTAGTTTATAATTAATGTTGTTTTTTTTACTCCAGGCTTTTGAAACGGCCGTATCGAATTATGAAGATCCATAGATTGTCGAGATTCTTGAGGATTGGACAGAATACATCATCACAAACTTCGTTACTTGAATTTGCATTTCTAGCTGAATAGTTGTAACTCATCACATTAGTAGTTACTGTGTGAAGTTATCAGTATTGTAATATTACTAAACTTTCTTTTTACATATATGATTTAATTAATTTGTTAAGTAAGTTGCTGGGCTATGACCCGACCCCGTTTGATGGCCGTAGAATGTGGAATTGATTGCCCATTTGTGCTAGCAGTGTGATATATGTGATACACATGCAGGTCTGCTTGAAACATTGAGGTGTTTATATGGTATATAAAGAGCTACCCTGGTGAAAAAAAAATTGGACCTATCTTGGTGGTTGTACAAAGAACTGCCAAAATAGATATGAAAAAAGAGCCTATCTCGGCGGTTCTTAGCTTACAACCGCCGAGATAGAGTCAACGTCGGTCCTAAGGTTGGTCCCTAGGGCGGTCAATACCATAATGTATTCTGGAACGGACCGACCAGGGATCGACCATGGTCTAAGGTCGGTCCATCTCAGAAAGCCTTACGGTATTGACTGCCCCAGGGACCAACCTTAGGACCGACCTTGACTCTATCTCGGTGGTTGTAAGCTAAGAACCGCCGAGATAGATGTGGTTAGATTTTGGTTTTCGCAACCACCTATTTCGGCGGTTTGTTGTTACAACCGCCGAGATAGGTATACCTATTTCGACGGTTGTACAATCGCCGAAATAGGTGCTCAGACCTATTTCGGCGCACTCCATTTCGACAGTTGAAATAGGCTATTTGGAATCGCCGAAATAGGCCTTTTTTGTACTAGTGTTACTTGCTCCTTCATTTATAACAGCTCATCTTGGTCCAACCTTCACTTATAATTTTTAGATTTCTCCACCATAGTTCAATAACATTTCATACTACCACGCTTCTGCTCATATTTCCTAACTTTGCAAATCACCTACAAGGTCAAGGTATCTTGTGATTTTAATTTCACATGTGATTTAATCTAAAGTTTCAAACCTTATTCCTTAAAATGCCAACAGACCCCATTCTTTCCAAATCTATTTGCATTCCAACTTTCTCATATTTACGGTATGACTCCACAAAAACTTTACAAACCATACAAATTCAACTCTAGCTCTTCCTAATATTCCAGAGCTTAGAGAATAGAGGACAAGCACGGGAGTTATGAGCTAGCATTCCACACGTCGGTGCACGATATGTTGTAGCGTGATCCGATTGTTCCCGAGGATTACCTTGGGTTCGGATATGTGTGTATTGCTTGTCAAGATTATATGTGTAATTAAATGTTGATTATGTTTATGTGATTTGATTGTCTGAATACTTGCGTTATCAATTGTATGCGGATACTATTTAAATCGAGGCATTACCGAAGATAACTTGAATTAAGTTATTAGATGTGATAAGAGAGCTATCACCTATGTTAGGATAATCATATAAATTATATCATCCCATGATAACCTAAGAATAGACCTTAGGTAGAGTAACGGTAACACCGTTCTCAAGTGAAAATGTATATGAATACGGAACTACACTAGATGACTTCTGAATATACATTAAAGACCTAACAGGCTTATACATTCGAGAAGTTAATCACTGTACAACCTAAGATTGAATCTTAGGCATTAGATTAAGAGAAATTAATTGCACAGTGAGAGGTTGAGTATGATGAGTATTATGGGGAGAAATCCAGGGTGACTGGTTGCGCATTGTGATCACAAGAGGAAGACTGAAAATAGGTCCACTTAAGAAAATTCCAAGAAGCGAAATATTCCTTGGTCGGAGGCACTACTGTTGGTGTAAAGTCATCGACCTAAAATATTAAATCCTACAATTAGAAATTATGGATTTCCAACAATCAAAAGTTTTGTTGGATGGAGGCACTACCGTTGGTGTAAGGGCATCGAGCCAAAGTAATATGAATTACAATAAGAGTACATTACTAGTAATGAGTCACCTTATAATATGTTGACTAGTAAGTGGTATGAGCTGAGAGGTGAACATTAAAAAAGATAAGTTAATAGTCGACCTTAATATGAAAGAACGAGTACTTACGTAACTTTTGGAGAACGATTAGAAGGCCTTGAAGGCCGAGCAATGTGAAACGTTCAAATTAGCTCTCGTACCTTTATATCGAACTATTTGTTGGATTAATTATTTGAATGAGACTTATGTGATTGGTTGATTTATATATTGATCATGTTATTGAAGTAGCAAGCTATGTTTATTGTACTTATATATATGAAAATGGAACCGCATGTTAACTCAACTAAGTAACTCAAGGGGCCTGATGGTGCATGACAGTTGCATGATAATGTACTCAGCGGTTGTGCTGAGCCTTTTATGACAACATACTTACAGGTGCGTAGCTGCGGAAGACTGATGTGAGAGTGCGGGATTTTGGGTAGTTAGTTTAACTATCGCTTTTGATTATACATTTAGACTACTCTTTTGGATTACACTTGTGGGATGTATAACTTTGAGACAATTAGTGGCTCACGTGTTATGGTTAAGGTTGTATGTAAATTAAAATATCTCTTGGTCATCACAGCGGACGTTAGATATGTATGTATTTTGATTGCCTTGTTACTCACATTGGTAAGTAACGGTGGTAGCACCCGAGATTGTTTTAGTTAGTGTTTAAATTCTGCTGCACTCAAATTGCTTATTTATGTTGAATGATTGGATTATGGTTAAGTATGGAGTAGGGGTGTTACACTGTGAGTGATCCTTTGTCTAGGAGAAAAGCCTTGATCATGTGACTCTGAAATTCTCCTCCCTTATCAATCTGAGTGGCTTTGATTGGTAACCCAAAAGTAGTGTGCACCATATTATAAAAGATAGGAAAGATGTTCATCCCATCAAATTTAGTAGTTAAGAGGGGGAAACCACATAAATCTAGAATAGTCATCTATAAGCAGTAAAACGTACCGATAGTCATCAACGGGAGAGCAATATGTGGGTCCCCAAACATCTATAGAAACTAGATCAAAACATTGTGAGAAAACAACGTTTGTAGGATAATGAGGCAAATCATGTAGCTTGCCTTTACAACATACAAGACATAACTCCTGATAAATTTGTTTACTAACATGAAGATTAAAAGTTTTTTAGATAGTAAATTGTGTGATAGAGTGAGATGGATGGTCAAGCCTCTGATATCAGGCATATGAGGGAGCAGTAGTAGCATAGTTAAGTTGAGTTGTATAAGTAGATGGCCCGACCCTTTGCTTTTAGTGGACCATATAAAAAGGATATGATTTGTTATTGTGTAAGAAAGGTGTGATACCCTCTAAAACATCAAAGGGTACTTGCACCCGTAAAAAGGGTTGGTGTTTTCATTGCACATGCTTAAGGGACCATACCAAGGCCCACTTCAACACAATACTTTGAGTAGTTTCCAAAGATAATATCTTCCTTTTGGTAGCTAGCTTGAGAAACCCTAATAAAGCCATTATAGATTGGCCATATTAATTAATATATTGTAATACTAATATTTCAGAATATATATATATATATACACATATATATAAGCTTAAGAGCTTTTAGTTGTGTAACCATGTGCAACTACTCATAAATACAAAACAAACAAATGATTGCTACGTACTTCTCTCTTTTATTTAGAAGGTATTGATCATTATGATGATTATTTTATAGTATTAGACTGGATATCTCAAAGTAATGATCTATTAATTACCATTACCATACACCTTAGTCATTACCATTAATCCTTTTGCCAAGGAGTTAGCTAGGAGAAAAGCTTGCTAGCCCTATACTTTGCAATTTGGGTGATATCAATCCTGACCCAACCCATTTAAAATATCATTAATCCAACCCAACCCAAGCAAAAAATAAATGGTTGAAAAAACCATGACCCTAACCCAACCCATTTGGTAACGCCCCTACTTACAATAAATACAGCGGAATATAAAATGTCTACTGGCGTTGACAGACCATCGGGTTCCAAACACCCGGCACCAAACCTCACCAATTACAACTTATAAAATTACAAAAAGCTACAGTCTGAACTCGAGAAAAATAACATAAACATAACTACTAGCAATATAGAATAACTCTCCACAATTCCTAATTCCCATCCCAATCACTCATGCTCTTCGTGGCCACCTGTATAAACAATTTATACCTGCAAGATGAAACCAAGCAGCCCACCCCGGGAGGGGTGAGTCAGTTCCCTGGAATGGAACTGGTACAATTCTCCAAAGCAATCTTTAAAACATAACTCTACAAAATAAACAGTAACTTGAAATTAAACTCTTGAAAGTAAAACAGGGAAACAAGGCACTTTAAAATCACCAAGCCAAAGATAACAAGATAAGAATAAAGGTTAATAACAGAAAAGTAAAGTTAGTGAAACAAAACCACATCACGTGTTAGTGAACATCCATTGCCTTAGTTAAACCCAATTCCCGTTAGGAGTAGAAAGACTCAGATAGTCACAAAGGACTAGGAATGAAAAGATAGATCCAAGAACCAATAACTCATGAATGGAATAATTCAACTGGGAGAGATGGCCCCCACCGCCAAGTACGTCCTTTAAGGACAGGGGATATACAGCCCCTCACTGTCTACAATGTCCCTTTTGGGACAGGGGATATACAGCCCCTCACTGTCTATCACGTCCCTTTTTGGGATAGGGGATATACAGCCCCTCACTGTTACCATTGAAGACGCGCGCACGTCGAAACCTCAAGTACTAGCTCATGGATGAAACGATATCCAGAGTCAAAAGAAGAATTTCCAAGATTGACCTTTTTCCAAATTCCCACTAGATCACTAACTACCCAGAGCAATACCAAAACACTCAGTCCTACAGAGTGCAGAAGCGTAAACCCTAAGCAGCCAATGTCTAACGGGGCACCAAAAAAAAGGAACCAATACCCAAGTGAGTTTCGCATTCAAGGCTCAGTTAGTCACACAAGCTGAGTTAGTCACACAACCATTTCCTTTTTAGAAATTCCTCTTAAAGTCAGTTAGCGTTTTTCGAAAACGTCTCATAAGTCAATCAACAAAAGTAACGGAGCACGAGAAATCATACCTGGTCAACACTGTAGCAGTTCTAGTAAACTCGTGCAAACATTCAACAATTCTCTGAGGAACATTGAAGATAACTTACTACCAACAACCTGTACCCTAAGTAAAACTTAAATAAATTCTTCTCTCTTATTTCCAAATCTCAATTATCTTATAAGCCCTCGCTTAAATGTTATGTATAACCTTTGACTTAATTAAGAAGGTTGTATAGCCCAAGGTTGTAGGATCAAGGAATGTATTTTATCAACACCTGCTAACTGTCCACTCCTATCCACTTAATTCATATTTAACCACAATCCCCACATTCAAGACTTTTGAGACCTTTATAACATAAATGTGTTTATATTATATAATTAAATCTAAGAATTTCCATAATAATCTTAAGCTCAATACCTTTATTCTTATTTATAATAAACATTGTATTATGACCTATGATGGACTCATCTCAGAATACTATACTATTATCTCACAATGTAAAGATTATGTATTTAAACAATATCTACTAGATAACCCATTATGATTAAGTCTTTCCCTTAACTTAATTAAGATCCATATCTTGTATATTGGAATCATAGTGTTGTAGACGCGTTTTATTATAACTTAATTGAACTGCTAAACTCAATTATCTCATCTTTAGTTCAGAACGACTTTTAATTACAACCATCTAATAAACTTGTCATAAGATGTTAAATTGCTTCTCATCCTGAATAACTATACTATAGTTAACTTAGATTTAACGAATTAATCTTACATTTAGTATTCACAAGGTATATTATATGTTTTATTATTACCTATACAATAAGGTGTTTAGTATAACCTTTTATGTATCCCTACTTACATTTAATTCCCTAAATGTTTTATTTTTACACACATTCTCTCTATAGACTATGTATAATCCTTTGTACTAAACTTCATTAAACTTAAGCCTTAAATACGTTTTAAACTGTTTTACAAAACCTAAGGTTTCAAAGGAATAACTTAATAAATTAATTTCCTTTATTGTATTTAGGATGGACAATATATCTACATAGAGTAGAATTTATCAAAGAATTAAATTCTGGTTCGTAAGTGAAATTGTTAATTATTTAATAAGATAATCTATTATGAAAATTCTCATATTTTATATTCAAAATAACATATCATTATTTCCCATTACCGTAAAGTATATCAATATAATATCTTATGTAACTTAGTTTTATCTAATAAAAGGTTCAAAGGTTTTAAGTATCAAATTCCTATTCATAAATCTTCTATAAATTATAACCACTAAATACCTCACTTAATTGTAAACTCACATCCTAAGTATTGGTAATAAATGTTATAAACGTATTTCATATGGCTTATCTAATGCCAAGAAACTTAAGGATTATTATTTAGATAAATTTCCAAATCATAGTTTAATATAGTTTCATATCATAATCCTTTTAATGATTTTATCTTAAAACATTAAGTTATATTTCAATACCATAAATGTTAAGAAACGATTAAATCTAGACTTACTAATCCACCTCACATTTAGATGTAAAACTATTTTATTTATTTTATTATTGTTTATATATTAAGAACATTTAGATGTAAAAGTATTACATTTATTTATTAATTATATAGTAAGTTCTATTTGTGTAAAATCTAATTACAAATATTCCTAAGTCCCAACTTATTAATTACCTAACCAAATTATAGATTTACATTCTGGTCTTTGACAAATAATATTACACATGTATTTTAATATGGTTTATATAAATCTTAGAAATCCAAGATAACTCTTTAAGCTTAATTCCATAACCACAATTCAATACTACCTCATATAATATTCTTTTAATAGTATTATGTATAGGTTTAGTTTAACTTATTAATTCCTTCATATTCTATTTGCTATAAGGTATTTTATGTCTTTTATTTATTTATTTATTTATTTATCGTATATGTATACTAGGATTTATTCAAGACATTCTATATGTAGTTTTATTGCATTTAGTTATTTATATTACTTTTACCCATATCTACATCCAAAATATGGTTTACAAAATAAAGTATTTTCCTTAGTTTCAATTAAGTATATTAACTACCATATTATGTAATGAATAAAATGTAGAATAATTTAATTCCTTGATTTAACATAAGTTCCTATGTTAATTCTACCATATAAGTATATATATATATGTAAATAATTTCACTTCTCATAAAAGCTAATACCCAAACATTTATAAACTTACTGTTATAAAATGTTAATTTAGTTTCCCATATTTTCCCCAGCTTAAAAAGTTTATTAATCATCTATACTTTAATTTTTGGTTACATTAAAAACTATATATTATAAGTTATTCTTATGAAAAACTCACAAACACAATTTTTAAACCCATTTACCATTGCCCAAAAATTCCCAAATTTAATATACAGTAACTATAACATTTTAGACATATTATAAAATTTTTATTTCATAAAAATATCTTTTAAATTTAGCCAAATAATTCCAGAAAACCCGTAAATTGCAAAAATCATAACTTTTGCTTAAAAACTCCAAAACCATAATAATTTACATCAAAATAAACTAGATTTAATAAGGAATCTATGGTTAAAATTTCAAGTCAAAATACATTCGGGAAGGCCATTAAATAAATTCAACAAGTTAGGGTATTATTATGGAATTATAAAACTCAAAACAACTTAATCTCCTCTGTTTTAATCTCGGTCGTCCGTCCCTATAATTCAGGATCGGACGGCCACTGAAACTCGAGTTCATCCTCAACCTTCAAACAAAACCCGAGTACTAAATCCATGATTTCTCTCAACTCACAAAACCAAATTCGTTAATTCTTGTTTCATTGGATTCGAAATTCAATTGTGGTCACAATGGTACCAATTTCGCTAGCTATACTGTAAAGATAAAGGATTTCGAATCTGGGTAATTCGAATAGGGTTCATATGGGTTACAAATTGAATTTCACCAAATTCTCTCAATGTAATGCGTTATATGTTAAATTGATAGAGGGGTATGAACAAGAACACAAAAACGAATAGAATTATTGGTTCAATTTGGTCGGAATCGTACCAGAGATGCGCCAACGAGGCAAATCGAATTCGTTTTCTGGAAAAATTGGTATTTTATGCGCTGTTCAGGTAGGCAATTTCACGGACCAACTCGCACTAACTGAGAAGGATTCAATCCACGAAACCTACGTCATTTTAAAGTAGACATGTAACTCTAAACATTGGTGGAAGAATAATTGAAAACGAAGAACTAGGGAGAAAGTTATGGATCCCGAAAGATCTGAGTTTACCACTTCGTTTCCGGAAAATTCTGGGCAGGAATTCCACCGTGATCGAGTAGGGAACTTTAGACGACTATATCTTCCTCATGATTGAGAATAAGACTTGGGTGTAAACATGAAAGTTGTAGAAGGATTAGAGCTCTTTAAAACGAGCTAAAGAACACGAAATTTGGCTGAGAAACGAAGAACTTATGGTAAGACGAAGTTTACCTGATTTCAGAAAAATCCAGAATTCCGGGTTACGAATTCGCAAGGTGGAAACTTTGGATCAATATTCCTGTCGATGTAGGATGATTTAGAAGATGTATGAGTTATGGTTGGAAAGAGGAGATTAAGGAGAAGAGAATGAAAAAGACGGAACTCAAAAATTCCAAAAGAGGAGAAAGTTATGGAGGTCACAAGTTAGGGCAAAAACTGGTTTCTGTTACCGGAAATATAGGAGATAAAACGGCTAAGTGTTGGGCAACCCGTGACAGTGTGACACGTGGCATATTTCAAAATTTTGACTCTAAACTTCAATCTAGCATAACTTTGGCTAGGATGATCCGTTTTTGACATTCTTTTTATCGATCTTCATGGTTTTCCATAACCTATTTATTGGTATAGGTTTCATGAGCTGGTTTGACCATTCTCAAAAAGTCAACCCTAGCAAGGCTTAATAAGCTTTAAGGTTTCTATAATTTTATTTTGACTTTTATGTTTCAAAACGATGTTCCGACTCTTTCTAAAATCTTTATAATATACTCGGAGTGTTTAGAAATTTTTCCAAGATTTATCGACTTATAAATCTTATTATTAAATTCATAATACTATATAATAATATATAATAATTAAATATTTTATTGTATTCTTTAGGGTTGAATAGGAGAAATCCCCTAAATAAATTTTCATAATTCCATATAATATTAATATTCATAATTCCATACAATACTTTAATATTCATAATTCCTTATACTAATTCAATATTCATAATTCCATATAATAATTTAATATTCATAATTCCATATAATAATCTAATACTTAATAGTATTATTAAAGGTTTAATAAAAGAAATCCCCTAAATTAATTTAAATTAATTTATGGGTATTTCACATTTAAAATTCTTAAACCCTAACCCTGCCCACCCAACCCATTTTTTAAGCAAACAATACCTCGTATAACTTAACACAAACATAAATATCACATTACTTGAGATTAAATTGTTTACATTTAGTACAATAGCTACTTTGAAAGACTACTTTTCGAAGTAAAGAAACCACTTTTGACACCCCCTCGATAGTAGTACATAGCATATCTAATTGATATAATCACATCCATGGATAACATTTGATAGACCACTTTTCAAAATACAGTAGCCACTTCTATAACTTAATATATAGACATATAATACTATAAATATTATGCTGTATAATATCATTCACAAAGTTTTATATATATATATATATATATATATATATATATATATATATATCTTCTACTTTTGTTCACCCTTCCACATCATCTAAACATATCACCGTGTTGTATCATTTACACAAAACTAGAAACAAATATCATTTACACAAAACTAGAAACAAATATCATTTAAAAAAAACAACATCCTGAAGTAGTTATCTTCACATCACGAACTGTAGAACTGGTTGAGTCAAACTAAACAAATAAGATGTGAAGTAAAAAATCTCAAAATAATTGTTTGATATGCAGAGCTAGTTAGGCCGTTTGTTTGATTAACATAATGAAGTATGATATTTTTAAAGGTTGGATAGTCCAACTAAACTTGGCACAGAGAAATTCTGCACAAGTGGCTAAGATGTAAGTTACCTGTTAGGTTTTTGGACTGTATGGCCTGTCTTTGGAGAGCTCATAGAAGTACTAGTCTGGTGTATAGAATGAGATGTGCAGCTGTAGGAGCTACTATATACTACATTTGGAAAACTCGTAATGAAGCGGTATTTTCGAAAAAACCGGTGGATAGGGAAAGATGTATTGTGAATATTCAATCAGAGTTAAAGATGAGATGGGGCAAATTTTCTTTCCCTGTAACTAGAAAGAATGTGAGGATTTGTGAGAGTTTTGGTCTTATGGAGTTCCTAAAATAATTCATTGGGATGGTATAGTTGGATGTTAGGTTGTAAATATTTGGTATAAATACAAAGCTTACTCTTTATGTTCAAAAAAAAAAAAAAATTCTGCTCAAGGCTAAGACATAGATTGGTCTTAAAATAACATATATACATGTACATTATTATTATAATATTATTATTAAGAAATATATTTTTGGGTTTGGTCATGAGTTCGGATCTCTATCCTAACCCAACCCACAAAATTAACCTATTATCGTAACCCAATCCAAAAAATAAATAGGCCAGTAATCAAGACCCTAACCCGTAAAAATATGGATTGAGTTTCAGGTTGGGTTAAAATTGTTAGGTCTAGCTAGCTCTACCAAGCCAATATGCATAATTGTTTTAAGGAAAATGTGTATAGTTTTCCAAGCACAACTTATGCCTTAGATAGAATGCTTCAGTTTAATTTGAAACTCTCTCTCAAATGCTCCACAAGAAGCAAGACCTTTGATCATTCCACATTAACAAGAAAGACGTACAGCAACACTACTCAACATACATAGGAGGAGCATCTGATACTAGTAGTAGATATGTAGTACAATGTGACGGGCATGAGGCAATTGACAAGGCCGTTGAACAGGAGCGGTCCGGCAACTAGTCACTCCACCCTACCTAGCTTAAAAGGACGTGAGAGACAGGATTAGGTGATTGCGTGGAGGAGACCAACCCAGAGACCAACTTAATTAATTCTACCTCTGTTCGTATGTAATCCCTTTTGAGCACGCTTCAGAAGGAGCATCATCATTTGTACTCTCATGCTTCAAAATCATTTCACAGTTTGGCCCACGCCAGTTACATACATGCATTGCATTGTTTGTGATCGCATCATTTGGTTCGGTCCAACTTCGACCAATTTACGCGTTGTTGCATAATAATTTCCAAATTTGAATATACCAAAAAAAAGCTTAACTAATTAAAAGAATAAATTATTACTGTGGGCCAATATAAGTGACTTGGATCAAAACGTAAAATTAATGATACCCATATAAAAAATGTATGTGTTCGTGGTCATTTGGATGATCGATAAATGAATTTTCTGTCAAAATTTTATGAATTATTATTGTTATTGTTAACCCGTTCCAATAACATAGAAACCAAGCACAAATTCACGTGGTACGTCACACAACTAAAAAAAAATTTGAGATCAATTAGCAAGTCGTGAAGGATGTAACAAGCAACAACTAGAGATGAGCAAACGGTTAAAATCAAGTATAGAGTTCGATTATTTCGGTTTTAACTGAATTAATCGAATTTAATACTAATATTTGTTTTAACTAATAACCGTTTTTTATGTTACACTAATAGCCGTTAACCGCCCGATGATCAAAGTTCTTGAATAACCGAAATAATCGAACTTCCTAAAATAACAGAAAAAACCAAACGTTTTGAATTAACCAAAATAATCAAAACGTAAATCTAAGTGAGCGAGTAGTAATATATTAGATAAAATTATTGGGTTAAGAAAAAATAAAATTTATAAAAATAATTTTATAAAAGTTCGAATATTACAAATAACCGAAGTTTGAACTTCAATATCCGTTAACTGAACCGTAATTTATTACGGATATCCGTTTTAACCGAAATAACTGAATTTTTGTAAAATGGTTAAAAAATATGGTGATCGAATCCGAAAAAAAGGAACGATTATTTTGGATAACCGTCATAACCGCCCCGTTTGGTCACCCCTACCAACTACTATTTCAAGACCTAACAACAACACATTTCCCCCTATGCGTACAACCGGTGAAGATTCGAGTCCGGATGATTGAGAAAACGTTTTGTCTCGTGTTCGAGCAATTCAAGGTCATGACAAGTGAAGGTGTGGACTTGGGCTGGATATGGTTAATTATGACCCTGTTGAAGCACGTGAGAAGGTCAACCTCTAATTATATATAGTAGGGAATTGTGTTTCATTAAATGTCACTATATTTTTTGCTAATTCATAAAATGTCACTAAAAAAAGTCATAAAATACCATTATATTTTTTGGAAAGTCCATGAAATGCCACTATTGTCATTGACCAAAAGAAAAAATGACAAAATACCCATACTAGTTAACAAGTACTTTTAAAGTTCACAATATACCCCTCGGCATTAAAAAATTCATAAAAATTCAAAATACTACAAAAATATATTAAAATATATAGTGAGTGCACAACCTTGGTGTGATCTGGAGTCCAAGGTGAAGGATTCTTTTGTAATCTGGAATAAAGAAGCTTGCAATGTTGACGAAGCTTGGGAAAGAAATCTGAAAGATAATTGAGGCATCCCCAAAATCTTTGTAATTGATTCTTGTCCTTTATTTTGTCAGGAAATTTAGAAACAAATTCTAAACTTCGTTGAATCGGAGTAATGGTATTTTGATAAATGTTGTGCCCAAGGCAACGTATGTTAACTTGAAACAACTTCATCTTGGGTTTAGAAACAACTAGACCATTAGTCTTAATAACCGAATGGAAGGTTTTAAGATGCTTGAAGTGTTGTTCTATGGAATCTGAGAAAACTAAGACATCATCAATATAAACAATGATAAATGTCGAATATGGTGTGAGGATGTCATTCATGACATTCTGGAATTCTGATGGAGCATTTTAAAGGCCAAATGGCATTACATTCCATTCATAATGACCAAATGGAACTACAAATGCAGTTTTATAGCGATCTGATTCGGCAATATGAATTTGCCAGAAACCAGACTTCATATCGAATTTGGAGAAGATTTTGGCCTTGTAAAGGCGTCCTAATAGATCTCTTTTGTTAGGGATTGGATATCTAATTCATTGAAGAACCTTGTTTAAGGGTTTGTAGTTGATTACAAGACGTGGAACTCCATGTTCTTATTCTGCAGCATTCATAACGTAGAATGCGCTGCAACTCCATGGGGATTTTGATGGTCTGATCAAACCTTTATCCAAAAGAGTTTGAATTTCCTTTTTGCAAATCTCTAAATGCTCGTTATTCATTTGAATAGGTCGAGCCTTCGTTGGAATATTACGTTCATCGAAATCCTTTTCGTAAGGAAGATGAACGATATGGCGCTTTCTACTCCAAAATGCATTGGGTAGATCTGCGCTAACATCCTCAAAGGTTTTGTCCATTTGAGAAATGTCCTTTTGAGTCTTGGGATCTTGAAGTCTCTCAGTTGTTCGAATATGAAAGAGTTGGTTTTTAGAAAACTGAAGCTGGTTTTCCTTCCTGGTAATTGAATTGATCTGCTGGTAGAGGGTGTTGGATTGAAGAACATTAAGTTCTTTCTGGATTATAGGCTTGGTAAAGAGAAAAGAATATTTTTCTTTATTGATTTTGACATGTAATCCCCTATGATCAACAAAAAAGGGATACAACTGGATAATGAAAGGGGAGCCAAGGATAATGTCTTGGCTAATATTCTTGATAACTATAAACTGTAGTTTGACAAGGAGATTTCTGTTTTGGACATAAAGTTTGGATGTTTTGACAATGATTTTGAGTGGATCTGAAATACCCCAAACCTTAATGTGTTAATTAATCATGTACTTATAATTTTCTAAGGCTAATTAAGTCCTTGAGATCATTGGTGAAGAAATAAAAGCCAAAAAGAAAAAGAGAATGCGTAAAAGACACAAAGCGTGAAAACGCATATTTAATTATTTTAGGAGGCATATAACCTTCACTAGGGTTATAAATATATTTTTATACCCTAATTACATACTAAGAAAATGTGGGGGAAATTCCAGAAGAAAACGGATCCAAATAATGCGTTAAAACGCTAACGGAGTCTTAAAGCGCGTTTTTCAAGAAAACCCGAAAACGTGACTTTAAACAGTTAAATGACTTTGTAAAAAAAAAATTATAGTTGATTATATAAAGATAATTAAACATTAATGGGAGCCTAAGAACCATTAAAATTAAATAAACGAGAAAAATCCGGAAAACGGGCCCGGTTTGTGAATAGTGTCAAACCGGGTAAATAAACGAGCGTTTCTGTAAAAAAATTAAAAACGCTCCAGCATGTGTTACTGTAAGGGGTCCGGTTTTAATATGTTAATTAGCTCTCTCACACTCTTGACTAGTTAGCTAGTTAAATAAGTCAAAAAGCAATAAAACAAAAAGTAACTTATACCCACCCACACTCTCTCTCCTCCTTTATTTTCTTTTTTCCCCTCTCTTTCCTCTTCCTTCTTCCTCAAGCGATTTTCTTCTCTCTCTCTCTGTTGCTGAACGACATTGAAGCCCCCATGGCTTCCTCCACTTCTTCTCCTTGTCCAAGCTAGCTCCAAGCTTAAATCACAAAAATAATTACATATTTGTGATCCTCTCACCAAGCTCTACACTTCCCTCTTTTCAAAATCCGAAAATAATGAAGTTCATCTCCATGGGTTTTTCCCATTTGAAGAGAAAATGGCACCAATGGGAAGCTTGGAGTCTCCTCTTTCAAACAAGGTAAAAATCTCCATGAAAAACCTCATTTTTCTCCATCTTGTAGAGCTGGCCGATTTTGCCCTCTCTCACACCTTGTTTTCTTCTTGATTTTGAGCTTCAATCCAACTCTCCAATGGTGGAATAATCTCCTTCTTGATTCAAGGGTGAGAACCTCTCTTGAAAGGCCCAAAAAGGTAAACCCTAACTTGTGTTCTAAGCCCTTTGATTGGATTGAGATTTCCTAAGGGTTTAGCTAATTAATTGAGTATGTTTTGTGTTTATTGAATGTTGGGATGGAGTTTGGCAACTCCATTCCCACTTGACCGAAATTGAGAAGTGGAGGGGCAAGAGGAGAACTAAAAGAGAACTTGTGAAATTAAGGTAAGAAATCCACCTTAAACCTTGTTTGTAATTGTTTAGGTGTTTGGGATGGGTAAACAAAGTAATGAACCCAAATTATGGATTGCAATCCATGTTGGAAATTGTGTTTAGTTGATTTTGGAGAGAGATTGTGAAATTGATGTTGAATTAAGGGCCTTGGAGCCAAGTGTTTTGAGTTTGTGTTTATATTGTGGTTTATTGAGATTTTAGAGATTATGTTATTGTTGATGGACTTTGAGAATTTATTATGTGCTAGTAGACCCTTGAAAGGGTGTGGCTAGATTAGGAATGAAAAGGATGAGAATTGTTGAAAAGGGATGTGTAAGGTTTATGGGGAGGTTATGGCGAAATTTTGGTAGAAAATGAGTGTTTTGATGATGGCTTGGTGAATGGGAGAACCTTGATGTTTGTAGTGTTGAGTAGAGTGGTTTAATAGCCTTGAAATGGTAGTTGGAGAATGGTGTGAAGTGATGCAAAATGTGTAGCAAAAATGTGTATAAGTGCTTTGGACTTGTTTGAGAAGAATTAGAGTGGAAAGATCATGTACTTAGAATGCTAGAAGTGGCATTGGTAGAGGGAGTATTAAATGGTAAAGATTAGAACAAAAATCTGTAGCATTGAAGAATGAAAATTGGCATGAGTGCTGGAATGGAATGAGGAAAAATTGTGTAAGTTGATTTAGAATTGAGTAATGAATTTGGTGGATGAACTAAGGTGATTTAGGGGACCTAATGGGTGTTTAAACATGTAGGAAACATGTGGAAATGATTGGGGAAAGAATTGAGGTGAGTTTGGAGTTCAAAGTAGAGAATTAAAAGGGGTTCTGCAGCCGACCTACCCAGGCGACCTACCCCAGGCTGGGTCGGTCGGGCTGAATTCTGTAACTCGGATGCTCTCTGCACCTGACCCACCCCGGCGACCTACCCAGAGTGGGTCGGTCGGCCACTTATAATTTTTTTTAGGCTCCTAATGATGAGGATTGGTATGTAATGACGTTATAAGGTTGTTTAAGACATGTTAGGTGTGTTATAATGACAATTAAGTGAGTGAAAAGTTGTTGTAAAATATGAAAGTAAAACAAGTTAAAAAGTGAAGTTATTTAACTAGTTAACGGGGTTAACTATGGGCATTAGATGTTAAACAATCATATTACCCCGATGTTAATGAAAGCAATTACAATGTTACCAGTTGTTCGAGAGTTATTCGAGGGACATAAGAGGACACATTAGAGTGGACCATGGTGACAGGTATGGTTTTCTTGCAACCTGTGTCCTACCGGATTACACCGGCTTGTATGCCAATGTGTTTTTCTGTGTGTTTGCCACCTTGCAAGATAAAGCATGAAATGAGTTTATAGTAATTCATTATTGTGGCGTAATTAATTCCGATACCGCTTAACCCTAATTATGTGTTAAATAATAGTTAACCGACCTTAGGTTCACATAAGAGATCGGTATTCGGAATAAACGTCCTAACCCACGGGAACGTTCTAACTACGGCTATCCGTGCGTTTGTGTATGTTGTGACTGTGTGATGTATGCGACTTTGCTTTGTGTGTTGTTGCTATCGGATACAGTTATCCATGTTTGTTAAAAAGGGATGTTACTCCCCTTCTGGTCTAACAGAGTTAGTAACACTATGTGATGTATGTATGTGATGAGTTCCATAAAGGAACCTTTAACTAATATGTATATGTTATGTATGGTGAGGAATCCGGTCGTTCGGCGCGTGTTGTTTGGGAGTTGATATATATATGTGAATTAACTCCCATCCTGTTATGTTAGGGTTGTTTTCCTTCATTGGATTTCGACCTCCCACTAGCTTAGCCAAAGCTTACCTACCCAACTTCCAATCGGGTTAGGGGGAAATCATGTGTAATGTTGGTAGGGTGTGATGCCTAAGTTCGTTCGATCCCTCTATTATGTTGCGGTTGTTTTTCCTCCTTGAATTACAAGCACCCACAAGCTTAACCAAGGCTTACCTACCTCATCATTATTGGAGCTAGGGGGAAATTGTGCAAGGTGTGATCGGTCCTATATGAGGCCGCCACACCTAAGTAAAGAAAATGTATGTATGTTGTGCTCGGGCTTCTATCACCCCGGCACTCCCTAAGTAAAGTTTATGTTCCCTAAGAAGAATTGAACTAAGTTGTGTGTATGTTATCAAGTGAACTGTATGGTTATGTTGTGTGTGCTAATCTTGTGTTTGTGTCCTACTAATGGATGTTTGCTTTTAAGCATGAAGTATGTGTGTAGTTGTGTATGTTTAAATAAAATCAATCGCATGCTAAGACGACAATTAGTTGTGCGTGGCCCGGTAGCATGCGGGCTGCGGGATTACCATACCAGCAAAGGTGCTGAGCCCCTTGGGGGCCACCCTTTTCTTCCTTTTCTATTTCAGGTACAAGGAGCTGGAAGCCGTTCGAGAGTAGGACGGGGTAGTTATTTGTACGTGGTAGTCATGAGAATTGTGGATGTATCGTAGGTGTAGTAAGACCGAATTTGTATCGGCGTAGTTGGAAGATACTCGGTACATTGTAATGTAAGTGTATAATGATCGTTGGACATGGAACGGGATTTATGTGTAGTTGCTCAGGAGTTTAGTCCATCAGACCGGTACAATGTATGTATGTTAGCCTTGTTAGCCACGTGGGTGGCTAACGGCGTGTAACACCAAGGAGTTAAGTTATGTTGTGAGTTGTGATTTCTGCTGCAAGCTGTTGTTAAGTGTGTTGTTAGTAGTTGGGGTGTTACAAAAAGTGGTATCAGATGACTGAATTACCGAGCTTAGGAAGTACCGAGTTAGGAGTTTAAGACCTTGGGTTAAGGGTTGAGTGATAGCGTGAGAAGTACGCTAGTTAGGAAATACTAGTGTGTACTGGATACCTACAATATCCATCCCGCCCTCCACAAACCCTATTTGATAACTCGGGAAGAACGCCAGAGAGATGAAAGTCCTCTCTTACTCGGGAATACCCAATCCGGCTGATATTAAGTGTCCTTATAAGTACGGAGAACCTGTCACACGGTAGATCCCGGAAAGTGTGAATCCCGAAGACGTTCTCCATTTTAACATTGTCTGCCGCATGAGGTAGCGAAAAGTAAAGGATCTTAAGCATAAGAAAATAGAATTTCCGGCAACCTGGGTCGACATGCGGAGCAGTCGAGGACAACCAGCTTGCAACGCACCAACTGTGCAACAGGCAAGAAGCGAAGTAATGAAACCCGAGACGAGTGTCTACGGGACTACAATGTTAACTAATACACCAACGGTATACCAACCGGATTAAGGAACTGCAACGTTGTGCGAGGAGGATACGATACTAAGTAAAAAGGGGTCTCCTAGAATGGGAAACACCCTAATTAATGGTTATCACGTGAAGACAGTGAGAAGTAACCAGAAGATTTATTGTTAAGACTGTAAGATCAAGCAAGGGCCAGCAAGGCCACTGATGTTAGAGCGGGCGAAAGCAATACCGAACCGATGTGTATTGAACCAGTAGCTAGTTAGCATGGCGCACTTGCCAAGGCAAGTGCTGCTATAATAAGACTGTACGGAAAATTTTAACAACTACCGGTACTTAGTAAAGTACCATGAAGTTAAGTGAGATCATCATAACTATGGAAGGGCTTAGCAGCCTGACCTCTGTAATTGAAAATACACCAGTCAGCAGGAAGCTAGACTTGGTTAAAGCAAGAAGACGTTGTGAACCCAAGAGAATTTTCCTTTCAACTTAAATTCATTTTCAAAACCTTTTTCAAAACCAAATTTTCTTTCAAACCCATTTTATTTCCAACCTTCTTTTAAACCAAACCAGAAGACCTACACCGGCCTCAGTGCCACATGGTAGGTAAGTTATACCCAGTTACTTTTAAATAACCGGATGGAAAACCGGTAAACCCAAGGGTAGCAACTCGAGGAAATGGATAAAGTTCATGATAATACAACAGTGGATAACTTTCCCTTGATTAAGTTCGGGAAGCACGGAATGCATATTATCACAGGATAATATAAGAGGAGTTGACAACGGAATACTTCACCTATGCATGAGACGGACACTACGAGTGTACCAACTGTAATGTGGGACGACCGCACTCCGATAGGAGCTTGTGGGTTTGACAAACCTTCTTATGAGGTAGTCGGACAAGTAGCAATGTATCAGTAGGATACCCCACATATGTATACGAGTGGAGTCTGGAACACGGGAAGTAGTTGACTCCATACTACGGTCCGAAGTAAAAGTCAAGCAAGAGAATGAATTACCAAGAATGGTGGAAGTAAAGGAACCCAATAAGCCAACAAGACTAAAAGAATCAGTGAATCCATTTTAAGGAAACGTTTAAAGGTAAACAAGTGCGAAGTGCATTGATTAGTAAGCAAGGACATCGTATATGTCTTAAGGATCCGGATGGATGAACGTAACAGCTGGAGTAAGTACCCAGCCTACATATGGTGAGGCAAATGCCTACTATGGACATGTTAATGTGCAACGATCGGGATGAGACTCCCGAGATGATCACTAGAGATATCAACCTCACTAAGGAGGATATTTAACCCAGCAAAGAACGCAGGGCGAAGTAGTAAATTAGACATACCAATAAGTGCAAGCCAGATGTAATGGCATGACCTAGTAACACCTAGGAGCTGTCCTTAAAAGGGTGTTTGGATCAACAATGGTTGAATGAGATAACATAACAGAAACGCAAGGACTCAAACTAACACCCAGTCTAAGCATAAGTCGTTAGGACGAAGTCTGACATCCTTGTAGGGGCATGCCATGAAAGGAATAACGACCTTGTCATGGAGTCCAATACAATCTATAAACCGCGTAATATGTACGAGAAGTAAATGTGTGTGAACAGCCTACAATGAGCAGAGCTCGAGGCAACAAGGCTTATAAGCCACAAGTAGAACGTGTTAAGGAAAAAATGTTATCGATTACGAAGGTTTATTTATATAGTAAGTAAGCGGATAACGAACCACTGCTTAGAGTGGGATACCTCTTGATAATGTGAGACCGCAACGGCGTAGTTATGTGAACCAAGTTTAAGAGATATGTTGGGGATGGACCATGAGTCCTCACCTAAGAGATTTGAATGAGTATTATACGAATAAAGCATTTTATACCAGTTGTGGCAACACAAGAGTAATAAGTCAAATAGCAACCACCATAGGTGTGAGATGCTAAGTGTAATGAACAACGCTCAAGGAGCATAGAGACTCGAAGAATAGCGTATTCAGCAACCAGCCAAATAAATGGCGAAACATAGTGGAATGGTGGAAGCTAATATAATGACAGATGCAGTGTAAGCTCATGTTATACAATGAGTGAAAGCACGGACCGCAGTAAGCGACCGTTGCATAAGTATTTGTTAAATAATAATGGCAATAAGACCAGTTATGAGTGAAAACTCAATGGACATACAAGTAAGTTGATGATAGCAGACCGGGCAATAAGCCAACGGTCGGTACTATGTGATAAGGAACTCAGTGTGAATTCCTATTGCAATCGCATACGAAATTTACTGTCAAGAGTTTACGCCTCTGCACTCTGTAGGACTGAGTGTTTTGGCATTGCGCTTGCGCGGTAATGATCAAGTGAGATAGCTAGGAAGTTTGGGAAATGTTAAATGTGATAGAAGGACAAGACTTACGAGGTGATAAAACCGATGCATAAGAGAAGCACAGTCCTACCAATCAAAGGATACTTGATTGGCATATGTGACTACAATAACACAATTATTAAATATCGGTATGGAATATACCTCAAGTGTTGGAAATAGCCAAGAGAGTACTACACACTAGGTAGTTACTCAAACTCAACCGACTGTAAGTCGGAAGAAGTCAAGTAGATCATTATGGAATACAACAAATTATCATGGAAGTGGATAGTAAGTTTTGAAACTCACCGAATTCGCTCACGAAAAGAAATACCACGCGTCGGTTGAGAAATCGTTATTACCAAGATGAAGGTGATAATCGAAGATATACAATACAGTAAGAATAATGAAGGGGGCAAACGAAGCTCGAAGTTATCAAGAGTCGCACAGCAGAAACTAGTGAGCCAGCGATTCAAGAGTTGGATGTACGTTGTGAACATGAGTGAATGGCAATTATTAATGCCTAGAAGTTTCATAGGCCAGAATCGAAATTGGTTATGAATTAAATAAACTCTAAGGAGAATTCTTGGTTAGGGACTAAACCGCCAATATGGCTAAGATCCTCAAACCAGAACATATTATATAATAAACCGCGTGGAGATACAACACTTCACGACGGTAGGACGTTATAAACCAGTGGTTAAGTGATTGATTACGTGGGCGTAATCCCTTTTAAGGGGGGTAGAGCGCAAAACCGTTTAGTGTGTTTTACCGTACAAGTGTACGTGAACTATGGTGTGCATAGCACAAAATGATTTGTTTAAATGATTGGTGCGTGCCTTACATAAACATACGCATTCATTCATGGTTTAATTGTGGTAATTGCGCACAGAAGATGCGAATACCATGGTAACAAGTGTGTTATTTTGTTAATAGATGTGTGTGAAAGTACAGATATAAGGGAGTAAAGAGACTCCCGGTGTAACACCCCATCCAACAATAACACACTTACAAATAACTGCAGCGGAAAACAACCTCATCACATTACTTATCTCGTGGGTGTTACACGCCGTTAGCCACCCACGTGGCCAACAAGGCTAATACATACACATTGTACCGGTCTGATGGGCTAAATTCCCGAGCGACTACACATTACTATCCCTTTCCATTAATCACAACAACAACATACACCTTCCAACTATACCGAGTACTTATAACTAATGCCGATAACAATTTCGGTCTTACTACACCTACTGTATATATACAACATAAACGATTACCCATGTACAACGACTACCCGTCCTACTCTCGAACGGCTTCCAGCACTTCGTACCTGAAATAGGAAAAGAAGAGAAAGGGTGGCCCCCATGGGGCTCAGCACCTTTGCTGGTATGGTAATCCCGCAGCCCACATGCTACCGGGCCACGCACAACTAATTGTCGTCTTAGCATGCGGTTGATTATTTTTAAGTCATACATGCAACTGTAAACACACAACACATAATCATTCGCCTCAACGGGCTCAACAAACGGATAATATATCCTTACTTAATAAGTCACTCATGGTATTCAACATTCCTAGAGTGTTCCTCCTCTAATGGAGCTACTTCCTTAATAGACGACACATACCCTTAAATCAGGTTATCCATAAACGCCTCTTATCACAACTGGGAATCATATCCATGATCCACACACTCCACATTATACAACCTACAACATACACTACATACAACACTAAACAACACTCTGCACGTTTCCACGTGCACAACATAATACCGCAATAGATATTGCATCACAACACAAATACATAACATAACGGGAGTGGTTCTCTTAGGAACCGACCCAAACATTGTTTATACACTGGTGAGCCTAGAGAATGTTGCCAGTCTCATGATAAGCTCGTTATACAATAACAACAACACTCATTACCGTCCTAATAGTTGGACGAGTAACTTAAGTTAAGGCGGTTCGGGTTTGGAGGCCCGAACACACCACACAAACACATGTTCCCCCTAAACCGATCATAAGTCAGAATAGCTAAGCTTTGTAATAAGCTAATGGGAGATCATAACCCGTGAGGGAAACAACCATAACAAAGAGAAGGGTAAGGATAAGAAGGATACCCTCTCCCAAACAACGCGCGACCGGCCCAACCGGATTCCTCACTACTGTTAGTACATACTTACTTTAGA
Source organism: Limonium bicolor (assembly GCA_023374045.1). NCBI lineage: Eukaryota > Viridiplantae > Streptophyta > Magnoliopsida > Caryophyllales > Plumbaginaceae > Limonium > Limonium bicolor. The sequence goes on along the minus strand of CM041777.1, from coordinate 219,264,240 downwards.
TATTAGTTAGAACCCCACTATGGAGTCTATCATAACTACACACCTTACAGTATTACAACTGGGTTAAACATACAAGGGAGATCCCTACATTCTCATACACAAACATCACATAATCAACTCACGCATAGCCGTGGTTAGAACGTCCCATGGTTCGGGTCGTTTAATCCGAATACCGAACTCTCATGTGATCCTAGACTCAGTTAACTAAGGTTAACACTTCCGGGGTTAAACGGTATCGGAGTTGAACACGCCACATAAATGAATTACTGTAAACTCATTACATGTTTTATCTTACAACGTGGCAAACATACAGAAAAACACATTGGCATACAAGCCGGTGTAATCCGGTAGGACACAGGTTGCAAGAAAACCATACCTGTCACCGGAGTCCACTTTACCACGTCCACTTATGTTCCTCGAGCGATTCTCGAACAACTGTTAACATCACATGTGTTTTTATTAACATCGGGGTTTGCTTGATTATTTAATGTCTAATGCTTAACTTTCCCCGTTAACTTAGTTACATAACTTTACATTTTAACTTGTTTTACTTTTACATTTTGATACAACTTTTCACCCACTTAATTGCCATTTAAAACCCACCTAACATGTCCTTAACAACCTTATAACATCATTACCTATCAATCCCCATCATTACATATCATTTCATAACCTTAAACCATGTTTTTGGTCCGACCGGACTTGCCGACCGGACTTACCCAAGTCCGGTCGATTCCAGAACACATTTCCGTCACAAATTTTTCTACTCCGACCGGACTTGTAAGTCCGGTCCTATGTCCGGTCCATTCCAGAAACTAATTCCCACAGGGTAAACTGGGCCCGACCGAACTTGCAAGTCCGGTCGCAAGTCCGGTCTGCCCCAGATCTTTGTTTTCCTTTTTACATTCAACTCCAAACTTCACCCCATATACCCTAGTATACCCTAGCCTCATTTGGGCACTTCAAACACACCTTAAGATATCCTTAAACACTCACAAAACTCTTTTTCTAATTCCTTAAACCTTTACTTATATCTTCACAAAATTTCCAACACTTACAATGTTTTCTCCTAGTTTTTCAAGTGGTGTTTCATCCTTAATAACCTTTATACCAAAGTGTTTCCTCACCATCATAACATCATCTCCCAAGCATCTTCTCTTACTAACCAAATCTTCTTTTCACAACTTCTTGAATTCCTTCCTCAAACCTCACCTAAACATCATTTCTTCCTTGTACATCAACATTCCTAAACCTTAAACAAACTTCTCCAAGACTTAAATACATCCTCAAAACACACATTGAATTCCTAGAACTTCCAAGATAACACCTAAATCCTTGCATCACTCTAAATCACCTTAACACATGTTTTCTTCTCAAGTAAACATTTATTCACCTTTAACACTTCCTAGTTCACCAAGACCATTTAAAACACTTAGATCTTCTTACACATTTTCCCAAATTTGGCCATAGCTTCCCTTGTATATACTCACATCCAAACACTTAGGTTTTTACCTTATTTCATTCAAGAACACCTAAAATCCATCAAACACATTTTTATACACAAGACTTCACACATTTAGCACTACATCACAATATAGTGCATAACTTAAATTGCTTGGCACTTAGGCCCTTAAATAACATGGCTCTTAGGCCCTTAAATTGCATAAACCATAAACACTGAATTTCCCACATAATAATGCCTTTGACCTGCAAATACATACACCATCACATATGTTCTTTTACTAGTCTCCTTGAGAACACTTTACTAGGTCATTCACCATTTGCTCTTTAGGTAGTTTTAACAAGCATTATAAGCTTATTTCTCCTAAGGCATTAAATCTCATTAAGATAGCATATTTACCTCTTTTCCTCACAAACTTCTTTCTTGTTTCCTTACAAAACCGGTAAGGCATTTGGTTCCTTTTCAACTATTAACATTATACAAACAACATAATGAGTATTCAAGCTTTAAGCTCCATCTCATTGTAAACCCTAGGTTTACATTATTTCAAAAACATTAATGTAGTTGTTTTACCTTGATCTTTGAAGGGAATTTGAATATCTATGAAGAGAGGACTCCACCTAGTCCTTGAAAGATTCAAATGGAGCTAGAACAAGGCAACACAAGGAGCTCCATCAATGAATATTTTCGGTCACACACAAAACATGGAGGAAACTTGATTTTTCTTTGAGATTCCTTACCTAGAAGCAAAGGAGAGTAATAATGTGTAGAAACACAAGCTCAAGCTCCATCAATGGTGATTCTCCATGGCACCAAAATTGAGCTCTTGAAGATTTGAAAAGGTAGAGGTGTAGAGCTTGACCTAACTAAGACAAATATGGTCTTAGAATTTGATTTGGAGCATGGAGTTGGATTTGGCAAGGAAATGAAGATGGAGAAGAGAGGGCTGTTGCAAATCGTAAATGGAGGAAAGGAGAAGGTGAAGAACCGTGTGAAATGAAGGAAGAGAAGGAAATGAGAAGATGAGTTTGCTTTTTGGAGATATTTATGTTATAAAGCAAAATAGTACTTTACTTTAAGTTTTACTTTACTTATTTGATTTCTTTTACAACTTGGTGACTCACTACTACAAAAACCGGCCACCATTTAGTTAGAAGGGTAATATAGTCTTTATTGACTCATTTAGTTACTTATAACATCATATGTTACAAACTAGCTTATAAAAATCACTATTCACTAAACAAGGCACATTGTTGTGAAATTTTTGATTTCCCATTGATATAGCCACCCAAATGTGATACTATATAGTACACATGTTAATTAAAGAGTAATGATGGACATTTAGCCATTCAAAACTCATTTACAAGACAATTTTTCAAAAACGTGCTTTAAGACTCCTTAAAGCACATTTTGTGTTTTAACTTGTTTTCAAGCTTGGTTTTCTTTGGTAATTGATTTAATATGTTCATTAACATATTTATAAGGTATAGGTATGACCATTAGGTCTTATACAAATTTATCCCAAGCTTAGAGCACATTTTTGCTCATATTGACTTTAAGGTATTTTCTTGTGTTTTATTTGGTTTAACTGTCCACCAAGGTTTCCTAAGGACTTATTTAGCCCTATCAAATCATAATTAAATGTTATCAAGTCTTGGTAGGCTCTTTGGGTCCTAACCAAGTTCACTCATAGCTTAGAGCATGCTTTTGCTCAAACTGTGTCTTAATGCTTTATTGCATTTATTATGGTCTAAATTGTTCATTGATGTTACTAAGGCACTTTTTAGCCTTTACATACCATAGTTTGATATTTAAACCACATATCAAGGTTAGGGGTATTTCACCCGGGGAAATAAAACCCCGACTATGTATGTTCATATAATACTAAATGTAAAACCGTGTATTGTATTTTGATAAAGTATATATATACAAGTATTGTGATTTATGAAGAGGTATGACACCGATATAGAACCTAGTAAGAATTAAAATTCCCTAGGTAACTCGGATTAAGTTGAATTTGGGTGATGATTGATAGACGGAGTTCTATCCCTTGGAGATGTAATGATTATGACTAGATGGATTAAAAGATAGAAAATGGTACATGCTTGAATTAGCTGTTGTTTGAAAATGAAGTGGGAGGTGAAACTTGATTATCATGAGATCAAGGGAAGCCGAACACAAATTGGGGTGGAAAGATAATTCTACACTGATGCTGATCACATCAGGGTTGGATGAATCTTGAAACTCCCTATAAGTGGTCACAAATAATCACATCAAGAATAAGATGCAGTTAACAATAATTGGACTTGGAGTTGTATTGAGTTTTCAAAAGAGTTTTAAATTGGGTTTCAAATTTTCAATTGGTACTTTCAAGACTTCAATTAATATCTCTAAGATTCTTAAGTGGTATTTTCAAAGGAAGGACTACTTTTACTTGACCTTGTAAAAAGGATCTTCAATTGGTATTTTCCAATAAAGGATTTCATTCTACTTAACCTCATATAGAGTATTTTCGTATTACTTGCTCACGAGCTGAGGACGTATGAGCCTTTGTCTTCGGACCGGTGACATGAGAAGTATATTTTAAAGATGTATGCAATTGTTTTGATCTCCCAAAGGAACGGGGACCAGAAAATGTCCATCGCGACCGGGTTCTGCGGGGTCACAGTGTATATGTACTCAACATGGGTCTCGAACCGATGAAGAGATGGAAAAGGAATTTCTGGTTGTTATACATGCTAAGACATGTTGTGTGGTATATGTAATAAATATTGTTTTGACCTCGAGTCCTAATGTGGTTGAGTTCCAGAAGTGTTATGTTACCTAGACCATGTGTCTAAAGGTCGTTATGTTATCAAGACCTAAGTGTCTAAATGTTGTTATGCTACCCAGACCTAAGAGTCTAAGGGTTGTCATGTAGGTACAATGTTGTTAAGGTACCCGGACCACTAAGTCCGAGGTTACTATGTAAGTATGTTATGTATGTATGGATGTGGATGTGTATATGTACCCGGACCGTTAAGTCCGAGGTTGTGACGTAAAGTATGTTGTTATGGAAGTTTTATGTTGCAAGTAATCCCCGTATTCTAACCAATGATGTGTGGGAAGTGTGAACTTTGAGGACGAAGTTCTTTTAAGGGGGGTAGATTGAAATACCCCAAACCTTAATGTGTTAATTAATCATGTAATTATAATTTTCTAAGGCTAATTAAGTCCTTGAGATCATTGGTGAAGAAATAAAAGCCAAAAAGAAAAAGAGAATGCGTAAAAGACACAAAGCGTGAAAACGCATATTTAATTATTTTAGGAGGCATATAACCTTCACTAGGGTTATAAATATATTTTTATACCCTAATTACATACTAAGAAAATGTGGGAAAAATTCCAGAAGAAAACGGATCCAAATAATGCGTTAAAATGCTAACGGAGTCTTAAAGCGCGTTTTTCGAGAAAACCCGAAAACGTGACTTTAAACAGTTAAATGACTTCGTAAAAAAAAATTTATAGTTGATTATATAACTATAATTAAAAATTAATGGGAGCCTAAGAACCATTAAAATTAAATAAACGAGAAAAATCCAGAAAATGGGCCCGGTTTGTGAATAGTGTCAAACCGGGTAAATAAACGAGCGTTTCTGTAAAAAAAATTAAAAACGCTCCAGCATGTGTTACTGTAAGGGGGCCGGTTTTAATATGTTAATTAGCTCTCTCACACTCTTGACTAGTTAGCTAGTTAAATAAGTCAAAAAGCAATAAAACAAAAAGTAACTTATACCCACCCACACTCTCTCTCCTCCTTATTTTCTTTTTTCCCCTCTCTTTCCTCTTCCTTCTTCCTCAAGCGATTTTCTTCTCTCTCTCTCTCTGTTGCTGAACGACATTGCAGCCCCCATGGCTTCCTCCACTTCTTCTCCTTGTCCAAGCTAGCTCCAAGCTTAAATCACAAAAATAATTACATATTTGTGATCCTCTCACCAAGCTCTACACTTCCCTCTTTTCAAAATCCGAAAATAATGAAGTTCATCTCCATGGGTTTTTCCCATTTGAAGAGAAAATGGCACCAATGGGAAGCTTGGAGTCTCCTCTTTCAAACAAGGTAAAAATCTCCATGAAAAACCTCATTTTTCTCCATCTTGTAGATCTGGCCGATTTTGCCCTCTCTCACACCTTGTTTTCTTCTTGATTTTGAGCTTCAATCCAACTCTCCAATGGTGGAATAATCTCCTTCTTGATTCAAGGGTGAGAACCTCTCTTGAAAGGCCCAAAAAGGTAAACCCTAACTTGTGTTCTAAGCCCTTTGATTGGATTGAGATTTCCTAAGGGTTTAGCTAATTAATTGAGTATGTTTTGTGTTTATTGAATGTTGGGATGGAGTTTGGCAACTCCATTCCCACTTGACCGAAATTGAGAAGTGGAGGGGCAAGAGGAGAACTAAAAGAGAACTTGTGAAATTAAGGTAAGAAATCCACCTTAAACCTTGTTTGTAATTGTTTAGGTGTTTGGGATGGGTAAACAAAGTAATGAACCCAAATTATGGATTGCAATCCATGTTGGAAATTGTGTTTAGTTGATTTTGGAGAGAGATTGTGAAATTGACGTTGAATTAAGGGCCTTGGAGCCAAGTGTTTTGAGTTTGTGTTTATATTGTGGTTTATTGAGATTTTAGAGAATATGTTATTGTTGATGGACTTTGAGAATTTATTATGTGCTGGTAGACCCTTGAAAGGGTGTGGCTAGATTAGGAATGAAAAGGATGAGAATTGTTGAAAAGGGATGTGTAAGGTTTATGGGGAGGTTATGGCGAAATTTTGGTAGAAAATGAGTGTTTTGATGATGGCTTGGTGAATGGGAGAACCTTGATGTTTGTAGTGTTGAGTAGAGTGGTTTAATAGCCTTGAAATGGTAGTTGGAGAATGGTGTGAAGTGATGCAAAATCTGTAGCAAAAATGTGTATAAGTGTCTTGGACTTGTTTGAGAAGAATTAGAGTGGTAAGATCATGTACTTAGAATGCTAGAAGTGGCATTGGTAGAGGGAGTATTAAATGGTAAAGATTAGAACAAAAATCTGTAGCATTGAAGAATGAAAATTGGCATGAGTGCTGGAATGGAATGAAGAAAAATTGTGTAAGTTGATTTAGAATTGAGTAATGAATTTGGTGGATGAACTAAGGTGCTTTAGGGGACCTAATGGGTGTTTAAACATGTAGGAAACATGTGGAAATGATTGGGGAAAGATTGGGTGAGAATTGAGGTGAGTTTGGAGTTCAAAGTAGAGAATTAAAAGGGGTTCTGCAACCGACCTACCCCAGGCTGGGTCGGTCGGGTTGAATTCTGTAACTCGGATGCTCTCTGCACCCGACCCACCCAGGCGACCTACCCAAAGTGGGTCGGTCGGCCACTTATAAAAAAAAATTTTTTTTTAGGCTCCTAATGATGAGGATTGGTATGTAATGACGTTATAAGGTTGTTTAAGACATGTTAGGTGTGTTATAATGACAATTAAGTGAGTGAAAAGTTGTTGTAAAATGTGAAAGTAAAACAAGTTAAAAATGTGAAGTTATTTAACTAGTTAACGGGGTTAACTATGGGCATTAGATGTTAAACAATCATATTACCCCGATGTTAATGAAAGCAATTACAATGTTACCAGTTGTTCGAGAGTTATTCGAGGGACATAAGAGGACACATTAGAGTGGACCATGGTGACAGGTATGGTTTTCTTGCAACCTGTGTCCTACCAGATTACACCGGCTTGTATGCCAATGTGTTTTTCTGTGTGTTTGCCACCTTGCAAGATAAAGCATGAAATGAGTTTATAGTAATTCATTATTGTGGCGTAATTAATTCCGATACCGCTTAACCCTAATTATGTGTTAAATAATAGTTAACCGACCTTAGGTTCACATAAGAGATCGGTATTCGGAATAAACGTCCCAACCCACGGGAACGTTCTAACTACGGCTATCCGTGCGTTTGTGTATGTTGTGACTGTGTGATGTATGTGACTTTGCTTTGTGTGTTGTTGCTATCGGATACAGTTATCCATGTTTGTTAAAAAGGGATGTTACTCCCCTTCTGGTCTAACAGAGTTAGTAACACTATGTGATGTATGTATGAGATGAGTTCCATAAAGGAACCTTTAACTAATATGTATATGTTATGTATGGTGAGGAATCCGGTCGTTCCGGTCGCGCGTGTTGTTTGGGAGTTGATGTATATATGTGAATTAACTCCCATCCTGTTATGTTAGGGTTGTTTTCCTTCATTGGATTTCGACCTCCCACTAGCTTAGCCAAAGCTTACCTACCAAACTTCCAATCGGGTTAGGGGGAAATCATGTGTAATGTTGGTAGGGTGTTGATGCCTAAGTTCGCTTCGACTCCCTCTCTATTATGTTGCGGTTGTTTTTCCTCCTTGAATTACAACCACCCACAAGCTTAACCAAGGCTTACCTACCTCATCATTATTGGAGCTAGGGGGAAATTGTGCAAGGTGTGATCGGTCCTATATGAGGCCGCCACACCTAAGTAAAGAAAATGTATGTATGTTGTGCTCGGGCTTCTATCACCCCGGCACTCCCTAAGTAAAGTTTATGTTCCCTAAGAAGAATGGAACTAAGTTGTGTGTATGTTATCAAGTGAAGTGTATGGTTATGTTGTGTGTGCTAATCTTGTGTTTGTGTCCTACTAATGGATGTTTGCTTTTAAGCATGAAGTATGTGTGTAGTTGTGTATGTTTAAATAAAATCAATCGCATGCTAAGATGACAATTAGTTGTGCGTGGCCCGGTAGCATGCGGGCTGCGGGATTACCATACCAGCAAAGGTGTTGAGCCCTTTGGGGGCCACCCTTTTCTTCCTTTTCTATTTCAGGTACAAGGAGCTGGAAGCCGTTCGAGAGTAGGACGGGGTAGTTATTTGTACGTGGTAGTCATGAGAATTGTGGATGTATCGTAGGTGTAGTAAGACCGAATTTGTATCGGCGTAGTTGGAAGATACTCGGTACATTGTAATGTAAGTGTATAATGATCGTTGGACATGGAACGGGATTTATGTGTAGTTGCTCGGGAGTTTAGTCCATCAGACCGGTACAATGTATGTATGTAGCCTTGTTAGCCACGTGGGTGGCTAACGGCGTGTAACACCAAGGAGTTAAGTTATGTTGTGAGTTGTGATTTCCGCTGCAAGCTGTTGTTAAGTGTGTTGTTAGTAGTTGGGGTGTTACAGGATCATTTCCTGCACCTACTAGTCGTTCTCGAGTAGGAGAGCAATAATGGTGAGGAACTAATCCTTCTCGGATACAATTTTGGTCTGCTCCTGAATCAATAAGAGCAAGCATAGTTAGTTTGAAGTTGGTTCCTTCGACTACAAACGTGATATTGGAATACCATTTTTGAAAGCGAAATATTTCAATGATATTTATGGCTCTAGTTTCTGGACGATGAATTTGGGATGTTTTGGAAATGACACCCAATTCTGATGGTAATTTATGCTCTTGAGAATTATCTTCAGATATATCCTCAGATGTAGAAGCCTTTGCTGCCTCTAAAAGAGAAATTCGAGCCTGCGCACTTAATCCATCAAATTTAATCTGACGAAGTTCCGCCTTGAGTACCTGAATTTCCTGTTTGAGGAGCTTAATATCTTTTTGTAACTCTTGAGTAGGAACCTTTCCAAACAGGTTACTACTTGATGCTATTGGATATTTGTCAAGGGTTTTGGAAATACTAAATGGTTCTGGGAGAGCTTTCTTAGAATCTTGTGAAGCCAACAATTTTGCTAATTGTTGTAAATATTGCCTTTTTTCTTCAGTATTTGAAATTTTGGTTATGAGTTTGTACATAAGTTCTGCTGAATCTATGTCATTGGTTATAACATTGATAGATCCGGAAGAGTCATATGTAGATTCATAACTAGAACTGGAAGCATCATGATCCAATTGGTAAATATAATTCTCATTTTCTAGAGAACTAAGACTATCTTGTAGCAAAAGCTTAGAGAGCTTTTCCTGTAGATCTTTGTCGTCTGTGAAGATTTCATTAATCTTCTGCTTAACTCGACATTGATCTGCCTTGTGACCCTTACGACCACATTTCCAACATGTGATCTGAGTCGGATTCTTGGAAGCAAACTTTGTAGTTCTAGGGTTTGACTTATACCTTTGACGATAAGGTTTATATGGCTTACGATATTGTGGCTTGGACCGATAAGGTTGTTTGGATCTGGAAGAGAAACGTTTGTCGGTTATTTGTTTCTTGGAAGGAGGAGTGATTTTCTCTATTCCAAACATCTTACAGAAAGAGCCCATTTTCTTGCGTGCTTGGGCCTTTTCATTGCCATACTTGGACTGGATTTTGAGATCTTGGCATAAATTCAGGGCCTCCTTTTTGACAAAGGCAAAAAGTTGACCATAGGCTATATCATTCCAATGAATAGTCTCTTGACCAACTTCTTCCTTGAGCTTGGTGATAATCCTTTATGCGAATAATGTAGGTAGTCTAGAAATAAACCTGTCTTTCCAGAAACTAGCCATACAATCATCGCGTTGGAGGACTTGGGTTAGATACATGTCCTTGTACCATCTATAGTCAGATAGTGTCGGACATCGAAGATTCGTAAGAAGAGCCTTATTAGAATTCAATTCTTCTCTTGGATTTCCAACAAAGTGGAGACTTATGGTAATAATTAAGAAATCACATGCATCACCTCTGAGAGATGATCTATCTGGTCCATCAAACAATTCGACTTGATGTTCGACGATTTCTTGTTTATTCTCGGGAGTGAGGGCATTATCCCACCATTGTTTTAGCTGGCCTGTAAATCCAGCAACTATGGAGGAGGTTGCTTGCCTTTCGTTCAGCTTGCGCATCCTGTAGGCATCTTTTGCCATGCCCATTTCTTGAAGGGTGTTCAGAATTTCATATTCTGATTTTCTATCTATGTTCCATTCATAGATTGAATTTCCATCATACTGTGCTGAAGCAAATTTGGAGCGTTCTTCATATTGGATATTTGGAGGAGTTGGACGGGGATAATAATTCTTGGATATATGGAAGTAAGAATCCATGGGTTTGTTCCTTCTGAAGGAACGCCTAGGATATCTAGTAGTGATTTTGGATATCTCATTTGGTTCTGGATATGTAAATTGGTTTTCGATATGAGACAAGTTTAAGGATGATGTAGATATGTCATCATCACTTGACTGACACTAGCAAGTGTCAAGAGCGTTGATAGTGTTGCCTTGGGTTTGGGTAGATTCTTGAATATTGGCCGTGGATGAAGAAGGTAATAATTGTATACTTTCTGATATGTGTGTAAGCAAATCAGTTTCTGGATGAACGAAGTTGGTAATGGATGGTTGAAAATAAGGTCGGGAAATGTCAGAAGGAAATCTGACTTGCTTCTCCACTGATATTGTTGAATGTAGGCTAGTGGAGATGCTATCTAATTGAGCGGCTATTGTGGCTAAGGTATATATATATACATTATAACATTGAAAAAAAATTAACAAAAATATTAGGGAAAATTACATCCCCACATTTGGTGAAATTACACACCCCACCCGTGAGGTTTCAAAAATTACTTTGCCCACCCATGTGGTTTTCTCTATTTTACATCCGACAACTTTTCTAATATTTGATCAACTTAAAAGATTCTTAAATGTTGTTCGAAATTGATAAACCATCACGTGGATGATGCTAAGGTGTTATATTTTGGTCCAATGTCAAATCCAAAGTTTTTAAAGCTCATATATGACCTGTGGGACCCAATAAAAACACGTTGACATGTCACATGTTTCATTGGGTCTCATAGATCACATATGAGCATACAAAATATTGTCACGCTAGACCAAAATATAACACCTTAGCGTCGTTCATGTAAAATTTCATCAATTTTGGACAGCATTTAAGCATCTATTAAGTTGATCAAATGTTAGAAAAGTTGTCGGATGTGAAATAGAGGAAACCACATGGGTGGACAAAGTAATTTTTGAAATCACGTGGGTGGGGTGTGTAATTTCACCAAACGTGATGGGTGGAGGATGTAATTTTCCCAAAATATTAAAAATATCTTAAAACATTGAAACATAATAAATATTTTTTAGATATTTTTAAATTATTCAGTAATATAAAAAATATAGAGTTTTGCAAACATATTTTATATCAATCTTTCTACTAATTTATACTCCCTCCATCCTGAATTGACCATCTTGTTTACTATTTGGACATGTCGCTTGACTTCAATTTTTAACATATAATATAAAAATTAATTTTGAACATTTAAGTTTTGCATATGATTCCTTACATGATAAACTATATGTTACAAAATTTAGTATTATAAAATTATTTTATCTTATATGCTTAATATTGAAGTGGAAAAACGTGCCATAAAACAAACAGGACGGTCAATTCAGGACGGAGGGAGTATCAATTAAATACCATAATTTGTATCATTCATTTTTAAATTATCTTTTTTCTACCAATTTGAATTATTTATTCAAAGTAAATTAAATTATATTTTAAACTAATATTGAGACAAATATTTTAAAAATTTATATTCTATTTTGTAGTAACTTTATGACATAATACTTTTGTTATATACAAAACATGATGTCATAAAGTTATATGTAATATAAAACATATTTTTTTAAAAAAAAATTCTAAACATCTTAAAATATTAAATTATTTATTTTAAATAAATAATTTAAATTTATAAAAAAAATAATTTAAAAAATGTATGATATTTAATTGGTATAAATTAGTAGATTGATTGATATAAATTATGTGTTTAAAATTCTATATTATTTTTATGATACTTAATAATTTAAAAAAATCTAAGACATATTTATTTTTTCAGTATTTTACTAATTTATTATTTTTTTCAATTTTTTAAACTTTATATATATTTTTATATTTTTATAGTACTTTTTTTTGAATTTTGGTGAATTTTTTAACACTTATGGTCATATTCTAAAATTTAAAAGTACTTTGTTAACTAGTTGGGTATTTTGTCATTTTTTCTTTTGGTCAATGACTATAATGACATTTCATGAACTTTTATAAAAATATAGTGACATTTCTTGACTTTTTTTTAGGGAATTTCATGAATTAGCCAAAAATATAGTGACATTTCATGAAATTTCTCTATATAGTATTCTCTTTATGAGGAGATACTTTTCCACATTACTTCCTTCTCCGTACTTTGACCGTTGGCCAAATTTAAACTTGTAAATTTTTTTTCTAATAATAATATAAATATTTTGTTAAAATTTACTTAAATAACTTATAAAATTTTAATTCATATATTTATTTTATTGTTTAATGTTAAAATTAAATGGGAAATTTTGAAATGACACTATATTTTTGGTTAATTCATGAAATGTCACTGCAGACGTTATAATCTGAGTGGTTAAACTGGTGTAAAATTAAAAGAAAAGAAATTAAAACTCAAAATAAACGTCGGGCTGCAAACAAATCCCGGTCGCAATAGTATAGTGAAAATGTAAGCGACCGGATATCGAACCACGGGACTAATGTACATATTATAGTACCAAAGCGTGTCACAAAGAGGGGGGATTAATTGACTTGTTTTTATAAATAAAAGGAAAGATAAAAGAAACTAAATTAACAGATAAACTAAACGGGACTCTGGGTCAGATTAATATTATCTGCTCTTTCATGCTAGGTCTACTGGTTTAATTATAATTGTTTGGCAAGATTCCTGATATTTTCTTAAGGTCCGATGAAAACTCATAAGAACTCGTTCACCTGTAATGCAAGGTCCGATGAAAACTTAAGCAAAAGCCTGCGAACGGCAGATGAGTGTTGAGGGATTACATTTGCAACTGAGTACTAACTTAAACGATGAAAATAAGTTTCCCCCAGTTTTACGGCTTAATCAACCCATCTGTTTCCAACCGATGAAATCAAAACCAGACTTAGTAAAGCATTTTAATAAATTCATGAGGTTTATTAAAAAGATGGCGAGAAAACCTTTAACCATAACAAACTTTATTAAAACTAAAACCAGTAAAATATATTGCATAATTAATACAGATACATAGTAATTATTCCCAGAATATACGTATACTAATGAAATGAAAAGAAAACAAATGGAGAAGCGGGAGATTAGAAATGGAATGAATGAGTGAGTGAAGGTGAAGTGGTTCGAAGATGGAATGATGGTGTGAATTGGAACTCCAGGAGGAACCACGGACGGAACCTCTGGAAGGACACTGGAGAAGGTGAGACGAGTGTTGTATTTATAGAGGAAGAAGAAGCAGAGCAGCAGCTTCATTGATTGAGCTCGATGATTGCAGCTCATTGATTGCGCAGGGGACAGGGCTGCAACGCGTGCGTGATTTCTGGTAGGCGCCGTCTCAAGTTGCAGAGCGAGTCGGCGTAGAAGATAAGCCCATTTACACGTGTCCGCTAGATAAGTGGCGGTCTCCTCTGTCTCAACCGCATGTTAATAGGCGGTCTCGTGTGTGGCGTCCGCTTGATATCTGGCGGTACACTCTGTCTCTTGTCCGCCTCGTATGAGGCGGTCACCTCTGTTTTGTCCGCCCCCTTATTGGGCGGTTCTCTCTATTGCTCTCTCGTCCTCACAATATGAGGCGGTTGCCTCTATTCAGAGTGGTCCGCCCCTTATTGGGCGGTTGCATGCAAATCATGCATGCATGTCGCGTGAGTTTTTCTATCCCTTATAATATATGTCTTTGTTTGTCATTTTTCCTACATTTTAACACATATAATACATCAGTTAATATAATAACATAAATATAGGAAAAACCTAAGATAAGTGAGAAACATTACTAAAAATGCTGCAATTAATAAGGTGATTAAACCTTAATAAGTCTATATGTTTTGCACTTATCAAACTTCCTCACACTTGACTTTTACTTGTCCTCAAGCAAATAAGGAATATAATTATCTCTAAGCCAAAATAATAAAACAAGATTAAATAAGTGCAGAAGGGAATTTAGACAAAGTGACAACTTGAAAGAATAATTCTGCTCTTAGAAGTAGGTTTTATAAACAGTGAAGAAGAACAATTTAATAAAAAGCATAGAAAAACTAGACTGCAGAAAACAAGTTAGATTAACCTGGGATTTCCAACCAATTTCATTCTCTAACCCGGGATGACAAGGGGTGTGAAGTAATGCCTTATTCCGCAATACCTTTCAACACCACGTACTCATGTTCATAAATATAAATTGCAATTTATTATTTACTTTTTTTGAATGTGCAAATTGTATATACAAAGCACATATTATTTTATAAATATATATATTTTTTTTAATTGCATTATTTTTCAGTACCCCAGACTTTTCTCTCTATCCTTGTAGCGGTGTTGGGTCTTCTATCCCAGATCACGAGACCTTAGGTAGATAGGTGTTAAAGCACCCCAAAGAACTTAATAACCGGATAGACGAGGCCTGTTTTTGGTTAGAAAAATTCATAAACAGTGGAGTACCTTGTCTTTATCCTTTTCTTTCCTTGACTTTCCACATATTTCCATAATCCCAAGCTAAACTAAATTGGTTTTTACAATTAGCAGATCTATCATATTTTGAGTAAAAATAGAGTATTTTGATGGAAAATAATTTTATACAAACTCCTTTAAATAAAACCATCTTTCAGTTGTCACTTGACATAATTTCAGACACTTCTACAATTATTTTATCTCATTTTTATCAATTTTTTTTAATTTAGGCAGTTTAGAGTAGCAAAAAGTGAGTGTGGCATTATCGAACTACTGTCATAATTTCAGGGAAAGGTCTCTCATTCCTCACACTTAAGAGGAGCAATGTCCTCATTGTTCAGAATTAAAATCAAGAAAATGACCTTTCAAAATATGACAGACTCATAAAGGATTAAACGCATGTAGGTTGAACATTAATATAATAAATGAAGAATTGAAACTCCCCTTGTATCGTAGATTGAGGAAGGTATCCTTCCTCACACTTAGAGCTTTGGTAGGGGTGAGACGTTCCTCACACTTGAGTTTGCGCAAGTGTTCAACCGAAGATATTGAAATGCCAAAGCAACTGAGGTTGCTCCCATAGGCGAGTTCAGCTATATGTTCGAATATTCATTCTGAAAAGAAAATCATATATAGCCAGCAGAACTCAAGTGGCACCAAAAAGAAAATAAAAAATATGATAAACATAAATAATTAGGCATAAATAACTTTAAGCAAAAATAATAAAGTACTACATAAAATAAAAACATGAAGCAAATCGAACTGTTACCTTCCAGAAGTTTGATAAGGTTTAAACACTATAAGTCTAAAAATGTTAGTAAACAACATAATAAAGTACTACATAAAATAAAAACATTAAGAGTTAACAAATATATTAAAACAAAAAGCAACATAAAAACTAATATTAATAGCAACATAAATATTAATATTAAAAACAACATAAAAATTAATATTATTAACAAAGCATTAATATTGACATAAACATTTTAGTAATATTAACAAAAATAGAAAACAAGAAGAACAATAATATGAAATATAAACAGAATAATTATACAACATAAATTCTGTCGAAAAATCGATAGAACTTCCCCTTAAATTCTACGATTCTCCACAATTAATTCAGTCACACGCAAGGTATTTTAATACCGTTATCAGCATAAATCCACATATAACAACCTATAATCATAAATTCATTCGTTTAATAAAACAAGGCATAATACAATTGGAGAATGCTATTTTAACATAGCAAGTCGCGTATCTACATGTACCCAAATTTGAAATTCATCCAAAACAACAAATTTAAGTATAATCAGTGTAGATTTAACCTTGTGTATGTATATTATGATTAATAGAAGAAGATTTCGAGACAAATTTGCAAATTAACCTCGAAAATTCTCAACCCGTCGACCTAGGTTTTCGAAAGTTCAGTCTCTTATTTCTCCTAGTGTAGTTCATCATTTGTGGATTTGAAGCTATAGAAACGTAGAGAATTGAAAAACGAAGATTTGGGTACTAACCTTGCGTGATTTGGTGTAGAATTGAAAAGTTGTGTCGATTTGAAGGGGAGGGTGATTCGCGAGCCTGCTTGTTGTTCTTCTCTGTATCGGGCTCGAATTCTCTAATTTGGGGAAGAACAGATTGAAAACGCGGCGTTTAGCTATTTTTTTCTATTCTGAAGCATGACCGCTTCGTTTCGGGCGGTTCAGTGTGTATATAACCGCCTCCTTTTAGGCGGTTTTGGTGTATATAACCGCCTCCTTTTAGGCGGTTTGTGTGTGTCGACCGCCCTATGGGGCGGTCTGTGTGTGACGACCGCCTGATAATAGGCGGTTCCGGCTGTGTAGTCCGCCTCCTTTAGGCGGTTGTCTCTGTGTAGACCGCCTATTATTAGGCGGTTCCTGTTTCTTTTTTTTGATTTAAATGTAACAAACGAATAAGAAATAAACAAATGAAAACATTAGTACAAAAATTAAGAATTAGTGGTTAGATTACATAAATTATAAGTTAGCGGTAATTACATAAAATTAAATGTTAAGGACAATGGAAATTAAATGTTAAGGACAATGGAAATTAAATGTTAGAGACATGGAAATAAAATGTTAGAGACAATGGAAATTAAATGTTAATAAGAGTTAGAAGTTAGATGTCAGAAGTTAGATGTCCGTAGTCATCCAGAGTCAGGTGTCCAATTAATATTAACAGATTATTAGATAATTAATATTAACATAATATAGTAGATAATTAATATTAACAATGAACAAAATATTATAGACATATATTAACAGAAATAAGAGAACAAAATATTTATAATTAAACAGGTGAATAATCCGGGGCTTAGGAACTAGAATAAATCTAGTCCCCGGCAACGGCGCCATTTTGCAGACGTTATAATCTGAGTGGTTAAACTGGTGTAAAATTAAAAGAAAAGAAATTAAAACTCAAAATAAACGTCGGGCTGCAAACAAATCCCGGTCGCAGTAGTATAGTGAAAATGTAAGCGACCGGATATCGAACCACGGGACTAATGTACATATTATAGTACCAAAGCGTGTCACAAAGAGGGGGGATTAATTGACTTGTTTTTATAAATAAAAGGAAAGATAAAAGAAACTAAATTAACAGATAAACTAAACGGGACTCTGGGTCAGATTAATATTATCTGCTCTTTCATGCTAGGTCTACTGGTTTAATTATAATTGTTTGGCAAGATTCCTGATATTTTCTTAAGGTCCGATGAAAACTCATAAGAACTCGTTCACCTGTAATGCAAGGTCCGATGAAAACTCAAGCAAAAGCCTGCGAACGGCAGATGAGTGTTGAGGGATTACATTTGCAACTGAGTACTAACTTAAACGATGAAAATAAGTTTCCCCCAGTTTTACGGCTTAATCAACCCATCTGTTTCCAACCGATGAAATCAAAAACAGACTTAGTAAAGCATTTTAATAAATTCATGAGGTTTATTAAAAAGATGGCGAGAAAACCTTTAACCGTAACAAACTTTATTAAAACTAAAACCAGTAAAACATATTGCATAATTAATACAGATACATAGTAATTATTCCCAGAATATACGTATACTAATGAAATGAAAAGAAAACAAATGGAGAAGCGGGAGATTAGAAATGGAATGAATGAGTGAGTGAAGGTGAAGTGGTTCGAAGATGGAATGATGGTGTGAATTGGAACTCCAGGAGGAACCACAGACGGAACCTCTGGAAGGACACTGGAGAAGGTGAGACGAGTGTTGTATTTATAGAGGAAGAAGAAGCAGAGCAGCAGCTTCATTGATTGAGCTCGATGATTGCAGCTCCCCATTGATTGCAGCTCATTGATTGCGCAGGGGACAGGGCTGCAACGCGTGCGTGATTTCTGGTAGGCGCCGTCTCAAGTTGCAGAGCGAGTCGGCGTAGAAGATAAGCCCATTTACACGTGTCCGCTAGATAAGTGGCGGTCTCCTCTGTCTCAACCGCATGTTAATAGGCGGTCTCGTGTGTGGCGTCCGCTTGATATCTGGCGGTACACTCTGTCTCTTGTCCGCCTCGTATGAGGCGGTCACCTCTGTTTTGTCCGCCCCCTTATTGGGCGGTTCTCTCTATTGCTCTCTCGTCCTCACAATATGAGGCGGTTGCCTCTATTCAGAGTGGTCCGCCCCTTATTGGGCGGTTGCATGCAAATCATGCATGCATGTCGCGTGAGTTTTTCTATCCCTTATAATATATGTCTTTGTTTGTCATTTTTCCTACATTTTAACACATATAATACATCAGTTAATATAATAACATAAATATAGGAAAAACCTAAGATAAGTGAGAAACATTACTAAAAATGCTGCAATTAATAAGGTGATTAAACCTTAATAAGTCTATATGTTTTGCACTTATCAGTCACTAAAAAAAGAAAGTCACAAAATGCCACTATATTTTGGTAAAACTGTATGAAACTGGGTTGCTATTCGCAGTACAAAATTACTAATCACCGCAGTACAAAATTTTTTTAATTCATATTGACGTTGTACACATGTAATAATGTCGTGTTGTAACTCTTGTTTTTTTTAAAAATAATTTCTTGAGCGTAAACAGTAAAAAACACTCTGATTGTTACAAAACATTATAAAACCGTATAAAAGACGTTAAACCCCTTTTAAAGCGCATTGAAACGTTATAATTGTGTCTCCACATAAGTTAATGACATTTTATGTTGTGTTTGACTAAATTACAAACATTGTTACACTTTCAGAACGTTGTATTGAAATCGTAGTTGAAAACGTCAATTTCGGGTAAAAAACGCTCGTACTATATATAGCGTAACCTCCCTTATTTTCTTCATTTCTCTCTTACTCACTCTCTCTTCCATCTGATCCTCCCTTCTACCTGCTGGAGCCGCCACCGTAGCCACCGCCGGAGCCGCCACGACCACCAGCCGGACCACCGCAACACCACCACCGGAAAATTTTCCGGTGAGTTTTTTGAAATTTTTTTTGTAACTTATAGATTTGGGTGTCCTGAGTATGAATTTGATGTTAGTTTTTTGAAATTTTACATCAATTGAGCTAGATCTAGCATGAAAGTTTCAAAATTAGCATGAAAATTTAAAAAAAAAACTGGGCGAGCTCCTCTACTGCTCTACCTGGGCGCGGGCGAGTAGCCGGAGTCCTCAACCTGGGCGCGAGCGAGCAGGGCGAATGCTCTAGTCAGAGACGGGCGAGCAGGGCGGCTGCTCGGACTGGAAGCGGTAGAGTACCGCTGCGGCTCGTGGATGATGTTCCTCGTTCAGTCGGTGGAGGCGAGCAGCACGCCTACTCGGAAATGGCAGAGGCGAGTACTCCGGCTACTCGCTGTTGACGGATTCAAGCACCAGGTCTGCTCGACCCTGGAGACGGAGAGGATCAGCAGTGCTCGCCCCGGGAGACAGAGAGCAGCGCAGCTGCTCTAACTTTTTTTTTTGAATTCTAATGATTTTTTAAATGTTTTTTTTAAATTATAATATTATGTATGATTTAAAATGTTTTAATTTGTTATTTTTTTGAATTCTAACTAATATTGTGAATGATTTTTAAATGTTTTAATTTGTTATTTTTTGAATTCTACTAATATTGTGAATGATTTATAAATATTTGAATTTTTTTTGAATTGTAATATTGTGAATGATATGATTATAAATGTTTGAATTTTTTGTTATGAATGAGGGATATAACTGTGTGATATTCGTATGCAGTGATGAATCGTCTAAAAAAAGCAGTGAGACATGTCACGAAGAGGAAGAATAAAGACCGGGGTGCGGAGCAGGCTATGACGGCCTCGTACCGTCGTCGTGCACATGTTCCTGGTGAAGGGCCGAGTAATCCTGCCCCCCGCATGGAAGCAGCACGCCATTCATCTTTCCATCCGGGTCAATCTTCCAACGACCCGCGTTTCAAGTACCAGCACCACCAATGGTAGCGGAGGATGACTCGGCGGTGTTCAATATACCGAGGAGACGCATGCCAGAGTTGTCATCATCCAGTAGTGCTTTTTCTGACAGATCACTGCACAGCTCTAGCTTCAATATCTCAGGGCAATCAAGCCACCAGACTGCTCCGTCAGGCGGTGGTAGTTCATCACGTCAACCACGCCCATCACCTGCCCGTGCTGTTGAGGACCATGTGATGACTGAGCGTTCGCCACATGCTGATGACGATGGTCGTGGTGCTGATGATGAGGACTCACCCGATGTGGATGAGGAGCAGGATAAGGAAGATGATGAAGTCATGGATAAGGAGGATGACACTGACGAGGAAGCAGCGCTAGCGATGGTTCCAGTCATTCCTACCTCTTGGAAGTTGACAGAGGTGCCAGTTCCTGGCGGTCTACTACTCACTAGTGTTATCACTAGCTTCGGGGGTCATGTGGCGCTTGACTTATGGACCTCGGCTAAGGTATGTTCTCTATCTTCTCCTGTATTTGATCATTTAATATCATACTACGTTTTGTAAGTGTTAAATATTGGTCATTATGTAGGATCGTGGGGTTTTGAGTTTCGAATCCCGTAGGGTGATGCTTACCTGCTGGCCAAAAGATCAAATTTCTAAACCAAGAACAAGGAAGATGCTTGAGTATTCTGGTATAGAGCACCTACAGGATATTACGATGCCATACAACAATATGTCCCTGATCAGTGCTTTTGTGGAGAGGTGGCAGCCTGATACAAACTCATTCCATATGCCGTTTGTGAGATGACGATTACCCTGCATGATGTGTGGATGATACTGCAAATCCCATCGTCGGTCGTTCATTGACAGCGAATTCATCCACCCCTGAGTTGAAGGAGGTAATGGCTGATTGTCTTAATTTTGGGGCAGATGTTGAGAGTATGACAGAGGCACTGTGGAATACCGGTGCTGTATCAATTTCGAGCTTGTTGCAGCAATGTAGGGATGAAAATGAAGAGGCAATGAAGCAGGCATGTGGTTGGTTGTATCATCTGATTGTACCACCATATTAGCTGGAAAATCAAATGGTCGTCTGAGTCCACAGCTGTTCAGTTTAGTAGCTCCTGTGAAGAAAGGTACCAAGCTTCGTAAATATGCATGGGGAGCTGGTACTCTTGCATGGTTATATCGCCAGCTAGGGATAGCATCTCGTGCCGACTCCAGTGGGATAGGTGGTTCTATGACGTTACTTGAGGTATGTGTCCTAATGTGCATCTAGTATATGATAACTCACTGAGTATTAATAATTGGTACTGCTTAATCATTCTAGTGTTTTATAGCACAGTGCTGGATTTATGCGTACTTCCCTACATTAAGACCAGCGATTAGCCCGGACTGGCGCGCTAATGATGATAGACCTTGGGCTCTAAGATGGGTGAGATCTACCTCTCAAGTGCAGGATCATCGTTCACTGCAAGGATATCGTGAGCATCTAGATGCTTTGACTGCTCTAAAAGTAAGTGTTTGTAGTTGCTAACACATTGAACCATTATTATTTTTGTCTTTCGTTGTTGGTTACATTTTACTATTAATGTTCATTGTAGATTGATTGGTTGCCCTACGGTTGAGATAATGTTAATGTTCATGGAGGGCGTACATGGTATAGAGGTAACATACCGGTTTTGGGGTTGAATGAGCCATACATGCCTGGTCGCTGTCTACGCCAGTTTGGTTACATTCAGGATATCCCTGAACCTCCTATTGGACCCAACCCAAGGTCTGAAAAAAGAGGAAAAACCCAACCCTACACCTGTGTATACCCCCCCATGTATAATTTTTGGGAAAACACTCCTAAATTGTTGGTTCCAGGGTATACGCGCACAAATGCGCGGTTGCATGCTTGTGACCCACTCTACCTAGATTGGTACACCAAGCACACACACCCGAAGATCCTAAACCCTGAGACTTATCAGACCACCCTGGTTCATCGTCCAGATCCCTGTCTAGTAAGTTCTTTTTGTCATAGTACTTCATTAAATATCACTTTTATTTTTGATGTGTACTTACCTGACCAAGTGTGTTACAGCTACTGTCTGAGGCAAGTGAGCTTGCACGCCCGTACTACCAAGAGAACAATGCATGGGACTGGTCATACTATCGTCAGGGGATGCCAGAAGAAGAACAAAGGGCTGCAACTGATGGTCTTGTGGATGTGTTCAGCTCTTATACATATGGGATAGTTACCAGCGCCAGCATGGTGCACCCTAGTGCTTGTCATCTTGGATTTGGATGTAATAAACTTTAGTATCATCTTGGAACTATTTGTTGTCTTTCATTTTGACTTGGTGTGTTAGACGCTAGTACAATTTGTTTGGATGTAGTTTTTTTCTGGTGGACTTGGTGATGGTGGAATTATTGCTGACAATGCTGGTGACCTTGTTGATGATCTGTTGGTTGATTTTGTGGAGGTTCTTAGAACCGGTGGAGATAAGAAAAACAGGGGAGACTATGCCAAAAATTTTCTAGAAATGCATCGTTTCTGCATTCATGGCTCCATTGTTGTTATGTTTATTCTGCCGAGGAGGGACTGTAGTGCTCGAATTACTCGTCGTTATAATATTTGAGTAACACTGACATGTCCAACGGCTAGTTCAACGACTACTGAAATCAAGCGTACCAAACACACCATGCGCAGTACAAAGTGAATTCAAAGTTACCATAGGTAATTACTTTTGTCAGTAAAGGTACACGTACCAGGTTACCGTTTGCAGTACAAAGTGAATTCAAAGTTACCATAGGTAATTACTTTTGTCAGGAAAGGTACACGTACCAGGTTACCGTTTGCAATACAAAGTGAATTCAAAGTTACCATAGGTAATTACTTTTGTCAGGAAAGGTACACGTACCAGGTCACTGTACACGTACCAGGTTACCGTTTGCAGTACAAAGTGAATTCAAAGTTACCATAGGTAATTACTTTTGTCAGGAAAGGTACACGTACCAGGTCACTGTACACGTACCAGGTTACCGTTTGCAGTACAAAGTGAGTTCAAAGTTACCATAGGTAATTACTTTTGTCAGGAAAGGTACACGTACCAGGTCACTGTATACGTACCAGGTTACCGTTTGCAGTACAAAGTGAATTCAAAGTTACCATAGGTAATTACTTTTGTCAGGAAAGGTACACGTACCAGGTCACTGTACACGTACCAGGTTACCGTTTGCAGTACAAAGTGAGTTCAAAGTTACCATAGGTAATTACTTTTGTCAGGAAAGGTACACGTACCAGGTCACTGTACACGTACCAGGTTACCGTTTGCAGTACAAAGTGAATTCAAAGTTACCATAGGTAATTACTTTTGTCAGTAAAGGTACACGTACCAGGTTACCGTTTGCAGTACAAAGTGAATTCAAAGTTACCATAGGTAATTACTTTTGTCAGGAAAGGTACACGTACCAGGTCACTGTACACGTACCAGGTTACCGTTTGCAGTACAAAGTGAATTCAAAGTTACCATAGGTAATTACTTTTGTCAGGAAAGGTACACGTACCAGGTCACTGTACACGTACCAGGTTACCGTTTGCAGTACAAAGTGAATTCAAAGTTACCATAGGTAATTACTTTTGTCAGGAAAGGTACACGTACCAGGTCACTGTACACGTACCAGGTTACCGTTTTTTTAACTTGTAACCTTGTGGCTAGTTCATGACCAACCTCTATATAAGGGATGCCTCCTCCATTTCATCTTCACACACTCTCTCTCCATATTCTCGAAGCTCTCTATTTCCTTACTCTCTTCCAAAAATTATTTCGTAAAACTGTGCAAGCTCTCTTTCTAAACATGGGTCAATCGTCAGATTCCGATCATGAGTATGTTCCAATATCAAGCCCAGTAAGTATTTAGTTTATTGTCTTTGTTAATCATATTCGCACTAACATTTCATATTTCAATATTCATCTAACATTCTCTCGACCCTTATTGCAGGATAGTGACTCAACCACTGATTCAGATTGGGATGAATTTGATGAAGGCGTTCCGGATCATTATGCACAGATGGATGACTACATGCAAGAGATGTATAATTGAGCTCCGGTGGTGGACACAAGTTACTTATTTCAAACAAACCAGGCCTTTAGGGGTAAAGAAGAAGCGAAAGCTTGGGTAGATAGTGTTGGCCATCCCAACCATATCTACACCATAATTCAAAGTTCTCGGGCGGGCCAAGATTTCCACATAACATGCGAGAGGTATTGGAAACCACGAAGGACATCACGACCTGGTGTCATCAACCGGCGCAGATCATCGGGTTCAAAGAAATGTGGTTGTCCTTTTAAAATTAAGGGGTATTACACAAGCTACGGGTGTTTCTTGCAAGTGGGTAACGGATGGCATAACCATGATCTCGCAGAGTGGGCAGAGGGTCATTTTGTGGGAAAACGCCTGACTGAGGCGGAGGAGATTATGATCGACCAGAGAACCAGAGTCGGTGTGCCCCCCTGTGCAATTTATTCCGAGCTCACAACAATCAACCCAGAAACGTCAGCAACAAGGAAAGACATATACAACCGGATACAAAAAACAAAACTAGTAAATAGAGATGGTCGATCTATGGTGCAGACTCTGCTGAGTGACCTAGACAAAAACAACTACTACTACGATTACACTACAGATCCAAGTAAGTCAACTCAGTATGTCTCAAATAACTTCAATCATTTAGGTTTCATCTTAATTTGATAGATAACATGATTATATTTCATAATTTAGATGATCAAACACGACTTGGGTCCATCTTCTTTGCACACCCTACATCTAGATTACTGCTCCATGCGTTCCCGTATGTCATAGGCATTGATGCTACCTATAAAACAAACATAGCAAAAATGCCTTTGGTTCAGTTCATCGGGATGACGAGTATAGGCAAAAACTTCAGCATTGCCTTCGCCTTCCTTGTATCAGAATCAACAGACATGTATGTGTGGGCACTTCAACAATTAAGGGACCTCCTCGGGCGGACTACAACCTCTACATTTATCACCGACAGATGTCTGGCCCTGATGAATGCCTTAAATGAGGTATTTCCTGAATCTCATCATCTACTATGTCGGTGGCACATAAGTAGGAACGTTTAGGGGAAAGCCGAGACTTATATGGGTGATAGAGGAAGGGCGGCGGCTGCAGTCCGAATGTGGACTTCGGTTGTCTACTCGAGCACAGAGCAGGACTACAACGAGAGGTACGCATATTTCAAGAATACATACCAAAGCTACCCACGTTTCATTACGTATGTTGCATCAGTCTGGGAGAAAAACAAGGAAAATTTGTGGAGGCTTGGGTCAAGAATGTGTTGCACTTCGGCAACACATCGACAAATAGGTAAAATTGTTAATCTTGTAATGTTTAAGATAATACAGTGATTGTTATAGATCTATAAAACTTACTTAAACATTTGATAGGGTGGAGCGCACATTCTTCTCTAAAGGCGAGATTAAGGAGTGCTAGACACACTTTGGATGTAATCTTTCCAAAGATTAACGATCATGTGAATACAAGCATCCGGGAGTTAAAAAAGGATTTTGAGGCAGCCAGGACAAAACACAGAAGAGAGCACATGAGGGTTCCAATCGCTGACCTGATCGGGAAGGTTAGTACCCTTTGCTTAGATGAGCTAGTCAAGGAGCTTGGAAGGGCGAATTATGTGCAAATGGACAGCTCAATCTGTGGATGTGACAAGGTAACCTCTCATGGATTACCTTGCGCTTGTAAATTAAACTACATGCTGGATAGTGGTATACTATGCTCAAAGAGGGATATACATCGTTTCTGGTATACCCTAAGCTGGGAGAAACATGAATCGACAATTGATATGGTATCCTACATGGAGGAAGAACAGAATAGATGGCGAGACATAGCTTCTGAGGTAGCACAGTCAGATGATCCTACTCTGATGGCGAAATGTTACAGTCAAATCTAAAACTTCCTTCACCCAGATATGGTGTGCCAATTAGGAGAGCCATTGGAACAGGTTGGGATTGGCAGACCTACCGGGCCCTCAAGACCAAACCGACGGGAACCTTCGTCTTGGGAGCGTAACCGACCAAGGGCAGGCCAGTCACAAGGAGCACCATCAAATAGAAGATCACGTAATAGAGGATCATCGAATCCGAGTCGATTCCAGCCCCTTGACAACTTCCCATACTACCAGAATTTCAACCCCAACCTATATCAATATATGACTGGGTATATTGATGTTCGTGGAGATGGGAATTGTGGTTTCAGGGTCATTGCTGACTACCTATATTCAGAAGAGAGGTGGAAAGATGTCCGTGTAGCATTGTACAATCACATGAAGAATCAAGCACCGGCGAATGGACTATACAAGGCCATTTTTAACGAAGGACCGTACAACGGCATGTTAAGAGCACTTCATTGGAATTCAGGAGAGCCAGCACCTTCACATAAATGGATGCACACGGAAATGGGGTTGGTGATCGCGACAAGGTACACTTCGATAGTAGTTTTCTACTCTACTGTCTATGGGGGTGCGGCAAGTGCCACATACCTTCCCATCGATAATTATACCGATCGTGATAGCCCAAGAGGAGAGATCCACATAGGAATTTGCCCCCAGGGTCATTTCATAAGGTTCGGCATTGTTCATGACTCCCTACTCCCCCCTGTCTATCCGCAGTGGTTCACTTATAGAGATCCAAACACTGTCGGACCTTGGATTCATCAATTACAATCTAGGTTAGATAGTTGGATCAACGTTGTACCTTAGTTTTTCTTTAACTTAGTTGTTGTAACTTAGTCTTTCTTTAACTTAGTTGTTGTAACTTAGTTGTTGTAACTTAGTTTTTCTATAAATTAGTTGTTGTAACTTAGTTTCTCTTTAACTTAGTTGTTGTTTTACTCATATTGACTTAAATTTGGTTATTCAAACATCTATTATTTCAAAAAAAAGTGTCTCCTCGTAACATTCAAACTTATTCAACTAAGTTTGGTGAAAAAAAAAATTTGTACTGCGAATAGTAAAGTATTTGCTATTCGCACTACAAATTAATTTTAAGTCAAATTAATAATATAAACACATAAAAATGTAATATAAACACATAAAAATGTAATCCAACACTTTTTTTTACAAAAAAAGGTTCCTGTATTGATTCCAACAAAAAAGTAACTAGTAAAATTCGCTGCTAATCAACTACAAACTACTTCGGTAAATTTACTTTCCGATATCATTTTTTGAAAAAAAAACACAGCGACACATCATTACATGTGTACAACGTCAATATGAAATAAAAAAATTTTGTACTGCGGTGATTAGTAATTTTGTACTGCGAATAGCAACCCCCTGTATGAAATGCCACTATAGTCATTGACCGGCTGGAAAAAAGACAAAAATACCCATACTAGTTAACAAAAAACTTTTAAAGTTCACAATATGCTCTTAAATGTTAAAAAAATTACAAAAATTCACAAATGTATCAAAATACAATAAAAATATTATAAAAAATTTATATAAACATTAAAACAAATTATAAAATGAAAAAAATGAAAAAAATGAAAAAAATCATAAAATATTAAAACAAATAAATATTTCATTTTTAAAATTTATTCAGTACCATAAAAATAATATTATGTTCTAAAAAACTAATTGATACCAATTTTTATACCAATTTATACCAATTAATACCTTAATTTATACCTAATAAGTAACATAATTTTTACCATACATTTTTTAATAATTATTTTTTATCAATTTAAATTCTTTCTTCAAATTAAATAACTTAATTTTTTTTATTTTTCAGATTTTTTTAATTTTATTAGTTTTTTTATAATTTATTTTATATTTTTATTGTGTTTTGAAATTTTGAAATTTTTATGAATTTTAGTGATTTTTAAAACATTTAGGGGCATATTGTGAACTTTAAAAGTACATATTTAACTAGAAGGGGTATTTTTATCTTTTTGCCATCTAGTCAATGACTATAGTGGCATTTCATGGAATTTTACGAAAATATAGAGATATTTTGTGACTTTCTCTTTTTAGCGACATTTCATGAATTAGCCAAAAATATAGTGGCATTTCATGAAATTTCCCAAATTAAATTATAGTACATGCTTTTTTGGGCACTTTCACTAGTTTCAAAATATAAGAAATTCTAGACTTTTAGGTATCTATTTTTCAATTCTATCTCTTATTGTTCATTTTAAACTCTAATTTTCAAATTATTTCAATTCCCAATTCAAAAACTAAAAGTAAAATAGTTTAACTTTTTCCTCCTAAATTCTTGTGTCAGGAGATAGAAGAACAAGTATGGAGAACATGAGGGTACCACATAATAAATACGAATTAAACTAATATAAGATAACATAAAATTTTAGAGAGGGAAACAATTGGATAAAGATAGAGCATTAGGAGCAATTTGAAGCCACCTTTCTCTTCGTTTTCTTTCTTCTCTTTTCCCTTATTATGGTTGGGTTGGTGTTGACATTTTGTGACATCTTTTCATGACATATTTATAACATATTATCGTAGTCTTTTTTTAATCTTGTCTAAACATATTTTCTCATTCAATAACATAACACTATATATAAAACAATCATAATAAAACCAACCATAAAATATCCAACGCCCATTTATATCTGTTATTTTATCTTTTGACTCGACAAAAATCTGATAAATGCACCTATGAAAAAACATACTGTAATCAACATAACAAAGAAAACATATATAACAATGAAAATTATTTTTTTGTTGCTTGGATGTTATATAATTAATTGATTATATCGATCGATTGTTTATAAAATTAGTAAGATTACTACATTTTGAAAATCATTTTGTATAATTTTGCTTTAGTGATATTATTTCAAACCTAGATCTCCCTATTAGAATTCTTTCTAAATTTGCATTCTTCTTTCTATAGACGTTTGATTAATGTTTCTGCACTCCAAAAATGTACATTCCCCTTGCCAACAGTTATAAGATCCATCAAATAATCATCGGTTTATAGATACCCGTCTCCAGCACGGAGAAAGCAAACATGCCAAAACTGAAAAGAGGCAAGAAAAAAAAAGGTCATGCTTCGACACTAACTAACTAGCCATCATTCCTGTCCAATTTCAGAGATCATCCTTCATCATGAAGCGAACCCCAATAATAAAAAAAAGGCCACCAACTTTACCGTTACTTTTTCTCTATCTCTGCCTTTCCTGCCCCATTGTTGTTGTCTTCCCTCTATTTTACTTCAACTCATCCTTCAACACAGTAGAGGCTCTCTCCCACCCCTCATCATAATTCACACCCACCCACATTAACCTCAACAAAACGATTGCTCTCCCTGCGATTGTGCTTCCACTTCCTCTTCAACCGAGTTTGGAAACTTCACCGAAATTCTATGATCAGAAATTAGTCACAGAAGATTGAAAACTGAAACACAGAGAAACCGACCTACATTTCACACAGAAGAATTTCCCATTTGAACTTCCCAGCTAAACTCTTCTTTCCCAGAACAGAATACAGACATTTTTAATCATCTAAAACTATCTCCATTCTCAATTCCTCTAATGACAATGCAAACGGCCTCTTTCCTTTCTCTCATTCACCTCCTCCCAATCATCCTCTGTTCCTTCCATCCCGCTTCATCTCAACCCACTCTAAACATCCAATCTCCACGCCTTCTTGACCTTCAAATCAGAGACTTCACAGTCAACCACACCTCCACAACCAACATCCGAACCGGGACTCCATTTACCGTCCCACTCCCTACCAACCTCTCTGGAGCTTCCGTCACCGCTGTCCGTCTCCGCTGCGGCAGTCTAACCCGCTATGGTTCTCACATCGCCGAATTTCGCCTCCCACCCGGCATCTCCCTCCGCCCCTGTGTCGAACGCGTCCTCCTCGTCCATCAAACTCTCAACGGTCCCAACTGGTTCCGTCTCTACCAGAACACTTACAACCTCTCCGGGTACCGCTTCATCACCCCCGTCTTTGGAATCCTCGCTTACAATGCCGGCGACGACCTCGATCAGATCGGCAACCCCTTTGAACTCGGCATCTTTTCCGCCGGAAAAACTCCTATCATGATCGATTTCACAAACCAGGTCAATCAGTCGAACACCTCGTCTGCGCAGCCCTACTACTGCGCGACTTTCCGTAGCGCAGAAGTGAAGGTTAAGGCCGTTGCTTTGACGGGTATGGTGAAGCCCTTTGTATGTTCAGCTGAGCGGCAAGGACACTTCGCATTGGTGACCGTTGACAATAAGACCCAACCACCACCATTACCACCGCCACCGGCACTGCAGCCAAAAACGCCCCCGAGATCTTCGGCTCCAACGCCGGATGAGGAGATGATGCGGGACGGTGGTAGTGGGAGGGCTAGCAAATGGAAATTGGCAGTAGGGAGCTCCATAGGGGCAGCACTAGGGGCGTTCTTACTGGGTCTGTTATTGATCGCCATGCTTGTGAGAGCCAAACAGAGGACTAAGATGGAGGATATGGCTAGAAGGGCCTACCAAGAAGAGGCGTTACAGGTTTCGATGGTTGGTCACGTTAGAGCGCCAGTTGCTCCCGCCACTAGGACGCCGCCGCCGGCCACTGATCATCGTTACAGGCCTTCATATTTGTGAACCCTTTTCCGGTTTTCCCTCAAAGAGGAGCATTGGCCTCCATACTCGTGAAGCCTTTTTACCTTTCCTTTTGCCTTCCTTTTTCAGTTTCTTTTCACACCCATTTGTTTATAAATTGATGATAACTTAGGGACTACGGAGAAGGAAGATTAACATGATTTAAATGGACTGGTTCTTCAACAATGTGTTGGCAGTAGGCTTGGGCAACTGTATCTACCTATGGAATGCCTCTAGTAAAGCAAGGTCAGATGTGTATCTTTGTTTCCATTCGTTCTGATTTTACCGGCTGATAGTACTGTCGTCACTTTACTATGTGGGATGAGGGTTTGGGTATCACAGTTGCATATGTATACCATGATATAACATTTTATTTCGTTTAATTAAAAGTTGGTTGCATGGATCTTTTTTTGTTCAAGAACTGAATTTTTTGGAATTTGGTTTTGCAGGCAACCAAATCGTGTGAATTTCTCAAATTTATGACAGTGTTTGTTCAGTTGGCTGGTCCCAACGTGGAACTCATCTAGCTGTTGCGACATATTATGGAAGTCATCAGGTAATAGTCTGGTAATCGAGGTCTTATGCCACTCTTGATCATAACAATTAATTTCTCATATAATCGCTCAAATGACAACTAGTGATCTTCCTAATCTTAATACTTTATGGTTGACTGATGGTTGATTCAATTTCCGTTCTGTGACAGCTTGTTTGTAACTTTGGAGAGGTCATGGTTCTCAATGAGTGATTTGCTGTATTCATTCTTATAGTTCCTCCATCCATTGTGCAAGTAATGTTTATTTATTTTTCCAGAAATAAATCATTAA
Source organism: Limonium bicolor (assembly GCA_023374045.1). NCBI lineage: Eukaryota > Viridiplantae > Streptophyta > Magnoliopsida > Caryophyllales > Plumbaginaceae > Limonium > Limonium bicolor. The sequence continues at coordinate 219,232,432 of CM041777.1, read as the reverse complement.
ATCTGGGATGTATCTCGCTGTAAGAGTGTTTGATCCATGGAGGGTCATAGACTACGAGTTGGTTCCCTGGCTTGGAGCTCCTCTGTGTTATCATCCTGTAACCGAGATAAAGGGATATACATGCTTCGGATAATTGCATCGGTAGACTTAGTGTTCACAAATCGAACCAGAGGTATTCAAATCCATTGTCATATGATATTTCAGATGTGCAGCAGTGTTTTGAAAATATTGTTGTTCAGGCTAACTTTTTTTTTTGATAATAATGAATCAGTGATGCAGGTTTGTGGTCATAAGTGGTCACATGATAACTGGGAGCTGGACTTCTGGTGAAAATGAGAATATAGCAAGTCTTTTTAATGTGGAAGATGGGTGCGTATTTTAACACTTGCTAGCTGGCTGTCTGCTAATATTGTCAACGTTTGAGGTTTGTAACATTTTCCAATGTGCAGCTTTATGTGTGGCGCAACTTGTGTTGAAATAAGGATTCGTTTGGGTACAGTTGATGGGGCTGTTATTGGGTCCTCCTATTGGAAATTGAGAAGTTGTCTGCTGATGGTTTTACAGAAGCTGTCAATTGTTGATTTTGGTGTTTGGTGGAACACCTGCTGATGGTTTTAAAAAGTAGAGACAGTTGTTAGGTCTTGCTGCTGAAAATTGAGAAGTTGTCTGCTGATGATTTTGGAGAAGCTGTCAGCTAGCTGCTGATTTGTGTATTTGGTGGAAGCCTGCTGATTTTAGAAATTGAGAAGTTGTCTGCTGCTAGAAGTTGTTCCCCAAACAAGCTCAATGAACGCATTACTGTTGTCAAGGCAATCGTTTGGTCCCCACACCTTAACGGACTTGATGCATCTGGTGTCTGGTGGTGGTACTGCTGATTGATGCATTGGATTTTGGGACACAATCACAAGCTCACATCTTTAGTCTATGGATATTGATGTAGATTTGTGCATATTATCTGGCCTTGGTAATGCATGATCATTTCAGTGTGAGAGACTTGCGTGCTCTTTTTTGGTATCGTAGATTCTGAAAGTTCAACTGCTGCTCTTATATTGGATTTACCATCGTTTCTGATTATTTGACATTGTTTGCTTCTTCCTTGAAGGTTTACAGTCTAGCTTGGTCGAAAAGTGGTAATGAACTTGGGAGCACACATGATCATAGAGTGAAGATATCACAGTATGTCAAAGGTTGGTTATCCAATGTTCATATGATCCAAATTCATAATTATGATCCGGATCGCAGGATCACAGTTAGGATCAGAACCATGTAGGATCGTTTCATCACACGATTCTACACTCTAAATCCATAGTACGATTTTACAATTCCAATTTGAATATTACAACTGGATGTTATTAAACAATTTTTATTAGTAGATTTTTTTGAGGTCATTGAGCAGATAAGAATTAAAATTGGAATATCATTTCTTGTTACTCTTTATCATAAAAGATTACACAATGTACCTAGATGTTCATAAAGTTTTATTTAATATTGTAATGGTTGGAAAATTCAAAGTTATAAAACTCTATAATAGAAAATGAAAAGTAACTTAAAAGAACTGATACAAATTTATAAAATATTATTGATTACTCTTTATCATTTTTTTCTTTCTTGGTTTATAATTGAAACAATAAATTGTGAGAACTCATTTTATCTTTGTGTTCCATTGCTTACTCACTCTTTTGAATGACATGGATGTGAAAACCCTGATTTTATATATAAAGAATTTATAGTTCAGAATATTCATTAGGAGGGTGATGAAAAAATGAAAACACACATACAAATTATGAGGTATGCCGATTTGATTTATATTTAACCTATTTTATTTCATTTTCTTTTTTTAATGTATAATTTTATGTATTTTCATAGTTTTGGTCTTAATTTATTATTATTTTTAATTCAATAATCTTATATTTTCTTATTCAAATTAAATTTATGTTGTTAATAGCATATGTATATTTGTTTTAACAATATAAACTTATTTTTTGTAGACGATCCTAATAATATTGTGGTTGAAATATGGTTATGGCTGTGGTTTTCAGAAACTATCGATACACGAGCTGGAGATGAAACATAAAGGTTTGGACGGAGAACGCAGAGCACAAATAGTGATTTTGGTCCGTCATCTTGAAGGACAGAGAACCGATAAAAGGCACTGCTGCATTTGTCAACCAGATGGAAGGAATCTAGTCGAGAAACTATCGTCAGTAGCTCGCTCGCTAAAGTATGAACTCTTGTTCTGACTCGACTGTGACTCTCTCTCGACAATAGTTGTGTATGTACATGCTTGTTAACATTTTGAGGTAGGTTAGGAGAAACGTCAAATGTTAATCAGATCTAGTTTTAGTTGTATTCATCTTTGACCGAGTTAGTTATGTGGCCTTATTAATAGGTAAGGTAGTAAGCCAACTATTGACGGATCTTGTTTCTGAAGGTGACACACGGAAAAAGAGTTAATAGTACAACTTACTTTCTTGCTGTACTACAGATTGTTTGTACAATATGAATATCTATCTTCGCCATACTTTTTTGTTTAAAAAAATAGAATCAAATTTGGTATAGATTATAATGAAATATCTTATGTTCTAATTAATGTATATATGTACACCCTCACTCATTTCTTATACGCAAAGCAAGCAAGAATAACATCAAACAGGACAAAGACAAAGAAATTAGCATGGAGGTGGGTCTATTGTCTTCTTCTGTCTTCTTCCTTAGGCTGTGTAGTTATCCTTAGCCCATGGGATCATACTCATGGGAGGAAAGCAACACTTGCAGGCCTCCTTGCAGGGCTCTTCTGGGCGAGTACTGGTCAAACCAGGAATCACGACATCATTAGCATAATGATCTCCACTATCAATGGAGGTGTTATTGCTGTATTGATGTTGATTGTTCTTCTTTTCCACGGCCTCCTTGAGTGGACCCCAACACTCGACCTTGTTGAACTCAGAAATATTGGAGTGGAAGTACACCCACACCATAGCTTCTTCTAATTCCGGGTAGTTGTTGAACAAACCCTCATCTCCGTGAACAAATGCCATCAGAACCTAATGTATACAACATAAACAAACAAATAAATCATTATTCTTTATTCACACTCGATAAACGTGGGCTGTTCTCTTTGGCAGCCCAATATTAGGTAAGTCAAACTGAGAGCAATATAATTGGTTGGTATCCACTTAGTGAGTGAGGAACTAGAATTAGTTGGCAGTTAGCTAGTAAGGAATTATAAACGGCCACTAATAAATTAAGGAGTTTAATTACCACAGGGAGTTCCTTGCAAAAGATGTAGTATCTGAGTCTTGCAAACAAGTCTAACAGGAAATGACCTCCGCTTATATGGCAGTGAACATGGAGTGACATCTTCCCTTTTACTTTCTTCCATTCTGCCACCACTTCATCCCTCTGTAATCTGTTATACCAACCTTGCAGCTGCGTACATACATGTGCCATCCCACAACCGGATCAGAAACCAAGTAACAAACCAAACCCCAACCATTCATATGTATTTAATCATTTCCAGATTCGATTGGTAGAGTTAATTGATGAATTAAAAAGGTAGAATCTTTGATCTAGGTTTATAAGTCATATACAGGAATCTCAACTTAGTTTTCCCCTCTCCCTATCCTACTTTTATTGACATAAAGAATCTGTTTTCTTCACTTCACTACTGCCCCCTAATAATATAGAGAATTCAGATATGATCCAATCCAAGACCCACTCGCCATTCATCACTAGCAGTAAAGTAAAGTGAAAGCAAAACAAAACTAAACAAAACTGGTAGTAGCAGCACTAGTCTAGCAGATAATGATTTAAACTCACCTGAGAATTGTTAATAGTTTGAGAGATGGCTAGGGTGAGTCTTGAAGTGATATCGCTATGTGTAAGAGTGTAAGTCCTTGGGAGATGATCATGATCATGACCATTACCAGGATGCTTCTTCTTATTTACTCCTCCCACGAACAACACTTTTAGCTTCGAAGCTTCAAATATAGCCGGCCCAAATAATCGCATCATCACCACCTACACAATTAATTAATTAATCATCATCCCATCTTTAATCCACCTCTACTTTTTAATAGATTCAATTACAGATCATATACAATGAATAGAATATAGACGTTTTGAACAAGAAAAATAAGAAAAGGGAATTACAGGGGAACGAGAAGCCTTCCTGGTGCTATGTCTACTTCCTCTGTACAGAAACAGAGAGCTATTATGACGATGAGGATCATAGCGAGGCAACGGGTTTGAGAGAAGCATAGAAGAACCAGCACCACCCAGAGCACCCACCATCTCTATCCGCCCAATCCTTCACCCTAATATTCTCTAATCGTTATTTAGGCCCGGGACTGAGATCCACAAAGATGGGAAGACAGTGTCGGCAAACTATACAGCTTCCCGGTCAACAATAGAAAATAGAACAGAGAGTGGGAAAACAGAGCTCCAGTCTTTTTGGAAATCTAGATTCCCCCTCAAAGGATAGAATAAAACCTGCCTAACCGCTCTTTATTAGCAAGATCAATAGAATCTTCTTTATCCTTGTGCTTCTTCTTTACTCTTTCTCTTGCTTTGGGTTTTTGGTTTCCACCTGTTTGCTTAGCTTGGATTGCTTATCTGAATGGACCTTTGAAGTATTAATCTCCTAGCTAGAGGCCTGATAGAAAGAGTGAGGGAGGAGAGCAGTTGCGTCTGGAATGGTTAACCGAGTTCTCTAGAGAAAATAAAGAGGGCAATAAAAAAGAAATTCCGAAAGAGGTGGACTTTGGAGGTTGCTTGAAGCACCGAACTTCTGGGAACATATAGACAGGGAGAGAAGCTTATTTTACTCTTTTAACTTATGACAAAAGGTGTCTTTCTTAAGACAAGAGGTGTGGGTTTGGAGATACGTGGACGCTTTGCTACGTGTCAGCCTCGTCGTCTCAGTCAAAGGGTTAGGCTTACAGCTCCGTTAACTGGGGAGGGAAGGATACAATTGTCATTCCAACACTTAAATAGAAGCTATTTTAGGAACTCAAGTCTCGTATAATGAAGTACTTTAGAAGCTACTTTAAGAACACAACTCTCGGAAAATTTTCTCCGAAATACTATATGTCAAAAAAAATTACTTGCGGTGGCTTTTTTTCAAAAAAATTACGCGGATGTACCAAAACGGGTCATATAAACCGCATCAGCCTGATCCTGCTTACCGTAAACCGCATCGAGTTAATCCATTTACCGGAAAAATTTGTCATAAACGCACTGCATGAACCTCTTTGCGAATATGGACTTACCCGATGCGGTTTTATTTGCAATGAAGAATCGATCCGCAACTCGTCTGACGGGGCAATCCTGGGCGTCCCATCTGGGGAGATCGCCGCCGTCGATTTTCGTTGGAAGCCCGCGATTTTCGGCTGTGTTTTCTCCCCCTTGCAAATAAACCGCACCACCTGACGCATTTATTAACACTCCGAAAAAATTTGTATAAAAACGCATTCCACCCGATGCTATCTTCAAACCACATTTACCTTCAACCACACTCACCCTCTCCCCTACGAAATTGAGAAGGTTTTGTAGTTTTTTTTTTCAATTTTTTTTTGTTTTTAATAACTTGTTCTATATTTAGCTTATAGCATATTTGTTTAGTGATATTAATTGATGTTTCTTTTGTAATTAATTTAATGTGTAGGAATCTTTCTAATTGCTTCTTCTAATCCCATCCAAAATCTTTGAGGTTAGTATGTTGCTCTCTAATTTTAATTACTCATTTTTATACTAGATACTTGTAATGTTGGTATTTTTAGTTGTTTAATTAGTATTTAAATTCGTAATTAATTAATGCATTAATTTTATGACTTGTTTTTAAGTTAAAATGGTGCATAAATTAGTCAAATAATTAGGTTGATATTATTATGTTATTGGAAGGAATTAATCTTGGTAGTTTTAGTTGTTTATTTAGTATTTAAATTCGTAATTAATTAATGCATTAATTTTATGACTTGTTTTTAACTTAAAATGGTGCATAAATTAGTCAAATAATTAGGTTGATATTTTTATGTTATTAGAGGGAATTAATCTTGGTAGTTTTAGTTGTTTATTTAGTGTTTAAATTCGTAATTAATTAATGCATTAATTTTATGACTTGTTTTTAACTTAAAATGGTGCATAAATTAGTCAAATAATTAGGTTGATATTTTTATGTTATTAGAGGGAATTAATCTTGGTAGTTTTAGTTGTTTATTTAGTATTTAAATTCGTAATTAATTAATGCATTAATTTTATGACTTGTTTTTAACTTAAAATGGTGCATAAATTAGTCAAATAATTAGGTTGGTATTTTTATGTTATAGGAGAGAATTAATCTTGCTAGTTTTAGTTATTTATTTAGTATTTAAATTCGTATTTAATTATTGCATTAATTTTATAACTTGTTTTTAACTTAAAATGGTGCATAAATTAGTCAAATAATTAGGTTGGTATTTTTATGTTATTAGAGAAAATTAATCTTGGTAGTTTTAGATGTTTAATTAGTATTTAAATTCGTAATTAATTAATGCATTAATTTTATGACTTGTTTTTAACTTAAAATGGTGCATAAATTAGTCAAATAATTAAGTGGGTATTATTATGTTATAGGAGAGAATTAATCTTGCTAGTTTTAGTTATTTATTTAGTATTTAAATTCGTATTTAATTATTGCATTAATTTTATAACTTGTTTTTAACTTAAAATGGTGCATAAATTAGTCAAATAATTAGGTTGATATTTTTATGTTATTAGAGGGAATTAATCTTGGTAGTTTTAGTTGTTTATTTAGTGTTTAAATTCGTAATTAATTAATGCATTAATTTTATGACTTGTTTTTAACTTAAAATGGTGCATAAATTAGTCAAATAATTAGGTTGATATTTTTATGTTAGAGGGAATTAATCTTGGTAGTTTTAGTTGTTTATTTAGTATTTAAATTCGTAATTAATTAATGCATTAATTTTATGACTTGTTTTTAACTTAAAATGGTGCATAAATTAGTCAAATAATTAGGTTGGTATTTTTATGTTATAGGAGAGAATTAATCTTGCTAGTTTTAGTTATTTATTTAGTATTTAAATTCGTATTTAATTATTGCATTAATTTTATAACTTGTTTTTAACTTAAAATGGTGCATAAATTAGTCAAATAATTAGGTTGGTATTTTTATGTTATTAGAGAAAATTAATCTTGGTAGTTTTAGATGTTTAATTAGTATTTAAATTCGTAATTAATTAATGCATTAATTTTATGACTTGTTTTTAACTTAAAATGGTGCATAAATTAGTCAAATAATTAAGTGGGTATTATTATGTTATTGGAAAAGTTTTTAAAAATGGTGTAAGTTGTTTTTCGTACAAAAAAATGTATACTTTTGCTTAAAAAATATTTGCACATGTAGTTAATTCTGTAACTTATTTTTAATAAGTGTCTGTTGTTTATTGTCTACTGAATTGAAATATGTGCTTGTGCAGATGGCATTCCAGAGAGAAGTTGCTGGTGTGGGGCCAGATGATGCAACTTTGTTCACATACCAGACTACCCACATATCTGCAGCACTTTTTTCAGATGACCCAGTAAGTAAAGAGCACATGAAACCTCACCGTAATACGTTTTATGTTTTTAACTGAAGTTATGAACATCATTTATTTTATTGCTGTGCAATCTAGGTCATGAGAAATAGAAAATACACCGAAAGGAAACTACGTTCTAGGAATGTTGATGTGGAGCATCCACACTTGGCTTTGCATGGTTACATCCGAGATGCTGGTTTTCTTGGATCATCCTTTTTAGAAGTTAAAGCAGACAATTCCATTGTCAGTGCATTAGTTGAGAGATGGAGGCCTGAAACTCACACCTTCATGCTACCATTTGGTGAGGTAACCATTACTTTGGAGGATGTCCATCGTTTACTTGGCCTGAGAGTTGATGGGGATGTGGTGATTGCACCTATGAACCTTCCTGTGGCTGATTTATGTTTGGAACTGCTGGGAAAGAAACCTGATGAGAGCGCAATCAGGGGTCACAAGATCTCCTTGTCATGGTTGCAAAAGAATTTTGAAGTGCCTAAAAAGTTTCATGATAGCTTCTTCAGAGAGCCAGCTGCGGTGCATCAACGGTACGCCCGTGCATTCCTTATGAGGCTAATAGGTGGGGTGTTGATACCTACCCAGGACAGTCGCATGATGGACTGTGGATACCTGGAGTTATTGAGAGACTTTGACGAATCAGGTCAATTAAGCTGGGGTTCTGCAGTGTTGGTACACACGTACTGTGGTCTGTGCAATGCTACCCAGTTCGACACTCCTTACATCGTTGGGGCGACGAAGTTAATCACACTGTGGGCGTATTCTCGAATTCCCACATTCTTTCCAGAGCGCATTAAGGGGCTTTCTGATGCACAGATATATGGGGAAAGGTAAGGCGTGTTGTCAGCTAATTTTACTTATACATTTCATTTATGCGCATGCTCAATTTTCTTTAACATGTGCAGGTGGGACAGTCCACATGTTCCCCAGGTTTCTTTACGAGATGCTCGTAACATACTTGATTCGATTCCAGTTCCACCCACAAACGAACAGGTATATTTGCATTTCAATAATTGATAATGTTATTCCTTATGTCATCACTTCTTAATTAATTTCAAAACTTATTATGGCAGTGGGTCTGGCAGCCATATGATGACACTTCTATGGACGAGGGTGCCATGGTTGTTCCTTTAATTTTGAATAACATCATAGAGGGTCATCAGCCGGACCGGGTTATGAGACAATTCGGCCGTGATCAACCGATACCTGCAGCACCACTAGACTGTGACCGGCTACATAGCCAAAAGCGCACAGGTAGAGTTGAAGCAAATTGGTCTGCCATTAATGCGGTATACATAGAGTTATGGAATGACCGGGAACATAGGCGGATAAACTTGGAAGGATTTCCTCCTGCTGTTCAACTGACTACACGGTCCGAGTACATGATATGGTACCAACAAAATAGCTTAAGATGGTATACTCAAGAAGCACGTCGACAGTCCATATTGGTATGCATTTACTATATATATTACTGTTTTTGGTATTATATAATAGGTGTGCAGTACAATTGCTTACGTATTTACCTTACAACTTTGTATGTTCTGCCACAGGCTGATGGATTAGACCAGCTGCAACATTATGGACATGATGCTGATGTAGGACCTTATGCCGAATATCTCTCCCAGCAATCAGGGACAATGTATCACCAACGGTATAGACATGTCCAGCCTCAAGTTGATCATCATGCACCCCCTGCGTTCAATGTCTACCAACCACCCTTCTCATTGAATGACAACCCCAGCAGAAGGTCTACACGTCGACGACCAAAGAGTGAGTTACGCCGACCGCCACAGGCTGAACCTGAGATTGAGGCTGCTCCCATTATCTTTCAATCTAGCTGGACATATCCTCCTCAACCTTCTTATCCGGTTAGCCAGCAAGATGCCCAGTATGATTATGATCCATGGTATCGTGCCCCTCCAACTGAGCAGTCAAGTATGTGGGGATCATCATTCGGCGGTCAGCAACTAGGTCAGTGGGGTTATCAGACCAGCACACACGATTACTCAGTCGGCCAGACATCCACCCAAGGTGGATGGGGAGGTGAAGTGGGCACCCTGGATCAATATGGTGGTCAAACAAGTACCCAAGATCAGTGGGATCAACAGGGTGGTTCAAGTCAGTGGGATCTTCAGATTGGTGGTCAGCCGACTCAGACGAGTCAGTGGGTAGTTCAAAATCCACAAGCTAGATGGGATCAACCACAGTGGAGTTCTTATTCAGGTTCGTACGTTGATCCCACACCACCATCCATCACACCATACGGTGAAGGGTCTTTAAGAGGGGTAGCTTCAAATGTACCGACTACGCAAGCTGAAAGGTCGGCACACATGAGTGCTACTTTTGCAAATCTTAATGTGTTTGATGATGAAGATGAAGACGATGCACTTCAGACTTCCATGGACGCATATGTTCAGTCCAACCCGGTTACTCCTCCACCACAGACTTCCACGTTTGACATGACTTTGAGGGGACCAAACTCAATGAACCCTCCACAGCGTTATACACCGAGTGAGTACGAACAACCAAGGAGAGGAGGTGCAGGTGGAAGAGGACGAAGGGGTAGAAGAGATAGAGGCGGTGCTGCTTGATACTCCTATGCATTGTTATTTTTACGTACTCATTTCATGTTTGTTATGGATATTGGAATTTTTATTCATATGTTATGTAACGAATATCGCTATGTCTCGTTATTAATCTTCCATGTTACGTAACGGTAGTTATATGTTCATGCGATTCGTAGTACTACGTACATGGACCAAAATTCAATTGCTTGATGTCTTACATTAGACTCAACCGACACCGGATACTCCCCATATGACATCCGTTGCCCACCATTTTTTCAGACAATGAAGTGTGTAGGTAGTACTACATTCATACAAAATTTGGAACACAACGTGAATCGTTTGATAGTCCAAACTGTAAGCGCAAAGTAGCACCGTAGTGCAGTTTTTTAATATGCAGTTTTCACGTTTCTTAGGGACTTTGACTATTTTTTTGAATAGGTAGCTCCTGTCCGTTGCCCACCATTTTTTCAGACAATGAAGTGTGTAGGTAGTACTACATTCATACAAAATTTGGAACACAACGTGAATCGTTTGATAGTCCAAACTGTAAGCGCAAAGTAGCACCGTAGTGCAGTTTTTTAATATGCAGTTTTCACGTTTCTTAGGGACTTTGACTATTTTTTTGAATAGGTAGCTCCTGTCCGTTGCCCACCATTTTTTCAGACAATGAAGTGTGTAGGTAGTACTACATTCATACAAAATTTGGAACACAACGTGAATCGTTTGATAATCCAAACTGTAAGCGCAAAGTAGCACCGTAGTGCAGTTTTTTAATATGCAGTTTTCACGTTTCTTAGGGACTTTGACTATTTTTTTGAATAGGTAGCTCCTGTCCGTTGCCCACCATTTTTTCAGACAATGAAGTGTGTAGGTAGTACTACATTCATACAAAATTTGGAACACAACGTGAATCGTTTGATAATCCAAACTGTAAGCGCAAAGTAGCACCGTAGTGCAGTTTTTTAATATGCAGTTTTCACGTTTCTTAGGGACTTTGACTATTTTTTGAATAGGTAGCTCTGTCCGTTGGCCACCATTTTTTCAGACAATGAAGTGTGTAGGTAGTACTACATTCATACAAAATTTGGAACACAACGTGAATCGTTTGCTAATCCAACTGTAAGCAAAGTAGCACCGTAGTGCAGTTTTTTAATATGCAGTTTTCACGTTTCTTAGGGACTTTGACTATTTTTTTGAATAGGTAGCTCCTGTCCGTTGCCCACCATTTTTTCAGAAAATGAAGTGTGTAGGTAGTACTACATTCATACAAAATTTGGAACACAACGTGAATCGTTTGATAATCCAAACTGTAAGCGCAAAGTAGCACCGTAGTGCAGTTTTTTAATATGCAGTTTTCACGTTTCTTAGGGACTTTGACTATTTTTTTGAATAGGTAGATGCTGTCCGTTGGCCACCATTTTTTCAGACAATGAAGTGTGTAGGTAGTACCACATTCATACAAAATTTGGAACACAGCGTGAATCGTTTGATAATCCAAACTGTAAGCGCAAAGTAGCACCGTAGTGCAGTTTTTTAATATGCAGTTTTCACGTTTCTTAGGGACTTTGACTATTTTTTTTAATAGGTAGCTGCTGTCCGTTGGCCACCATTTTTTCAGACAATGAAGTGTGTAGGTAGTACCACATTCATACAAAATTTGGAACACAACGTGAATCGTTTGATAATCCAAACTGTAAGCGCAAAGTAGCACCGTAGTGCAGTTTTTTAATATGCAGTTTTCACGTTTCTTAGGGACTTTGACTATTTTTTTGAATAGGTAGCTCCTGTCCGTTGCCCACCATTTTTTCAGACAATGAAGTGTGTAGGTAGTACTACATTCATACAAAATTTGGAACACAACGTGAATCGTTTGATAATCCAAACTGTAAGCGCAAAGTAGCACCATAGTGCAGTTTTTTAATATGCAGTTTTCACGTTTCTTAGGGACTTTGACTATTTTTTTGAATAGGTAGCTGCTGTCCGTTGACCACCATTTTTTCAGACAATGAAGTGTGTATGTAGTACCACATTCATACAAAATTTGGAACACAACGTGAATCGTTTGATAATCCAAACTGTAAGCGCAAAGTAGCACCGTAGTGCAGTTTTTTAATATGCAGTTTTCACGTTTGTTAGGGACTTTGACTATTTTTTTGAATAGGTAGCTGCTGTCCGTTGGCCACCACTTTTTCAGACAATGAAGTGTGTAGGTAGTACTACGAGTGGAATTTTATACACGTACGCAATGATGCATCAGTTTTCACGTTTGTTAGGGACTTTGCCAACCATGCTTTTCTGTATGAAATTGTTCTGTTGTACTGTCCACGAATCTGCTCAATGACATCTAGAACACTCATACCTGGGTTACGACTAATATTGGGAAGAAGAGCTTCAGCAATGAAATGGTAGTTCATCTGCCGATGATCTTGTCCATCATCTGCAGGAGCACAACTATGGGTAGTGAGTCTCGTAATTTTCCATTCGCTCTCACCATTCAACAACGCGCCCCTTAAGTAAAATGGACATTCGTCATGTTTAACACATTGGACGACGTATGCTTTCCTTGAGTTTTTGACAACACTGATATCCATATTTTTGCGAATGTGATACTCCTTGACAGCGGTTACTAGACTGTCTTTATCGTCAAACTCTTGGCCTATAACGAACTCTTCTACAGGATTCCAGTTTGGGACACCGCGACGATCCACATCTGATTGCATTGCGTTGATGGCATCCCAGTCCACGTGATGATAAAATGAAGCATCTGGCATATGCTGACTAGTTTCGCCATCTACTTCTGGTCCGTGAAGAAATTCTTCTGGAATGAGTTCAACTTCATCATCTGATGTAACATCTTCATCATCTGCAGGCTCATACTCGCCGTCGTCATCGCCATCGTCATCATCACCATCAATTTGTATATGAATGTCCATGCACTGAGAGATGTCACAAGAACACTTATAGTTACAAAGCATTGCCTGAACATCTTCATCAGTTTCTAGTACAAGTGCTGTAAACCGTAAAGGCTCCCTGCTGAGCAACTGCCGATATGTCATCCTCGAAACAGAAAATCCAAACTTCAATTGACGGATGGCCTCTGTGACAGAATACTTTAACATTTCGATGGTGAAATCATCAGCTACACGAAGATAAAAGGTTTTGGTGTCTTCATTGCCTTTGAAGTAGAGACTTCCATGTTCCGTGTACGATAGTTCGGCATTAACAAAAATGGTACAAGGGAATGCCATTCTTTCAAGCAAAATTAAGATGCAGACGAGTAACGTAGTTTCTATCTGCACAAACAAACAATATTTTAAAATTTAAGCAAGAAAGAATAATAAACGATAAACTAAATGCAAAAAAAAAATTGAATTGTACGAGCAAGTCTGAACATTTTTTAGCAAACGACAACCCAATTTACAAGATGTAAATATAATAATAAATTTAACAACACAAATGTAGTAAAACTTACAAAATATTAATTAAGAATCTAATTAATATATCAACAACTAAAATATTTGAAAAATATGTTTAAACCATTACGAACAACTCTACATATATTGTAGCTAACTTATACACCTATTTTGGTAAACAAGTAGTTATAAATTATTAACACCATCATTTTAAGTTATAAACAAGTTATCAAGTAATGTATTAATTAATTATGAAATAATTCACTAATTAACCAACTAAAGCTACCATAATTAATTTTTTTCCTATAACATAATAAAACCTACTTAATTATTTGACTAAATTATACAATATTTTAAGTTAAGAACAAGTTATGATATTTATGCATTAATTAATTACGAATTTAAATAATAATTAAACATCTAAAACTACCAATATTAATTTTATCCTATACCTAATAATACCTACTTAATTATTTGACTAATTTATGCACCATTTTATGTTAAAAACAATTTATAAAATTAATGCATTAATTAATTACGAATTAAAATACTAATTAAACAACTAAAACTACCAAGATTAATTTTCTCCAATAACACAATAATACCTACTTAATTATTTTACTAATTTATGCACTATTTTAAGTTAAAAACAAGTTATACAATTAATGTATTAATTAATTACGAATTTATATCATAATTAAGCAACTAAAACATAGAAAAAATTAATGTAAACCATTAATAAGATGTCTAAATATTATTTTAACATACATCAAAATTAAAGAATAATAAATTATACAGTAATGTCATAGTTAATTATGATTTTAAGCATAAGTAATTAGATAACTAATTAAATATACATATATATCAAAACCTAATAAACAAAGACAATTACTATAAAAATAAATGAAAAATACAAATTAAAATTAACCATACTAACCTCTTTCTTCTCGGAGCATTACTCATGGTTGAAGGGGATTTTTTTTGGTGTCAATGATTGATGGAATGAGGATGGCTGAGAGTTTGGTTTTTATAAGGACTTTTGGGAGTCATAAACCGCATCGGTGCGATGCGGTTTATGTGTAACATTGTGGGACATGGAAGGCGGAGATCGCACCAGATGGACGCCCAGGATCGTGCCGACACAGGGTGTCATAAACCGCATCGCGGTAGTCCATTTTCTGGCAAATACGCGTTCAAGCAGTGCGGTTTATGACATAATTAGCACATAAGTGCTTTGCCTTAATGCGGTTTACGGTAAGCTGCATTACATTGGTGCGGTTTATATGTCCCGTTTTGGCACATCCGCGTAATTTTTTTGAAAAAAAGCCACCGCAAGTAATTTTTTTTGACATATAGTATTTCGGCGAAAATCTCATATAGTGAAGTATTCCATTCCATCTATTTTACGATCCTAATTCAAACCTATAAGGGGCACGGGTGTCGAACACCTGCAACCTATTGTCACAGGTGGAGGATAGCTCATCAACTCAGTTACCTCGCTTTTAACTATTTTTTTTTTATTTTAAACCATGAAGAACTAGATCAACTCATTCTTGGTTAATTGAGTATAGTAACATGTAATGTTTCATTGAAGGTTCAAGAATAAAAAGGAACTGAATTGGTTAATCTAGGCACAAAACATTGTTCTAAGTTCTAATGCAACCATTTTGAGCTTTAATCTCAGGAAAAAGGGAAGCAATGGTGCACTTAGTCCAAGACTAGATAAAGCTCTGTGAAAAGAATGAAGAGTGAGGTATATCATATCCTAAGTAGAAAATCTCACCTTCATCAAACGCAACACAAATGAGCCTGCGGATCTTATGACTCATCATTACAAACTAAAAGAACTCTGGGCCAGTCAAACATGAAATAGAATAGGCCCATTCCATTACTTCAGTAATTACATGTAAATAAAGTGGCTCAAAACTACTATTTGTAGTTCAATACTTATATTCCAATTGACCCCATTACATATGAAATATCCCAATCTTATAACCATGATAAAGGTTGATCAAATAAACTCCAATGAATCTTGAATGACCTAAATAAGTCCTATTAGTAACATACATTTCAATCAGGTCAATTGAGTTCTAATAAGCGTTAAAACACCTTAAAACCCTAATATTAGCATAAGTACACTTTAGGACCGAAAATGATTTTAAAAATTAGTCTTGTCTTATCCTAGTTTTTCTCTCTCAAAAATACTTTCCTATAGGCTAGTTAGGCGCCATTTAGGCTGTTAAAGAGGAGGTCCTAGCTTGCTCATTCCTTAAAGCACTATTTTGTGAATTGAATGTGATACGAGATATGAGGTGCGTAAGGATAAATCCCACAAGTCCCAAGAAATTCTCAGAACTCCTCAAAAGTGGAAGATTCGTTCCAATTGAGCAACCTGTGCTTCTGAGAAGAAGAAGAAGAAGAAGCCGAAGAGGAGGAAGAAGAAGACACACCTCCATTGAAGCTCTTCTTCAACCTCCCATGGCTAATTCTTCTCCCTTCTCTCCTTATTCTACTTTAATGGTTGTGTAGTCTTTTGTAGCTTGGGATGGAGATTTAACCCCAAAATCCTTAAACCCTCCATTGTTGTACCTTGAGCTTGTTTAAATGCATTATTTTAGTCCTTGTGCTTAATGAAGATGATTATTGAGTATTTATGGCTTCTAATCTTGTTCACATTGGACTTGGAGCTTTGATTAGGGTTTGCTCAATTAATTGTCAATTTACTAAATGGTTGGATTAACGTTGCTAATTAGTTTAGCATTAGTGTGTATTTCTATCAACATGTGACTCTGAGATTTAAATCTAAACCGTGGGGACTAAATCAATGTACTCGAATATTAATGATTTTGAGATTTGACTATATTGCAACTAAGGGGGAATTGAGCTTAGTGTTATCGACTATTTGAGGCTTAGTTGATTTAGAAGTCCTGTCTAAATCGGTTAGGAATAGTAGGCCTACATTAGGTTGCTAATAGATCAAGTGTTCCAGTTGTTTAGCTATAAGTTCAAGGGTCGACAATCGATGGTAAGGGGAGGATGGGTGCAAATATCCATCTTGAGCTACATTTATCCTAGTTTAGTTTTATTGCTTTCTTTGTTTTCCATCTATCAAACCAAAACCCCAAAAACCCCCTGATTAACAATTATACACTTTTGTTTATGTTCTTGCACATTTACTAAGCTTATAATTAGCTAGATAGTTATGATGTCCCTGTGGATTCGACCTTGTTGGACTACAACGACTGGGTTCACTGCCCATAGTTAGCAAAGTATATTCATTTATATTTTGCACAACTCTACAATCAAGGGATTCTGAGGTCTTGGGAAGAGTTTCTTCACATTTTATAAGGTAATTTCAAATACTAACCATCCTTAAACACCTATATAAATTCGTTGGTATTTTAAGGGTTTTAAGCTAGCAAGTTAGAAATGAGTTTTAAAGAAGAAATGGTGCTTTAAGACCTGTACCATGTTACCGAGACCATGAAGGATGTTCTGGTTGTTTTATCATGCAATTATGAGCTAAAATAATCATGAAACTAAAAATGGTTAATTGGTTGATTATAAAGATGAATGTTTTATTGATTGTTTGGAGTGGAAATCGTTATTTTAAAGTGTAAATCATAGTTGTTGGAATCATAAAACTAATCTGGTTGTTTAATTTGTTAGTATGGTCGAGAGTATGTTATTTAATTGCAATGGTAAATCTTTGCTTTTAAGTATATGTATGGTTGAAATTATTTCTTAAGTTATGTGTTTATCTACAAATTCTAAGTGTGGTTTGTCTATGGAAAGACTAAATGCTTAATTAAGGTTAATTGGTATAGAGTAAAGAGATTGGAAATGGAGTTGAAATGGCCATATGGTTGGAATTGGGACTTTGGTACTAGTTGTCTTATTACTATTATTTAGCTCATGGTACATCATGGGCTCCATACTCTATGATTTCCTATACTATAGTTTAAATGTACTATAGGGATGTGCACATCTTTTAGGGCCTGAAGTGCGGTTGAAAAAAGTTGGATCACCTATATGATAAGAAATTTATCCCTAGACTTGGGATGGTTAAAAATTAGAAATTCAGTGGATAATATAAAGTATAAACACAAAACTGGTTGATTTAAGTTATAGTATAACTTGACAAATTTGGAATGTATTCTATGTGTGCTTGATTATATATATACTTATTTTGGTACAATATTTTCAGTGGTAGCTTTGAATTACTCAGCTTTGTTGACTTTCTGCATTTGTGCCCTGTAGTCCTTTCTATATGTTGTTTGAAACTATGGCCACAAGTACAGGTGAAGATAAATCATTTCTTTGAAGTGTTGTGACGACGAGAGCTTGGGGATGAGAGAACATCCTGGTATGATCCAGATTTGAACTATGGCACTTGATTCTTATGTTCTCTAGACTTAAAGTCAAAAATTCAGGTTGGGCTGAATTGGGTGTAGGGAAATCTCCTATTTCTAAGACTGGTAATGGGTCAATCATACAAGCAAACAAGGTTTACGCACAAGTTCAACATGTCCTCACCACGCGACTATTTGTAACGGGTATGGGTCGATCCATAGAGGTGCTTGGGGCTCCGGCCCAGGTCACCGCAAAGGGATAAGGTTTGTGCGCTATCCTCTTTGGGCTTCCCTACTTTTTTCACACCACCGTGAGGTGTGCCTCTACGGTCGGATCTTTGACTGACCAAACATTGAGCTTGGTAAGGATAATAGCAGATAGATGCTAGGAGCCGAAGCCCAGGTATTAAGGGTGAAGAGGGAAAGAATAGGATCAGTCTTAAAAAGGCTACAAAGAACAACTGGAAGGCAATGACCGGTCATTTAAGACCGGTCAAGATACAAAAAGGCAAACACAGATAATGACCGGTCGTTTGTGACCAGTCAAGGAATAGGTAGAATAGGCTTAAATAGCGACTGATCACCTATGACCGATCAAAATAGCCAAAACAAACATAGGAAGCGACCGGTCATCTCTGACCGGTCACAAAGACAGGAGAAGAGGCGTAATAGTAGTGACCGGTTGTTTGTGATCGGTTAATAAGGTCCAAAGATTACGATTATGTAAGAGAATGCCAGCTTGGAAAACTCAAGAAAGTGGCAGGGTGGCAACTCCAGAACTTGTGAGGAAAGTACTATAAATAGGGGTTCACCCCCCCCCCCCCCATGAATCAAGATATGCTTTTCAACACTTGAATACTTTAAGCATTCTTCTCTCTTCGCCTAAAACATTCTACTCTCTCTCTCTACTGTATGATTTGCCCGGCGACAAGGTAAATCGATCGAGGCACTTAGGAAAATATAGGAATTAGGAAGAATTTTAGAACCCCCTAACCAAGAGAGATTACTTACTTTTTCATTTGGCACCGTCTGTGGGAAACGAACACTCAAGACTTAGCAACCACGAGTCCACACGAGAATCAACTACCCTTTGGAACAGACAAGAATAACTGGAAATCATGTCTCTTGCAGGTTTTAGGTACGAAGGATGGCTCCAAGAATGAGGAAAACACCACGGGCTAACGCGGAAGATGACGCTCCAATCACCACCGAGAACGTCAATGTCGGAGCTCCTGAGGCTATCTCCAAGAAGGATCTGGAGGACATGCTGAAAAGTTTGACCAGAGCGATTGACGAGAAGATTGTAGAAGGAAATGAAGTGCTATAGCTGAAACACCCCTAATAACTAAAACACATAAATCATGAATATATGAGGAGTGTTTAAATAAACTTGGCACATAAATATAATCATGTTATAACTTATAACCTATGATACTAAGGGACATACATATGTCCGTGAATGTGATAGCAAGTCACATTGTAATATAAGCATTGGTGCTCATTGGTTTTGACTTTAATCAATACAATTGAGCTGATTAAATTATTCCATGTTAGGACATTTGTACACGAAACAAGTGTAGCACATTATGCAAACTGAAATAGATTGGGTACTCATTAACACATAATAATTGTACTAACTAACATAAGTTACGAGAGTATAATATATGA
This sequence comes from Limonium bicolor, assembly GCA_023374045.1. Classification (NCBI taxonomy): domain Eukaryota; kingdom Viridiplantae; phylum Streptophyta; class Magnoliopsida; order Caryophyllales; family Plumbaginaceae; genus Limonium; species Limonium bicolor. The sequence goes on along the minus strand of CM041777.1, from coordinate 219,212,840 downwards.
GTAGTATTACTAGCTGCAAACTTGTGCAAGTAACATTATAACATAAAGACTCATAGGGTCACATAAATAAATGCCTAGTGGAGCACTACATCATTTACATGTATAATATAACTAGACCAATAATAAATCAGTCCCCCACGCATGAGTTCTGAGTTGTAACCGATCAGCCCCTATATTACATTGATGTTATTTGCTAATGTACTCATTAGTCCCTCCAATTTCTCCACATGCAACCGGTACTTTTCTTTCCTTCTTGTGAGTGGTAACTTCAAATTAATAAATCAGTCTGTAATGGTATGAAATATACCATGGCTAAAAGACCACAGTGTTTACCGGAGACCTACCAGCGGAAGGCCTGCTACCGGAGACCTACCAGCGGAAGGCCTGCTATCGGAGACCTACTAGCGGAAGGCCTGCTATCGGAGACCTACCAGCGGAAGACCTGCTATCGGAGACCTACCAGCGGAAGGCCTGCTATCGGAGACCTACTAGCGGAAGGCCACAAAGTCTACCGGAGACTAATTGTCGGAAGGCCTATTGTCGGAAGGCCTGCTACCTAAAGGATCGCTACCGGTAGAATTACTACCGGAAGGATTATTACTGAAAAGATGGTCCGGAAGAGTTAGTCCGATACGGAAGCGGTATTCCAGTCTGGAGAGACTACTCGTAAAAGGACTGATAGCTATATTTATGTAATACTATCACATGTATAGGGGCTTAAGGGTGAACCTGGCCATAGAAAGTCTATAAATAGAAGTAGAGGGGCTCATTGTAAGGGACTCAAGTTAGAAAAGGGGAGAACCCATCCCAAAAGCTCTCTAGTGTTGTAAACCAAAGATGAATAATAGCTCTGTCTAGAAGTGGACGTAGGCCGGATTATTGGCCGAACCACTATAATCCTTGGTGTTCGAGTTCGTATCAGGGGGTACCGAATCGTACCGTTTCACAGTCAACTCTTCACCTTCTCCTTTATCTCACGTCTGGCGCAAGTCCAGGGAAAAGACCTCCAGTTTCCCCTTCACTTCTACGCATGGTAAGATCTCTTCTTCTCCCAATGTGCTCTTCGAATTCCTATGTTGTTCCTGGTTGAGTTTACTCATTTAATAACCCACTAAATCCTTTCACTTTCACCCACTGCTTCACGGTTGCGCAAGTCCAAAAGGAACTTCTAACTTCTTGAAACTGCTGGAGAATGGTAAGTCACTCCTCATCTTCTTGTTAATCCCGAATCATTGACCAGTAATTCCTAGTCTTCCTTGGCGATTTATTTTACTTCACATCTCCACCATAACTCAAACTCCTTAATTCTTCCCCTGCATGTCCGAAGCTTGGAGTTTGTACCGGTCCTGAGGATCTGGAACAACGCAAGGTAATGCTCTTAACTAGCCTTCTCCGATTCTGTTCCTCTGTTCGGTTTTGTCCAAAAACCTCTGCGCAAGTTCCTCTAACTTTCTTCATTGTCCTTCGCATGAACCCCGCATGCCAACTACTGATAGTGTTTTGGAAAATTCTGAAACAAAATCCTTTCCAAGAACTCCTAAAGGTAAGACTATGAAACCAGAAAATTCTGGTTGTTTAATTCCTTTCATTCTTCTGTTTTTATGTCTGAAAAACCTCCAACTTCTGACTCTTTTCCTCTCAATCGTTCATGCATGCAACCTTCTGGAAATACCCCTGTGAAGTGTGTTGAAGATCTTCAAGAAAACCCACTCCATTCCAGCTTGATCTCGGCGCAAGGTGAGGCCTCTAACCAGCTTGTTGCATCTCTACTCTTCTCTATTTTTAATTTGGTCTGAAAACACCCTCAACTCACCCAGCCTTCTTTTTCTTCCATGCCTAATTTTTGCATGCAACTTTCTTGTTTGAATCTCCAAAGGTCCTTGAGCAAGAATCGGCTCCAGAAATTTTCGAAAGGTAATAACAGCAAGCCAAAAACTTGGTTGTTTAACTCCTCCTCTCCTGTCTGTTTTCATATGCGAAAACTCCATGTTCCTAACACATCCGTCTTTCTGCATTTCCTTGCATGCATGGTACCTTCCATGAACCCCACTCAAGCGTTGAGTAGAAGGAAGAAATTCCCTCTGTTCTGACCAAGGTAAAACACCAAACTTTAGTCCTTGTTATGTCTTTCATTCCTTAATAAATCTGATGGGTTTACAAGTTGCTAATCCAACCATATTCCTTGTCCTGTTACATGGCCCAATGAAGCCTTGAAACATCCATCAATTCACCCAGAAACTACAGGGGAAAATCTAAGAGAAAACATTCTCTAACTCAAGGTAAAATTCAACCGAGAGTTCTTGAGTATTACCCATTGATTTAGCTTGAAAAAAATTTTGTAAAAAAAAACTAACCCTTGGTCCCTTCATATCTAGGACTGAATGTTGTCCAAGGAAAACCAAGGAAATCAGCAAAGAAATCCAGCTGAAAATCCCTAAGGTAGTTGACTAAACTCATGGTTATTACATGGTTGAGAATCTGTTGTATTATGTCACTTTTGTGTCCGAAAACATCTGATAAAAATGGTCACCTATGTGTCCGAATGATTTTGTATAAAAAGGATTGATATAGTGCTAGAAAGAACTAATGGATATGATTTGATGTTTGGCAAGGTGGAGTGATGAATTAAGAATTTTTAGTTGTCATAGTAAGTTAGAAAATCATGCATAAGCTGATGCCAACACTTTGGGTAAGCTATTGGAAAATTGTGACTGAGAGGGGCATTGCATTTTGCAAGAAAATTTTGGCATAGGTATTAAGTGTGAAAGTGCCTTAAACATTGACAAGGTGTTAGGGTACTTTTGGTTAGGGAAGTCGTGGTTAAAATGTCGTAGGAGGTTGGGAATGTCAAACTGGTATGCTAGCTGTTTAGTAGGCTGAACAAAAAGTTTTAAGAAGTTAAAATCATGCATGAATTCTGCTGAAAACTTGTGAGAGTAACCCATGGGTAATGAGCTAGTAAATTACTTGGAAATTATGTCATTAACTGGCTAGGAAAGAAACTGATTATGTAATGTAGTTAATGGCTAAGTATTGTGTGACAGATTTTGTAAAGTTGGTGTCAAGAAAAGTGTCTATTGGTTCTGGAAAAAAATTGAAGGTTGTGTCATAGGGAATGACGTCACTAGATGACTAGTTAACCGGCTGTATTATTGTCTTAAGAGTTTAGTTATGTTAATGAGGGCAAGGGCGTGAATCTGGGTAGTGTGGTTTAGGTGATGTCTTAAGGAAAATAGATAGAAAAGTGTCCTAGGGTACTTAAAGAATTGAGATCAATAACCTATACAAAAACGAAAGTGAAGTTAGGAGAGTTAATGCCAAGCAACGAATTAGTATTGTGTCTAGGATAATGTATTAGGTTAGTGAGGAGGAATAATTTAGACCATAGGTTAATTGCGCAAACTGAAGGACTTAGAAACATTAGTAATTGTCTAGGAATATAATTTGGAATATGAGTAGGATGGTGTAAGTCTAAACACATAAAATGAACATAGGAGTTGAGTAGTATTCCCTAGTAATTTAGTGTCAATTCGGTAGTAAATGGTACTAAGAGGATAATAAATTAAAACAACCTAGTCTAGGCTAAATTGACAACCGAGATGGTAAAGGTAACCAACAACTAGTGAAGGCTAGGATGTGTTAGGGCAAAATGATGGTCTAAGTGTTAACTAGGAAACTAAGAGTCAGTTCAGATAGGGATTAGGTGTTAGGTGTCAAACCGTAAACATTAGGGTTGGTATGTGAAGAATTAATAATATAAGGTCTAGGATTATAACCTAAGTTAGTAAGGTACTAGGTTAAAGTAGGTTAGCAAATTAAATGGAAATATGACCAATGTGAACTTAAGAAGAGTTTAGGGCGGAAGTGAAGAGGTTAGAAGGATTGTAAGATTGTATGGGAATAAAAAGGAAATGAATGTGAGCCTAAAGTAAGTGAGGAACCAAGACCAAAATAGTAAGCACTAGTAAGGGTTCAGGAGTTTAGTAAGTTAAAAGAGAAGATAACAAGTTATGGTTTAATTAGAAATATGATAAATTATGGAAGGGCGAAAGGAATCTAGAACGGTCCAAGAGTTTACTTGAGAACTACGATAGGGTAAAGTTTAAATGACTAGACATGAAAACTTTGACAAAACATGGGTTTCGAATTCAACTTAGGAAGTAGGGCTAATAATGTCACTTATATCGCTTAAGACTAGGGTGAATACTATAAGAAGTTTTACGAACAATAACGTGTGAACAGATTAACAAACATTTCTGTATAACCGATATAGGAGTGTATCACTCGGGAGGCGGGAAACCCTAGTGCGAGTTTATACATCGACTGATAAGAGGTATGAACATGTGTGGTTCGTATGTTGCCGTGTTACCGGCTTGTTTGCTGTGTGCCTTGTTTGACAATGACCACAAGACTAAAGCATGAAAACGGATTATCTGTTACCCCCTGCTTGCTCTTGCTCTATTTCTGTTACATATTACTTGCGCGCACACAGTAGTTTAGTCACTTCTCGTTTATGAAAAACTATGAGACGAAACTCAATGAATAACACAAAAGAACAAGGAAACTACTTAAATAAAGGGGAACTCCTCTCTAACTATTGAGGAATCCTATCGACACCCACAAAGGTGTCAAGCTAACAGAGATAAGTAAATACCAGCTGGTGGAACATGAGGATAATTCGGGAAGATAACTTCTCGGGCTGCGCGGTAGGGACGCTCGGGAGTTGGCATCTGTATCAGATCCTTTGACCGATTATTGTGGAGCACATCCTGGGGTCAACAAAGCGACCCCTCTTTCTTGACGCATGACGCCGAGACTGGAGGATTAGCTAATGGAGAAGACGTTCTCCAACTTGTGGTGATAAGAGAATTCACAAATATTATCTTAAAGAAATAAGGATCGAATAGCACCCACATGAGATGGTCTCGGGATCTAACCTATATCCCCAGACTTGGTGCAAGAGAAGAAAGGAAACTTACATAATTGAACCAAAGAAGAAGGAATGAATATACATCTTCTTGAATGATCCCATAGTGAGGATCATCTGTATTTTATACCTATGCGCACCTCTTACTGTTTACATGGGTGTTGTTGCTATGCTAGTAGCATGTTGTGCTTGATTGCGTGTTTGATATTGCTATGATGCCGACATGTTACGTTTGATTACGTGTGTGATATTGCTATGTTTCCAGCATGTTGTGTATTGATATCATGATGAGTCGTGGGGTGTTTACTGCATTATTACAACATGTAATTGGACCTAATAATATTCGACCAAGTAGTCGTGTATCCCGGTAACATACGGGCTACACATGTTCATACTCAGCGTAGTTTGCTGAGTCCTTTACAACAAAATTTTTACAGGTGTTGAGCAGGACGATAACGGAGCATAGGCGGGATGGCATGGGGGTAGTCCATCGGGGTGAGACTTTTGGGTTTGGGTAGCATAATGATGTATAGGCTGTTATTTCGTGGGTCTTGACCCGGGATGTATTTAAACGGTAATGTTATTTAATTTGATAGCTATAATGTATACACGCGGTATTTGGGATTGTGTTTTTATGAAATTCGATTAAGGTTAATTTTCAGTCATACAGACCGTAACATTGTAGTAGTAGAGTAGCCTTGTCAACCACATGGGTGGTTGGCGGCGGTAACACCCAATAGAGTAGAGTCTCCGCTGCGTAGTCAACTCGTGAATTTAATAGGCACGTCGAACGAGCTGTTGGTAGGTTAGTCGGGGTGTTACAACAGCAGGAATTGATGCAAAGGGATGAAGAATACCAAATAAAATGGGAAGAGATGAGCGAAGCCATTGAGTTTATGAAAAATCGAGATTCGGAAGGAAGCAACGAAGGAAGAAAGGAAGAACAAAAGGGGAATCCCAATGACCATTGAGGAAGAAGCGAAAGAAGACGACTCAATCGACATGAGTCTTTATCCATTCTCCGAAAAAAATGAGGAGAGTGAAGCTCCCGCCTCACTTCGTCGCTCTAGCGATTGAAAAATATGATGGAACAGGGGACCCTGCCCAGCATATTAAAAAATTTATGTTTGCTATGAATACGCAAGGGATCAGTTCTCTTGCTCTCTGTAATCTGTTCCTTAGGACACTGTCTGAAAGGGCGCTAGGTTGGATCTCCACCAGGCCTCCGCAGTCCATCTCGAGTTTCAAACAACTAACTGGAGAATTCCAGCAATATTTTGCGGTGAGCAAGAAAGTCAAGAAGGAAACGATCGAGTTAATGGACTTGAAGCAGCGAAAAGGGGAAACAGTGAAGGAGTATAGTGAGCTTTTTCACAAGAAAAGGGCAGAAATTGATGATGTTAATGAGATCTTAATCAAAGCTTTCGGTAATGGATTGGCACACCCTCGACTCACAGGGAAAATAGCAACTAAGGCGCCAAAAACTCACAGAGAGTTGGCCGAGATGATTCACGATTTTTTGAAATCTGAAATAGCTGAGAATAAGGCTAAGAAGCTGGAAAACAACTTCAAGGGCACGACTGTACCAGAGAAGAAGGGAAGCCAAGGAGGGAGCACCGCATCCGAAAGTTCATCCAAAGGGGGGTCAAGATATAAACCGTACTACAAAGCACCTGCTGAATCCTCCTCTCAAGGATCACAATACCAGACTACAAGGGTCAATGTCCACATTGACCCAAAGAAGTATGCGGATGTAGTAAGAGGCTCCCAAAAATTGGCCTGGGGGCGAAACGACAACAAACCACCGTGAATTCTAGCTGGGAAAAGCTTTCTTATAGTAAAAAGGGAATAGCCGGTCTTCGCCATATAGTCAGACTGTCTGGGTCAACCCTGGTAGTGAAAAATTGGGCAAAATCAGCTACTTCCGGTCGAATTTTGTTTTTCTCACACACAAGGACGAATGCTTGAAGATAGGATATCGCTTTTGGGTGTAGATGAGCAAGCGTACATCATTGACGAATTAGGAAGCCAAGTACAAAAGGATGTGGCGGTATGGTCAAATCGCGAGGGAAAAATTTGGCATAGACTACGTATCCTAGACCAAAGTCATCATATGGATGCGAGTCAGAAGCAGGGAGGAAGATACAAGTGCCCAGTGGGACTTCGACATCCCTCAGATAATTCAAAAGAGAGGATGGAAAAGGTTGTCAATTGGCGGAAAAAGGCTTCATGGGTTGAATCAAAGAAGGACGAAAGCCTTTGAGGGTGTCGGATCCTTGAATCGCTTCTATGCCAGCAGAAAAATTTACAGGTTTGCTCTTCTTTGAGCTAGAGGAAGCCATCATTAAAGTGACGAGTAGATGCGATGTAGCAGAAGCAAAAGTAAGCTATAGGTAGGGAATCAGAGACGTGATTGAGAGAGGGAAAAACGATGTGAATGAAGAGTGTGAAGAAAGAGAAAACGTCCAGCCTCTTCGAAGTATAAAAGCGGTATAATTCCCGCTTAAAACATTAATAAAATATCGAATACTATAAAAATCTACTTTTTACAGGAAAAAGTGAAGATTCTGCACATTCCTAATTAAAAGACTGACACGCGCGAGGACAAAGAGGCTCTACGTACTCTACTACTCCGAAAACACGCGCGACACCAGAGGAAGAGCACAAGCATGGTACGTGACGTGAAACGAAAGTTCCTTTTTCCTCTTTGAAATGTAAAAAGAAAAAAAGAACTTGTGGGACTAAGGATGGGCGAAGAAAACACGTGAAAGCCACAAGCCATGGGACTTCAAAGTACAACCTGTAGTTCTCAAAATAGTGGAAAAACATAATTGAAATTTTTCAAAAAAAAAAAAAAACTTCACAGCCATGACAGCAGCATGAAGTTCTACTTTCTTCACCAAGAAATTCAAAAGTAGAACTTATGGGACTGATGAAGAGGGAAATAATAGGATCAGTCTTAAAAAGGCTACAAAGATAGCAGGAAGGAAATGACCGGTCATTTAAGACCTGTCAAGATACAAAAAGGCAAACACAGATAATGACCGGTCGTCTATGAATGGTCAGGAATAGGTAGAGTAGGCATAAATAGCGACCGGTCGCCTGTGACCGGTCAAAATAGCCAGGATAAACATAGGAAGCGACCAGCATCCATGACCGGTCACAAAGACAAGAGAAAAGGTGTAATAGTAGTGACCGGTCGTTTGTGACCAGTCAATAAGGTCCAAAGATTACGATTATGTAAGAGACTGCCAGCCTGGCAGACTCAAGAAAGTGACAGGCTGGCAACTCCAAAACTCGTGAGGAAAGTACTATAAATAGGGGTTCACCCCCTATGAAATAAGATATGCTTTTCAGCACTTGAATACTTTAAGAATTCTTCTCTTTTCGCCTACAACATTCTACTCTCTCTCTCTCTCTACTATGGGATTCGCCCAGTGACAAGGTAAATCGACTGAGGCACTTAGGAAAATATAGGAATTAGGAAGAAGTTTAGAGCCCCCTTACCAAGAGAGATTACTTACTTTTTCAAAGGGGACGTGGCTCGTGCGACGTCCTTATCTTTTCCCTCACTTATTCACTTCACCTAAAAGTGTGAGTCTCTGACAGGGGCCGCCTAATGCGGCCCGGGTAGAATTGGTTTGTGTGGACCCTCGATGCTCTTGCATAATAAATAATTACAAGAAAATAAAAGGGCACACGAAAGCAAATCAAACATTATAATAAAAGCCGTAGATGACATTTTCATGTTAAGCCCTCTAATCTTAAAATTAAACATGTTAAGATTAAGAATAAGTCCCAGTAGAGTTGTCAGTCTGTGAGCCTCGGGTTTTGTGAACCTTATCCTATGTTATTTGGGTCGATTAGGATCTTTTCGAGTTCTAGTTTCACTTATAACCTAACCTTAGTAACTATATTATAAAACTATAAGTATTAAAACTAAGGTTAGCCCACTGGAACCTATTATGAGTCGCCACCTAATTTTACCTACGGTAAATTAGGAAAGGTTAGAGTTCGGGTTTGTAGGATTGATATGTAACTTTTCCGGGTTCAAATTACTTTCACTACCCTTCTAAGTTATTTTTCCTCTACTTATGTCATTAATGGCTTATCATAAGGTTGATTTAACCTAAGTGTGCAAGCTTCTGTATTTTTATATTTTTTCACATTTTTTGATAGAATTTAAAAGTGAAAATTAAGGGTACCTACCTACTAGTGGGTTTCGGGAGCCGATTAGGTCAAAATTTAAAATGTCCATGGCCACGGACCTAAAGTCCATACCCACGAACCCTAATTAACTAAATTAACCTGATTGTTGAAAATTATAAAAGATTAGCCCAGATATATATTAAAAAACCTAATTTAAAAAGAGTGATGTCCCACCACCGTCCGAAGGCGTCTGTGGTTACGGACAGCGTATCCATGGGTAGGGGTGTGCAAACGGTTAAAACAGATATCCGCTAACCAAAGTTTAAAATAAAGTACGGTGTTCGGTTATATTCGAATTAACCGAATTTAATACTGATATCCGTTTTAACCAATAAGCGTTTTAACCGATAACCGTTTTTTTATGTTACACTAACAACCGTTAACCGCCTGATAACCGAAGTTCCTGAAATAACCGAAATAATCGAACTTCCTAAAATAACCAAAAAATTCAAACTTTCTAAGTGAACCAAATAATCAAAACCTAAACCTAATTGAGTAAGTAGTAAAATATTAGTTAAATTATTGGGTTAAGAAAAAAATTATAAAATATTATTATAAAAGTTTGGCTATTACGATAACCGAAGTTTGAATTTCAATATCCGTTAAGCGAACCGTACTTTATTACGGATAACCGTTTTAACCGAAATAACTAAACTTTTGTAAAACGGTTAAAAAGTACGGTGATCGAATCTGAAAAAAGATCAGTTATTTCGGATAACCAAAATAACCGCCCCGTTCGCTCACCCTAATCTATGGGTACGAACCACCACTGGACGGCAATGTTTGGGCATTTTCCTACAACGTTTTTGGCTCAAATTTTTGTGGGTGGATTTCTTTGGAAGATTTTAAACACGTAAGTGATCAAAAGATTTCAATTTGATGTCAAATTTAATAAGAAACTTAACTCACAAGTTATTAGATAGAAAGCAAGAAAAACCTAATAGAGACGCCTGGAAAAGTTGATTAGATTAGAAATTTGAACTCAGAATGTATTATGATCAGGGGAGTTAGAAAATTTTGATTTCTAACCTGGTTTGATCCCAGAAATGGATGTTTCTTCTCGTCGGGATTCTCCGATGGCTTCGTTGATGACCGATCCGGTTGAACTTTGACCCAAGCTTCTGACTATATGATATTGATGGGGTTCTTCACGTTTTTGTGTGATCATTCTGACTTTTGATGGTTGGATTGACGGTGGGAGTTCAATTTGACTCCGTTTTTGTAGATTTGGTATGATTCAGTGGTCATGAGTGGGAAAAACATGAGAGGAAGGTTGGTGGCTGTCTTTTTTTTTTTGACTTTTAGGGTTGGGGAATATGTTTGAGTCAGTAGGAAGAGTTTCTTATATATACAATGGATAAGATAAAGAAAGTTCGGTAAAAAAATCTAAGTTTACCGAAACTGGTCGGGTAACCTCTGGAAGGAATCTGATTATGAAATTTTACCAGCATGTAAAGGAGGATATTTCTGAATTCTCCGATGAAAAATTATTTTATTTTGATAAAAGAATATTTTTAAAATCAGTTTTTCATCAGATCTATTCAAATATTAAAAGCAATTATTGGAAAATAAAAAATTTCAAAGCCATTATGCTCTTAGTATCATCCTTTATCATATGTTAAAATTTCATGATATTTTGAGTTGTTTTGGGCCATTTTCGGAGAAGAAAGAAAACTACAAGAGGACTTGTATTTTCCTTTAATTATTAGGCTTCGGGCTTCAAATAATAATTGTTCAGCTTTTGGTTATGGATGAGCTTAATAACCAGATGAAAAGTTTTATTTTAATGGATGGAATCCTTTTCTTTTTTATTTTCAAAAATTTGGGGCTTTTCATTATAAATAAAATTAGCTTATAATATGTATTAAAAGGTAATTTTTTAGAATAAAATCTCCAAAAATTATGAAAATGCCCTTTATGATGATAAAGCCATCATGACTGTTTCGATGTGCGTGGGTTAATCATGCAAAGATAGAAAATTCCGAAAACATCCTTAACAATTCGAGATTCCAAGTCTTTTGACCATTTTGTCCTTTGCCGCACCCATGCCTAATGGGACTCATTCCGGGGGTCAAAATTTTTGGTTAAACAATCAGTGGATAGCGTTTGTTGCAACCCGCTCTCTGGATGCTCAACATCATAGTAACAGTAAGATTCATGATTTTGATCTCATCCTTGTGATTGTTGTTGACTTTTGCTTGTAGTCTATCTAATGAGGGGAAATTTTGATTTATAATAGGTTAGATCCCTACTGATTGTAACAGTTTTTTTTCCAATTCAAGCACCTTATAACCCTTTCTGTTTTCTTCCAGTCCTAAGTATACACATGAACCTCTTGGCTTAAATTTGCTTTTATTCATCCGAACCTCGGTTTTATAACATAAACATCCAAAAATCTTAAGCAGTTGATAATTAGGCTTGATGCCATATAATCTTTCATATGGTGTCATTCCTGGAATAGCTCTAGAAGGCAATTTATTTAGGAGGCAAGTAGCATTTAGAAATCAATCACCCCAAAAAGGTAAAGTCAGGTGGGTTTCAAAATATAAGGCTCTTGGAGTTTCAAACAAGTACTTGTGCTTCCTTTCCACCACTCCATTTTGTTGTGGTATGGGCACAAGTAGTTTGTTTGATTATGCCCTCATTCTAAAGAATTCAGTTTCTTGATTACTACTCCCTAATTCGAAGGGCATTGTCACTTCTAACTACTTTTACTCTTTTATCAAATTGCCTATATATGAGTTTAATGAAGCATATCAGGTAATAGAAAACATCAAATTTCCATCTTAATGGACGAATCAATGCAGTTCAAGAATAATTAATCATCAACAATAGTAAGGAAGTAAAAGAACCATCATGAGTCCCCCCCACATCAATATAAACAAGATCAAAACAGCTACTGCTTTTTATTTCAAAATCAAAAAAAGGTTTCCTAACAGATTGAGCTCTATGACAATATATCACAAACCTTATTCTTATGTATTTGTTCATTCTCTATCAAATCAAGAAGATACAATTTATGAAGAGGTACATGACCTGATCTATTGTGCCATAGGCTAACAACATTATCTTTATCCATAGAATTGTAACAAGCAATGTTCTTTTCACTTTCAGATTTCCCCAAAAAGATTTCATCCAAACTTTCATCACGCAAAATATATAACCCATTCACTAGATTTCCAATCACCAGTTGTTGTCTATCATCTCGGTACTGCAAATAGGAAAGGTATTGCTTAAAATAGATAGGCATTTGTAGTTGTTTAATAAGCTTCCTCGCAGACAAAAGATTAAATCTGAAGGCTTGCATAAATAGAACACCATGAAGCACAAGTTTTCTCCTATCTTAACCCTTCCGCATTTTATACAACTTGCATATGACCATTACGCATAGCTATTTCAAGAATTTGACTCAAATTCTGAAGATCATGGAATAGTTTTTCTTACTGCACATGTGTTCTAATGCTCTTGAGTCTATTATCCAAGAATTTGACTGAACTATGCTAGTTTTCCCAGTAGAACAAAAACAATGCATTGAGAAAGAATTTAGGTAACCAGCAAAACTGCAAAAGTCATCCTTATGATGAGAACGCGATTGTGATTTCTGCATCATGCTTCAAAGTAGTATCAGTTCTTGACTTGACAAACTTGAAGCTTGGTTTTGTTTTTCTACAACCCTTGAGCTCATTTGATTCCTCCGAAGAAGATGAGTTAGTAGTGGTCTTGCTATTCCTTTTCTTCCACCGATCTGGATAGCCACTAACTTCGAAGCAACCTTCTTGGGTATGTCCCTTTTTATGACACTTCGCACACTCTTGATTTAGCTTGTTTAAATCTTTAAAGGGTTTCTCCTGGATGAATCTCCTTCTGTCAACATTTAGAGTTAATGCCTCTTGATGGTTATTTGGGGAGAACCTTGTGGAAGCCTGTCTTCGCTACTGTTCGTGTGCCACTAGAGAATAAGTCTCATCCAGTGTGGGTAAAGGCTTTCTCAGAAGTATGTAATTATCATTTTTTTTGATAGTTGACTGGTTGGAAACCAGTTATATAGGCAATACTGTGGCAGCAGATGCCTTCTCGCCTAGATTACATGTGCGATAATATGAAATATGCAAGGAAACTAAGACTACAAAAGGACTAAAATAGTACACGATGAATATAGAAAATGAGCTGGAAATTCAACGAGTTGTCTACAACACACACTCAAAGCTGGCCCGCTTAACCGAATTAGCAGCTGTCTTCCAACATTGCGGGTTGCCTTTTAAAAAAAAACATATTTGGTTCTCTGGTTCCATATCACCCCGAAAGCATGCAGGAGTGTCGAGGACCATAGTACTCCCCATCTTTTACCCTGGGACACGCCTTGCCAAGCTACCTCACTTTCTGTCACTGCCTTTTACAACCTCATTCAAGACTCCTGCCAACATGATAGGATTGTTGAAAGAAGCTTTCACATTTCTTCATAAACGACACGTCTTGCATTCACCTCTATTGTATTACTGCTGTCGCAGGTCCCCCATATCCCAAATCAATCATCGAGTGGCCGGGCACGGTGAGCCTCCAAGATTCCTGCTACCGTTGCTCCTGAGTCTCGAATTTCCTTTTTTAGCATTGTCCATTTCTCTCTTCTGTTTACACCCCTGACATTTTGAAAGCAAATGCCGCTTTCCATTACCACTTTCTCCCTCTTCACTATTTCTTCGTAATCGTTCTTAGCTTGATAGGAACAGGAAGGTCGTTTCTCCATGTCTATGAGTTATTCCCATATTCTTTTCATTTTAGTGTAGTACACCAAGACAATATCATCTCCTTGCTCTAACGTTCCCATTTCCTTTTTTAGGGTATAGATCTGCTCCTCATTCACTTGTTCGAATCTTGAAAACAGGCTTTCCCAGGCATCAACTACGCTTGAGTAGTAGACAATCGATTCCACTATATCCTTGTCCATACATTGCGATAACCACGAAATCATCATGTGGTTGTTTTGCTCCCAGGCTGAATACCTAGGATCTTTTGGAGTTAGGGCTTCTAGTGAATGACCAAGAATCCCCTAATAATTCTTTTACATTTAGCACAACTATAATTTTTCTTTTTCGTGCCCCAAAGCCTTCTCCGGTGAACACAAGTGCGAGAATCGCTCCTGGCTGATCACTTACATGAAGGTAGAAAGGATCGTCATGTCGACTGTCGATGAGGTATTGGTCAATGACTTCTTTCCCGAATCTTTCTCCTTTTTTGTCATGTTTGAATTTTTCTCATCTTGAGTTAATTACATAATGGAAGATGGAAGACAGAGACAGAGGATGGAGAAGCAAGAACGAGGAAATGATTCTTCGAGAGAAAGAATGAAAAAATCAGTGAAAGATGAGAAGAGAGAATCCTATCCCCGCTCTAATACCATTTTGAAACAAGGGCATGGAACCACAAGTAAGGAGATGTATGTAACTGACTCTTCGATACTTACTGAGAGTACCTGATTACAGATATATACAGATCGTGTATAACGGCTATAAGCCAAATTAGGAAAGAAACGATAACGTTTAGCTAGCTAGTTACAACGGCTAACTAATGACTAATACAACGGTACTATACACAAACCATGACTAAGCTAATCTCAACAATGTCATCTCCTTGTTCATCCTCCATGTCCTTTGAGCTTCCACTCCTCTTCACATGGCTATCGCTCAACGCATCCAACTCGTTCAAGGGATAACAAAATATTAATGGCAGGCATCCTTCTCCTCACTGATATCCGTACCACCACACAACCTGAACCCAAATGTTTTCTGTGATAACTGGAACTTTGTGAGAGTTTGTATAAAATGTAGTATTTCATTATTAGGAGAATGTCTCCGTTAAGTAGTACAGAGAGTATGATCCCCTATTTATAGTGTACAGGAGACAGACATAATAGAGGACCTTACCATAGTTTATTAGATATGAAAGTATAAAAATACATTGGTCCTATGTTACACTCTAACATGCCCCTCAAAATAAAGCTGCTATGCTTTGTTTTGTAAAAGATGTAAACCAATGTTCTTCATCATCTCTCTGTAAATTTTCCCAGGCAGCGGTTTGGTCATGAAGTCCGCAAGTTGGTGTCGACTGGGTACATGCTCCACGCTGATCATTCCTTCTGATAGTTTCTATCAGACATAATGAATATCCAACTCAATATGTTTTGTTCTCTGATGTTGCACTGGATTCTTGGCTATGTATATGGTAGACCGGTTATCGCATTTGATGGGGATCGGAGTTACATCTTGAATTCCCAGCTCATGAATGATTCTACTCAGCCATGCAAGCTCCGTGGTTACAAGCCGTATAGCTCTGTACTCTACTTCAGCAGAAGACAGAGACACACTGGCTTGTTTCTTGGACTTCCAAGCAATGGGACTCCCACTTAAGAATATGTAGAATCCAGATATAGACTTTCTAGTGTTTGGGCATGAAGCCCAATCACTATCACAATAAGCACACAGGTTAGAAACAGGTGAGTTGTTCAAAAATAAACCATATGATGTGGTCCCTTTTAAGTATCCTAAGGTGTGAAGAGTTGTTTCATAGTGGGTTTCTGTTGGTGCTTTGAGGAATTGACTAAGAAGTTGTACTGTGAAACCTATATCTGGACGTGTATGAATGAGATAATTCAGTTTGCCAATTAGGCTTCTGTATTTTATGAGTTTTCTAACAGTGTTCTTGTATCTGTTTTTAACTTGGTTCCTACCTGTAAAGGTGTAGAAGCAGAGTTGTTCCAAATGTTAGATTCTTTCAGGATTTCAGTCAGATTTCTGTTGTGTGATTATTAAACCATTATGGCGATGATGGTTCAATTCCTAAGAAATAGTGAAGTTGTCCTAGATCTTTTATTTTAAATTGATTATTTAGTTGTGTTTTTAGATTCTGTATTTCTGTAGGACAATTACCACAAAGCAGAATATCATCCACATAAATGGCTATAAATGTAACAGTTTTTGTTTTTTGTTTGTGAAACAGAGAATGATCATTCTTTGATCTTGTATGACCTAAAGTTGTAAGGGATTGGCTTAGTTTTGAGAACCATTGGCGAGAAGCCTGTTTTAAACCATAGAGTGATTTCAGTAATTTACAAGCATTAATCCCTTTTTCCACTTCTAAACCTTTTGGTATTTGTATATAAATTTCTTCATTTAAATCCCATGTATAAAAGCATTATTGACATCTAATTGTTGGATCATCCACTTTTTCTTGACAACAATGGCTAAAGGTTCTGACAGTGGACATTCAAACAATAGGGGAAAAGTGTCAGTATAATCTAGGCAAATTTTTTGATTAAATCCTTTGGCAACAAGTCTGGCCTTGTGCCTATCCAAGGTGCCATCGGCTCTTAGCTTAGTCTTGTATACCCATTTACAACCAACTTCCTTTTTGTGATTGGGTAATTTGACTAATTCCCATGTTTTATTTTGAATAAGAGCATTAAGTTCATTCTGTATAGCTATATTCCAGAGTGGATGTTTGCAAGCTTGCTCATAGCTGAAGGGATCTTGTATATCAAGGTGCTTGTTGACAGCAGTATTTTTCTGAACAGTTAGGATGTAAGAAGGAGGTGTATCAGTCAAGGAGAAAAGATCTAGAGTATTTGTAGACTGGTGTAAAGAAGGAGGGTATTGAATGCGGTTGGATAATACAGTAAAGGTGTTAGTTTCCTGCAGATTGGTGTTTATGTAGTAGTCTTCTAGATATGATGGGGTATTTCTTGTTCTGGTAGATCTTTGAATTTCTAGTATGGTTTCTGGTTGTGGAGGGATGGGTGTAGGGGAATGATTTTCTGTGGTGGTAGGTGTGGTATGGTTGGTTTGATCTAGGGCTGTATGAGGAGTTTCTGTGGTAAAATGATGGTCACTGTCACTTTCATACGAAATAGGAACAACTGATGGAGGAGTGTCAAAGATAGATGGGGTTTGAAGAGAAGTAGTGTATTGGGAAATGTTGTGGAATGGAAAAATATTTTCAAGAAAAAGCACATATCTTGAGAAAATAATTTGCATATCCTTTAACCTGAGTAACTAATAGGCTTTTTGAGTCTCTACTAAACTTAAATAAATGCAAGCATCAGACCGCAGGTCAAACTTGCCTTTATTCTTTTGTAAGTTTGTAGAGTAACATAAACAGCCAAAAACGTTTAGACGGTTGTAATCAGGTTTCTGGTTGTATATAACTTCAAAAGATGTTTTTCCTTGGAGAGCAACAGTTGGTAATCTATTTATGATTTGGGTGGCTGTTAACATGCATTCCCCCCAATATTGTAGTGGTATTTTGGATGAAAAATACAAGGCATGAGCTGTTTTTGCTAAGTATCCGTGTTTACGCTCCACAACTCCATGTTGTTGTGGAGTGTAAGCACATGAGATTTGATGTATTATGCCAAGATTTTTATAAAATTAGGTGCCCGCATTTGATTTTCCTAGTTCGTATGCATTGTCGGATCTAATTGTTTTTATTCTTTTGTTGTGTTCTTTCGGTCATGTAAACAAATTCTTTAATAAAGTTAAAAGCCTCACCCTTGTGTTTTAACAGTTTGATCCAGAGGGCCCTAGAAAAATCATCTACTGTAACACCCCTAACAGTGGCCTAGGAGTTAGGGACATTACACGCCGTGTAGTACTACCTAATAACGCAAGGCTCTAAACTAACGATCGCATTTAAAGGCCCGAGATAACACTTCCATAAATCATTATAAATCTAGTATATCGAGTATATCAAAATTCAATACAAACCCCAAACTCATATCAGAAATACAAAGTGATTAACAGGGCCTAGAGGCTACAAAGTCTAAAACTAAAATACAACATAAGGCAGAAACGAGTTTAGCAAACTAAACTCTAGAAATCAAACAGAGGCGACCCTTGCTGCTCAATCTGCATTGTCAGTAAAAGTAGGGGAATGAGCACACAACTATGCCCAGTAGGCAGCGACCGTCATCAATGAGGTCGCTTAAAACCATTGAAATCAAGTAGATTCAGAAGATAAACAACACAATAATAGTTTCCAAATAGACTGAGGTTTAACAGAATCAATGTCAGAATGGAACACAAGAGTTCCCAGTTCAGAAACGTTAAGATTTCACAAACAAAAGGGGACGACGACACAATGCATAACACTCAGAAAGGGTCGGAGACCCATGGATCTAACAGATCCCTCGGCAACGTAGAAATGACCAAAGGCCAAAGGGTTCGTTAACCCCACATAACTGAAAAGGAATGACCCACACTCAGGTTGACGTCTACATGGTATACCATGAAATAGCTCGACCCAGCTATTTACGGCTCAGAAACAAAGTACAGTGTCCCAAAACAGAGAGTTTGCCTAAAACAGAAGCAAATTGGCATTTAAACATGCCAAAACACTCAGAATTCATTAGTACAAACTTATAGGAGTCCAACGCCACAAACGACACTCAAAACGGAGTTCAGACGGAAAAGTTATGACAAAACCAATAAGGTGTCCGAACATGTGTCCGAATGTCAATGTTCGGACACAAGTCGAGACTCAGAATCAAAAATCACTAAATATCCAAACATGTGTCTAAACGTTAATGTTCGGACACAAGTCGAGACTCAAAACCAAAGCTATCCGACCATCAAAGCTCGAACAGAAGTTCGGACAAATTATGAAAGTTAAGTACGTGGTGGTGTCCGAACGTGTGTCCAGACGTCAACATTCAGACACAAGCCAAACTGAAATTAGAGGAAACACCAAGGGAGCGTCCGAACATATGTCCGGACATACAAGTTCGGACATATGCCGATACTTGTAGTCTAGAACATCCTCACACTCTGTCCGAACTTCAGTGTTCAGACAGATGTTCGGACACACCCTGAACCTTGAAAATCAGAGGGCGCCCGATGTACTGTCCGAACATCAATGTTCGGATAGACGTTCGGACAACCCAAAAACTGTAGAATTCTAGAATGAACACAAAGGGGAATAATGCACAAAAACCTTCACAATTTGCCAAATTGTCGCACACACCAAATAGAATAAAATACAAAGGACCATGGGGGTTTATCCAGTCTTAAACACAATCAAAACGCAATTAGAATCCCACACAAAATCGTAGAACAATCCTTGTCAAAACTGATAAGTGCAAAATATACCTATTCTTAGGACTTTAATTCTTCCTATTTTTATAACAATGCATGTCATATTTTACACTTATCATATGATTTTCCTAGATTTATATTTTTGATATGAATTGATATATTTTATGTGTTAAATGTAGGAAAAAGCCATGTAAATGGATAGATAATCTCATGAGCTTTCCAACGCAACAAACGGCGAATAAAACGGACTTATAACGAAGAATCTGGAGCCGGTTGAAGATTGCAGTAATAATTTACGGATATATATATTCCGCTGGGCGGACAAGCTGTGTGAGTACCGCCTGTTAACTCGCGGACATCACAGGCGCAACCGCCTGTTAAACTCGCGGACATGTGTGTGGAGTCCGCCTGATAAGTAGCGGACATCACAGGCGCAACCGCCTGTTAAACTCGCGGACGGGACCAGAGGTGTCCGCCTCATTTGCTCGCGACGTGAAGGCGGACAAGGAGGCGGACGTGCTAATTCATGCGCGCGCGACTAGTTTTCTTCTCCGATTTTCCATTCTTCCTTCACGGCGCCGCACTTCATTAATTGCAGACGGTGACTACCGCAATTCTCTAATTCACGCGTGACGCCGATCCTGTCTGCAATCAATCACTGTTGCCCGCGATCTGCTCACCAACTCCACCGCCATTCAATCGCACGCACCGACTGCACCGTCCACGACCACTCTGTTGTTTGCTTCTTTATTTCCTTAGCCTATAAATAACCAACGCTCCCTTCGTTATTAATCATCCCTTCTTTAAATCCAAAGCTCATCAGTTCACTACGTTCGCTCACCACGTACAAACCACATCAATTTCTATTCTCTCCGTTTTCTCCATTTTATATTTGTCTTTCCACCACACCACATCTCTACCATTTATTATTATTATTATTACGGACGACGTGGATACAGAGGCGGAGCTAGGATTCAGAGTCAACTTGCTAGCTGGAGTTTTCTCTACCCTTTCTCTTATTTTGTTTAAACGTTGTTTATATATAGTTATGTTTAATTAATAAACTTAAGCCCTCCCAGGTTTGGGATGCGAGCCTGTTTTATATAATTATGTTATGTTAAGCTTTCCACTATGATTTTATCTAAAATAGTAGTTTAATTATTCCAGTTCCTCATCTGCTTTAATTCTCTGATCAATTATTAAAGTTATATTTGTAGTTTTCTAATCAACACGCGAGAGCTGAGATAGTAAACAAGACATAGGAATTAAACCTGATTAACAGCTAGAAGCCTGATCCGGCCTATAGGTTAATTAGTCTCAAATAGAAGCTGTTCTTTATGCGATTGGTTGTGTCCGGATTAGAGCATTAGTCTGCTGCTAGTTCTAGCAACTGGTTAGGGTTCGTTAGATTTAGTCGTCAACGAATTATTTATAGTTTCTGAGTTTATTACTTAAGTGGTAAAGTTTATATTAATATAATTGAATAAATAGGTGAGCAGAACAACCTGGGATGTTTTCTTAAAAAGACAAAAAAGATTAATAATTTCTATTTTTATTATCTTGTTCTATTTTAATTGTTTTTATTATTATTCTGTTTAAGTTAAGTTTGTAATTATTTCTTCTCCTAAAAAACGATAAAATCTATTTACTAGAAGTCTCAGTAAATTTAATTCATTGTCAGTTATCCACAGCGAGGTCCCCAAGAGTACGACAACCCCACGAATCCACTATCCCGCAAAACGATTAGGTACACTGCCTAAGTGGAAGAAGTAGTCACATATTTCTCCATCAAGTTTTTGGCGCCGTTGCCGGGGACCTCCAGCACGGTTAATTGATAGTTTTTAAATTTATTGGGAGTTCTATTTTTATACTTTTATTTTATTTTATTTTCTTATTTGTTTCTCTTTCTAGTTAATTTTGTCTATTATTTTTATTTTCTGTTTCTATTTCTTTTCTACTTGGTATTTTTATTTTTTGTTTTTATAGGATAATTACTGACAATGGAGAGCAGCCACGATGAGGTGAGAAGATTGTTGATCAATCTGGAATGGACACGAATGCAAGCGGAAATATCCTCATATCAAAGATTGGTCAAGGATTATCAACCACCTCAACCATCAAATCGAGAGCCGTATTGGTGGGAAGTCAACCAGGCTAATGCACAGTACAACAAAACTCAGTTGGGGTATTACTACTTCAATCAGAACAAGCAGCAATCTACAAGGAGGCTAGACGAACTTCTCCTGAGTCAGGCCGAGCCACCAGAAGAAATTCCAGTGGTGACTCCAAGGAGTGAAGAGCAAACTGAGCCAGATATTCATGAAGCAGCAAGTTCTGATGAGGAGATAATGAAACTTCTCAAGACATTTTTCTCCGACGCCGAGTTGGAGCAGATGTCTGAGAGTTACATTTCTCCTCCATCCCCATCCCCAACACAAGAGGAGCAATTAAAATATAAAGATAAGTTGTCTGCACCAGTCTGCGAGCTTGAGAAAGGTGATCCTATTGAGCCTCACCTACCGGAAGAGGAAATTTACATCCTCGAATCTCAGGAAGGAACACCACTACCACCGGTCTCTCATCAACTTCCATCCTGCCTCCATAAGCCTCAACAGCAAGAGGAGGATGTTTACATCCTCCAATTTGAGGAAGAAAAGTCATCACCACGTGGTCTCCTGTTACAACTACGTTACGGCAGTACCTCCTCAAACACCAGGGTTTGTGGAGTATTCATTTTCCTATTTTATTTGCCGAAGTAACGTTTTGTTTTGATCCAGGTGGTTTGCTTTTATTATTACTAACTTCGTTTTCCTGGCGAAGATATTATCTACTTTTATTTTTGATCCAGGATAACGAAGCGATAGTCTAGCCAAAGACTAAAACTACGGGCAGCTTACTGGGAGGCAACCCAGTGGCGAGATTCTTATCATGGTATCTGAAGAACTTCAAGGCTGGACACTTGCTTGGACGCAAGTGTGAGGAACGCTACTACCCCGTTGTTCGCACTTAAGTGTGAGGAAGGACACCTTCCTCAGTCTACGATATCAGGGGAGTCTCAGTTTCTTTATTTTAAAATGTTTTTGTCCAGTCTATCACGCTTAATGATTATTATTATATCAGTCCATGATTGTCCTGAATGAAATTCTTCATGAGTCTGGCATATTTTGAAAGGTCTTTTCTTGATTATTTTATGAACAATGAGGACATTGCTCCTCTTAAGTGTGAGGAAGTTTAGACCTTTCCCTGAAAATATGCCAGTTGCACTTAATGCCACACATGTTTTTAATTGTCTTCTTGC
Organism: Limonium bicolor; assembly: GCA_023374045.1. NCBI lineage: Eukaryota > Viridiplantae > Streptophyta > Magnoliopsida > Caryophyllales > Plumbaginaceae > Limonium > Limonium bicolor. Next base: position 219,190,324 of record CM041777.1, on the reverse strand, counting down.
ATTGAGGGAATCACTGCTCTGAGTGCTTATAAATGTTGAATTCTTGGGTGAAAACTTTTGCGTAAATTTTGAAGTGAAGCCAGGTGACCACCTCAAGAATCTTTCTGCTCTAGGCTGTTTGATTGTTTAGTTTTATTAAAATTAATCTGTTTTCACTGAAATTTGGTGGATTAAGTTGATTAGTGAAACTGAATTAGTTTGTCTTGGGATTTTGGAAATGATGTGAAAGTTTGGTATGAAAAGGATAAGGCAAGGTACTCCTCTGATCATAAAATTTTCTGAACCAAATCAGGCCTCTTCATTCGGTTATTAAGTCCTTGGGGTGCCTCATCACCCATCTACCTAAGGTCTTGTGATCTGGGATAGAAGGCCCAAAGCCGCTACATGGGTGAAGAGAAAAGTCTGGGGGATGAAACAAATTGTGCGAAAAAAATGAACATGCAAAACTCTTAATGCTGGATGATTGTCGCAACTTTTCATATTTTGATCATGAGTATGTGGTGTTGAAAGGTATCACGGAATAAGGTGTTACTTCACACCCCTTGTCATCCAAAAGGTTAGAGGAAAAGAGTGGTGGAAGATCCCAAGATAATTTACATTCAGATTTTGTAGTCTAACTTATCCATGCTTTAAAAAATTATTCTTTTTCACTGTTTGCGAAAACCTACAACCAGGAGCAGAACTATTCTTTTGATTGTCATTTTGCTTGCTCTGTTTTGCATCTGTTTAACCCTGAGGTTTGATACTACGGCCTTAGAGATATATTTATTCTCTATTTGCTTGAGGACAAGCAAAAGCTAAGTGTGAGGAAGTTTGATAAGTGCAAAATATACCTATTCTTAGGACTTTAATTCTTCCTATTTTTATAACAATGCATGTCATATTTTACACTTATCATATGATTTTCCTAGATTTATATTTTTGATATGAATGATATATTTTATGTGTTAAATGTAGGAAAAAGCCATGTAAATGGATAGATAATCTCATGAGCTTTCCAACGCAACAAACGGCGAATAAAACGGACTTATAACGAAGAATCTGGAGCCGGTTGAAGATTGCAGTAATAATTTACGGATATATATATTCCGCTGGGCGGACAAGCTGTGTGAGTACCGCCTGTTAACTCGCGGACATCACAGGCGCAACCGCCTGTTAAACTCGCGGACATGTGTGTGGAGTCCGCCTGATAAGTAGCGGACATCACAGGCGCAACCGCCTGTTAAACTCGCGGACGGGACCAGAGGTGTCCGCCTCATTTGCTCGCGGACGTGAAGGCGGACAAGGAGGCGGACGTGCTAATTCATGCGCGCGCGACTAGTTTTCTTCTCCGATTTTCCATTCTTCCTTCGCGGCGCCGCACTTCATTAATTGCAGACGGTGACTACCGCAATTCTCTAATTCACGCGTGACGCCGATCCTGTCTGCAATCAATCACTGTTGCCCGCGATCTGCTCACCAACTCCACCGCCATTCAATCGCACCGACTGCACCGTCCACGACCACTCTGTTGTTTGCTTCTTTATTTCCTTAGCCTATAAATAACCAACGCTCCCTTCGTTATTAATCATCCCTTCTTTAAAACCAAAGCTCATCAGTTCACTACGTTCGCTCACCACGTACAAACCACATCAATTTCTATTCTCTCCGTTTTCTCCATTTTATATTTGTCTTTCCACCACACCACATCTCTACCATTTATTATTATTATTATTACGGACGACGTGGATACAGAGGCGGAGCTAGGATTCAGAGTCAACTTGCTAGCTGGAGTTTTCTCTACCCTTTCTCTTATTTTGTTTAAACGTTGTTTATATATAGTTATGTTTAATTAATAAACTTAAGCCCTCCCAGGTTTGGGATGCGAGCCTGTTTTATATAATTATGTTATGTTAAGCTTTCCACTATGATTTTATCTAAAATAGTAGTTTAATTCCAGTTCCTCATCTGCTTTAATTCTCTGATCAATTATTAAAGTTATATTTGTAGTTTTCTAATCAACACGCGAGAGCTGAGATAGTAAACAAGACATAGGAATTAAACCTGATTAACAGCTAGAAGCCTGATCCGGCCTATAGGTTAATTAGTCTCAAATAGAAGCTGTTCTTTATGCGATTGGTTGTGTCCGATTAGAGCATTAGTCTGCTGCTAGTTCTAGCAACTGGTTAGGGTTCGTTAGATTTAGTCGTCAACGAATTATTTATAGTTTCTGAGTTTATTACTTAAGTGGTAAAGTTTATATTAATATAATTGAATAAATAGGTGCAGAACAACCTGGGATGTTTTCTTAAAAAGACAAAAAAGATTAATAATTCTATTTTTATTATCTTGTTCTATTTTATTGTTTTTATTATTATTTTGTTTAAGTTAAGTTTGTAATTATTTCTTCTCCTAAAAAACGATAAAATCTATTTACTAGAAGTCTCAGTAAATTTAATTCATTGTCAGTTATCCACAGCGAGGTCCCCAAGAGTACGACAACCCCACGAATCCACTATCCCGCAAAACGATTAGGTACACTGCCTAAGTGGAAGAAGTAGTCACATATTTCTCCATCAAAAACCCCATGGGTGAACTCCCGCACTGAATTGAGTAACCACCTACCTCGATTGACAGCATAAACTTGACAACAATCTGAAGCAATAACGCAGCCCGAACAGCCACGAACAACAGCCACTGAATTCCACAATCCGGCAATCCAAATATCAGTAACTAGAAGGGGGAAACCTAGAATAATGAAGCCTCAAAATCTGTATTACAAACCTGATCGAAAGTGCAGAGTAGTTAGCAATTTGCAGAGTAGTAGTCTCATCCAATCCACAATCCGAAGACAAGCCAACGAAAACTGATTCAAATACAATCGAAGACCGTAAATCAGAAAACTGAAAAGAAACGAAGTCCCAAACTCTGCATTTCAAACCTGATCCTGGAGAGAAATTCACACAGCAATGAAGACACAAAATCTGGAGCAGTATTCCATTGTCGACAACACACAATCCTCAACGGAGTGAAGAACACCACAACTCAGCAAGGAAGAGAGAGCGTAAGAACGAGAGAAGAGGATAACGTTTGCATGACTTTGAAAACTGCCATGCGACTGACGTTATATAAATGATAATTAGGAAGGAGAGAAGGGAGTAATGCATTCTAAAGAATCATACTGTTTTTGAAGCTTTAGTTTTTCTCTAAAAGATGGAAATTTATCTAAGTACATCTCTTTAAGAAAGTATAATCCACTTCTCTTTATTCCAATCGGCATGTGTGCAGAGGTTTCAAGGTCCTGTAAGTGACATTGTGTAGCAGAAGTTATCAAGTAAGAGTTTAGTTGATTAACAAATTTTCTAGTAGATAACAGGTTGAATTTGAAAGTATTAACATGGAACACATTCTGTAATGAAAAGTTGGTAGTTAAAGAAACATTTCCTATCCCTTCAATGATGCTAAGGTGTCCATCAGGCATAGTTACTCTATGATTGCATTTCCTATATGTAGTTTTATAGAAAAGATTAAAATTGCCACATACATGGTCTATGGCACCTGTGTCGATAATCCATTTCCCTTGAAAAGCTTCAGTATCAACCATGTTCATAGTAATATGCATATTCCATGTCGTATTTGGAAAAGAAATCATACCTGCGAACTGATCATAATAATCAGTTTGAGTAGGCATAAAGGGTCTCTGAATCCTTCTAAAGATATGCTGCAAGGTTGGTAAGTTGGGTCTTGTTCATGCCCGGAACTTCTATGTTAGGGTTCTTGAGAAAAGCTTTAATCCCTTCAAGTTGAATCTGATTTAGCCCCGGAACAGGTGTAGTGTCAGAATTTTCTAGTTTTGCATCCATGATGGCCCCTCCGAGATACTTCTTGTCTTTCTGATTCCTTCGATTACTAGGAAATGTGTCTTTAATCCAGTAGCAGTCATCATAGACATGGCCAAATTTCTTGCATTTTGTTCATTGGACCTTCTTATTGTCGGGTTTGACGGTCTTAACACTGGGTTTTGTCTTAGTAGGTTTCCTTGTCGAGTTAGGGTTACGAGGCATAGAGGATTGAAAGGTGAGGTTGTCAGAATCAGCTAGGCGAGCTTTTTGTTTGTTGATATGTTTTTCTTCTTGTTGAGCCATTGCATATACCCGTTCAATTTTGGGAAGAAGGGACATCATTAGAATATTGCTTCGCATCGTGTTGAAGGAGGAGTTAAGACCCATAAGGAAGTCGATGACGTGAGCGTTTTCAGTAATGGTGGCCAGTTTAGAGGAAGTGCCGCACGAGCAAGTGGGGGAAGTAGACAGTTGTTTCTTTTCATTCCAAATCTCAACCCAACGTGTGTAATAGGCGTTAAGATTATCGCCTTCTTGATCGATTTGTCTTGCTTCTTGGCAGAGAGCATAGAGACGAGTACCACTGGGTTCGTTAAACCGACGACACAAATTCGACCAGATCTGGGCTGCTGTGGGGAAATATATGACTGTTTGTCGAATGGAGTCCTCAAAACTTGTAAAAAGCCAGCCCATAACGATTCAGTTTGCCTTTTCCCAAGCTTTTCGCCGCGCACCCTCATAATCATCCTTCTTAATTGATCCGTCGACGAACCCTAGTTTGAACTTCGAGATGAGTGAAATACCCCATAAATTAATCTAAAATTAATTTAGGGGATTTCTTTTATTAAACCCTAAATAATACTATTAAATATTAAATTATTATATGGTATTATGAATTTAATAGTAAGAATTATAAGTCAATAAATCTTGGAAAAATTTCAAGACACTCCAATTATATTATAAAGATTTTAGAAATATTTTGAACATTGATTTAAGTCTTAAATGTCAAAATAAAATCATAGAAACCTTAAAGCTTCTAAAGCCTTGCTAGGGTTGACTTTTTGAGAATGGTCAAACCATCCCATGAAAACTATACCAATAAAAAGGTTATGGAAAACCAAGAAGATTGATAAAAAGAACGTTAAAAACGGATCATCCTAGTCAAAGTTATGATAAATTGAAGTTTATAGCCAAACTTTAGGAGGTTGCTGACGTGTCCAGAGCTAGTTGACTCAGCTGCGCGCCTCGGGACACGTGCTGCGCCCAGTTAGCACCGAAGTTGCTGAATAGATTGACTTTTCCCTTCAGTTTTGGTATTCCATGGGGGGATCTTCAGACGCTTATATCTCAGTATCTACTCCACCATTTCGTGTGCCGTCTTTTTCATTCGATTCTCCTATCATTCCTCTTTCTAACCATTACTCATACACCATCTAAATCCTTCAACAATGACCGGAAAATCGATCCAAAGTTTCCTCCCTGCGAAACCGTAACCCAGATTTTCCAGCAAACCAGTTAATCAGGTAAACTTCGTCTGATCATAACTTCTGCGTCTGTGAACGAAAATCCACATTCTATAGTCCGTTGTGTAGATCTATAATCCCTCTACAACTTTCATGTTAATGACCAAGGCTTATTCGTACTCGTTTAGGAGATAAAGGCGTCTAAAGTTCCCTATTCGATCACGGCAGTATTCTTGCCCAGATTTTCCAGAAAACAACTAGGTAAACACTGATCTTGTGAGATCTGTAACTTTCTCCCTAGTTCAACAAATTCAATGATACTTCCACTAACGTCTAGAGTTACATGTATAGTTTGGATTGTGGTAGGTTTCGTGAATCAAATCCCTCTCAGTTGGCGCGAGTTGATCCGTGAAGGTTCCTACCTGAACTGCACATAAAATAACAAGTTTCCAGCAAAACGAATTCGGGATTCCTTGCCGGTGCATTTCCGGTATGATTCCGACCAAATTCCACCATCCATGATGTTTGCATTTCCGTTCATAACCCTCTATCAATTTAACCAATTACGCAATAAATTGAGAGAATTTGGCAAATCAAAAACTGAAACCGGTAAGAACCCTAGTCTATCGAACCCAGAATCGAAATCCATGATTCGTGCATCATAATTGACGAAATTGAAACCATTGTAACCGGCTTTAAATTTCGAATCCATAGAAACAAGAATCGTCGAATTTCGTTCTGTAGATTGAGAGATATTGAGGGATTAGTACTCGGTATTCGATTTGGGATTTCTGAAGAACTCGAGTAATCTGAGCCGTCCGATCATGGGTTATAGGAGCGGACGGCCGAGATTAAAACGTGGGAAGGTTTAGTTGTATTAAGTTATAATAATTCCAGAATTAAACCCTAACTTGTTGGATTTATTTAATGGTCTTCCCTAATGTATTTTGACACGAAATTTAACCATAGATTCCTTATAAAATTTAGTTTATTTTGATGTAAATTAATATGGGTTTTGAGTTTTTAAATGTAAGTTATAATTTTTTATAAGTTTTGAGTATTATGGAATTATTTATGTAATTTAAATAGATATTTTTATGAAATAAATTTTTTATAATATGTCTAAAATGTCATAGTCACTAAGTATTAAATTGGGGATTTTTAGACAAGAAGAAACAGGTCTAAAATTGTAATTCTTAATTTTTTCCTAAGATATATTATAATATATGGTTTTGAAAGTAACAAAATTGAAGTATAGATGATTACTAAACTTTATAGGTTGAGAATAATATAATAAGACTAAACTAACATTTAATATAGAATGTTAATAAATATTTTTAGGTATAAACTTTAAGTGAACAAATATATATATATACCAGGAATAAAATATTAACTTAGGTTAAATCAAGGAATGTAATTAATTTACATTTATATTGAATATATACTATGGGAGTTAACATACTTAATTGAAACTAAGGAAAATACTTTATTTTATAAACCATATATAGGGTGTGGATATGTGTAAAAGTTATTAAAGATAATTAAATACAATAAAATTTCTTAAGGAATGTTTTGGATAAATCCTATATATATATGTATATATAAATACACTAGAAGTAAATAAAAGAAGTAACATACCTTATGGGAAATATAATAAGAGGGAAAATTAGAGTAAACCTAATTCATACATAACAATTAAAATATTAAGTGTTAATGAGACATCTAGGTGGACTATTAGGGGAAATACATATCCTAAACCTTAAATAGGTATTAAAGTAAATTAGTAAAGTGTAACTTAAGAGTTTAATTAAGCTAAACCTACATTCAAGAGTAGGTAATAGGAATAAGTTAAAGTGTACATTAAAGATTTAGTTAACAAGATCTAGCCCAGATCCTTATGGGAGAGTAATTGTAAATCAGAAACTACAAACCAGTAAGAATAAAAGATGGTTAGCGTTATGAGTTCCTTAACTAATCAATACGTGGAACACCTTAATTATAGGTGATTAGTGGATGTTCACACTTTCAAGTTTGGTTACCGCTTCTACACATACCAGGTACGATTTCTCGTACTCAGATACTTTTGGTAACGAACTTTATGGAATGTTTAGAGAAACGCTAACTGAGCTTGAATGATTTTCGAAAGGAAACTGTTTGTGTGACTAACTCAGCTTGATGTGACTAACTGATCCTTGAATGTACAACTCACATGATCATTGGTTCCTCTTATCTGGTTGTCTCATTAGATATTAACCGCTGAGGGTTTACGCCTCTGCACTCTATAGGACTGAGTGTTTTGGTATTGCACTTGTACAATTAATAATCTAGTAAGAATATGGGAAAATGTCAATCTTGGTAAACTCTTCTTTTGACTCTGGATATTGTTTCATCCATGAGCTGAGTCGTTGTTGTGATGTGCGCACATCTTCACCGGTAAACAGCGAGGGGCAGTATATCCCCTGTCCAAACGGACGTTGTAAACAACGAGGGGCTGTATATCCCCTGTCCAAAAGGACGTAGTTAACAACGAGGGGTTGTATATCCCCTGTCCTAAAAGGACGTACTTGGCAGTGGGGGCCATCTCTCCTAATTGGTTTTATTCCACTCTTGAGTGGTTGGTTCTTGGATTTCTTCTTCCTTTCATTCCTAGTCCTTGTGACTACTTGAGTCTTTCTACTCCTAACTGGAATTGAATCTAACTTAAGCATGGGATGTTCACTAACTCATGGTGTGGTTTTAATTTACTAACTTTACCTTTCTGTTATTTATCTCTATTCTGGGCTTGTTAACTTTGACTTGGTGATTTTGAAGTGCCTTGTTCCTCTGTTTTGTTTTAAGAGTTTCTTTCCAAGTACTATATTGTTTAAAGGATTATTTTTTAATTTCTATTATGAGGATCGTACCAGTTCCATTCCAGAGAACTTACTCACCCCTCCCGGGTGGGCTGCTTGGTTTTATCTTGCAGGTACGAATTGTTATACAGGTTTCACGAAGAGTATGAGTGAATGGGATGAGAATTAGCATTTGTGGAGCGTTGATGTATTTTGCTATTGTTAGGTTTATGTTATGTTTTCTCGAGTTCAGACCGTAGCATTTGTATTATGTTAGGTTGTAATTAGTGAGGTTTGGTGCTGGGTGTTTGGAACCTGATGATCTGTAATCGCCTTAGTATTTTATTTCCACTTCATTTTCGTTAAATAGGGGCGTTACAGAAAGTGGTATCAGAGCGTAGTTACGCTCTGAGCCCGAGAAAACAAGCCGAGTGAAATACTTAGAATATAGGTGCCCTTAAAACTGGGGAAGTGGGGTAGAATTGGGAAGTGAGGATTCTAGAAAGGCACGTTATCCTTACCCCATACCTTACTTTACTTACATTACTCATGAACGCTCTAACTACATACCGTCCCTGGGTAGTTATAAAACACTTCGCACGTTACTACATAGATATCTAGATTTAACCCACAACTTCAGAACAACAAAACACCATCATTAGCAGTTAAATGTCTCAAAGAGGAGGACGAGGAGGACGAGGAGCGGGACCCCCAGGTGGTTACGGACCCGACGTTGTTACCCCTGAGGTCATAGCTTATTGTGACAGCTGCATTAGCTCAACAGCAGGCTCAGATCCCTCAACCACCACCGCCACCACCAACGGTCCAACGGGAGTTCAACTAGTTGAAAGCGGTCAACGATCTTCGTCCCCCAGTCTACGAAGGCCAGCCAGTACCGAAAGCTCTGGCGAAATACATCGCCGAGATTCAAAAGGCTTTTACCTCTCTACATGTTCCAGCAGATTGCCAAGTGGACATAGCGGCCTACTTTCTCCCAAGGGCCCGCTCATCGATGGTGGCAGACTGCCAGAGCCGAGCTGACCGCCCAGGCAAACTTTGACTTCCAAGCATTTCTGGTGGCCGAGAGCTAAGTTCTACCCATCCTACCTACAGAAGAGGATGAGAAGTGAATTTGAGCAGTTGAGCAAGGGACTTCCTCTGTTGCTGAATACTATGACAAGTTTGTGGAGTTGCTTGCTGTCATTGGGGAGGGGGCTTACGCTCCGAGCTACTTGGTGGACAAATTCCATACCAGCTTGGACTTTAGGATCATGACTATGATCGGTTCCACCAGAGGAAAGACTTTACAGGATCTGGCTGAGGATGCAAATGATTGCGAAACCACCATTGCATATCAGGATACTGTGCTAGGCAAGAGGAGAGGAATGATAATGAAGGAGGAAATGGAAAAGGATCCTCTCAGAATCATGAAAAGAGGGGAAAATTTTTCAAGGGAGGGAACGAGGAAGCCATCGTTCCTTCTCATGCTGATGCTAAGCCTCTCCGCTACGAGCCACCTAGGGGAGACAACCCGGTGAGAAGGTATTTCTGCAAGTGGTGCCAGAAGGACCACCCAGGCAAGGACTGTAAAGGAAACCTGATGGAGTGCAACTACTGCGGTAAGAAGGGGCACAGGGGATATTCGAATGTTTCTTGAACCCAGACTCCAGAGGTTACAAGCCACCACACCGGGTCGGCGACTGGAGCCAGCCCCAACTACCAATGCTGCTGGAGGAGGAGGTAGAGGTGGCACAGGAAGTGCTGGACCATCTACCAACCGCCCTGCCCAGAACTACCCTCAGAGGCCAGGCAAAGCACCAACTCTCAACCTGGTGGACCGTGTCGAGGCAGCGAGTGATGACCCGAGTTCACCTGGTAAGGACTACCTTTCTATCGAAAGAGCTTAGATCGTTGTTTCACTTCATTTCTTTAATTAAATTTTTCTTCACATTGTAAAGGAATGAACTATAAATCCCTCTTTCCTTTTACATCGTCGTTCTAAAACCAGTTGTGAACCTTGACCTGTTTACTTAATGGCAATTGTTGTTTTTCATTCAGCTTTTGATATTTGCTTTCCTGTATTGCCTATTTCCACACCCACCATTCCCTTTGAAGCAAAACTATACCCACCAGAGAAGTGTGAGATATTGAGACCCGGGATGATCTTATTACGAGAATTTTTGACCCCAGCAGTCCAATATGCATTGATCCTCAAGGTCAGAGAATTAGGTGTGAAAGGAGGAAACTTTTACATCCCTACCATCAAGAACGGTTCAACCATGAAGGTGAAGATCATGTGCCTAGGTAAGAAGTGGGACCACACCACCAGAAGCTATGTAGAGGTGGAGGTGCCACCAATCCCGGGAGAGTTGCAGACCATCATTGGAGCTGTAGTTAAAGAAGCACAAGAATTGGAGGATGAGCCCGTCCCAGACCTGACCTCAGACGTGTGCATCATCAACTTCTATGGAAAAGAAGGTAAGCTAGGGATGCATCAGGACAGGGACGAGTCTCTGGAGTCCATCACCAGAGGACTTCCAGTGGTGTCCATATCACTTGGAGACGACACGAAATTCCTATTTGGAGATCAGAAGAGAATGGATCTTGCTACAAAGATCCTCTTGAAGTCGGGTGATGTGCTGATATTCGGATTAGCAGCTAGACTTATCTACCATGGGGTGAAGAGAATCAAGCCCAACACACCCCCACATCCATCATCAACCAGACCCACATGAAACCTGGCCGTTTAAACCTAACCTTTAGACAGATCTAGCCATGTATTTTGTAATTTCAGCATTGTAATCATTAAAATGCTCATGAAGACTTTAATAAGAATGGAAATCTTATGAATTTTGTTACGTCATTGTAGGGGTTGGAAACTCAGAGATCAGGTTGACTATGTTGAACCAGGCTCAAGCGAAGAGCAATGGGATGGTCATCACAGGTATTACTACTAGCCTGATTTGTTACCTTGGAAGAGATGCCTGAAAATCTTAGAATTTACTTTATGGTTTCAGGCACGTTCTTAATTAATGAAGTGGAAGCCACTGTTCTGTTTGATTCTGGAGCCTCCCATTCATTTATATCCCAGGCATTCCATGCTAAGATAGATGCCCCTACAGAGGATATTCATGACTGCTCAGTCCTATTGCCATCCAGAGAGTAAATCAAGTGTAGTAAGCAATGCAAGGACTTGAACATACACATCAAGGGAGCAGATTTCCTTTTTGATGCCATTGTCTTCCCTGGCATGGGATTTGACATTATTGTGGGCATGGACACGCTGCAGCAGTACAGAGGTAGACTACACTGTGCAGAGCATTACCTCCTCTTGAAGTCCACCACGGGAAACACGGTATCATACCGAATGCAGCCCAAGCAGCCGACTGTGAAGGTTGTATCAGCGCTCTCTCTGATGAAGGAGGTGTCCAAGGGTGCTACCGCCTACTACTGTTATGCCTAGGACCTGAGGACGGATCCGAAGTTCAGGAGTGATGTTCCCATTGTGTTGGAGTACCCCGACGTTTTTCCAGAAGAATTACCTGGACTGCCACCATTGAGAGAGGTTGAGTTCAATATCGACCTCATACCTGGTAAGGGACCGATTGCCAAGGCTCCCTACCGGATGGGCCCTGCAGAGATGGTTAAATTGAAGAAACAACTACAGGAGTTATTAGACAAGGGTTTCATCAGACCCTGTGTATCACCTTGGGGCGCTCCAGTGTTATTCGTCAAGAAGAAGGACGGAAGCATGAGACTCTGTATCGACTACAGAGAGTTGAACAACGTCACGATCAAGAACAAGTACCTACTGCCTAGGATCGATGACCTATTTGACCAGTTGAAGGGAGTGAAGGTGTTCTCCAAGATTGATCTGCGCTCCGGATATCATCAGATAGCAGTAGCTGAATCAGATATAGAGAAGACAACGTTCCGGATACGGCCACTACGAGTTCACAGTGATGCCGTTTGGACTGACTAACGCACCAGCAAGATTCATGGACCTGATGCAGAGAGTCTTCCAAGCCCAGCTAGACAAGTCAGTGGTCGTATTCATAGACGACATTTTGATCTTCTCTAAGAGTAGGGAGAAACTTGAGCAGCATTTGAGGACCATCTTGGAGATTCTGAGAGAGAGGCAACTCTATGCCAAGTTCAGCAAGTGTGAATTCTGGCTGGACAAGGTGTCATTTCTAGGTCATGTGATCTCAGCTGAGGGAATTTTAGTAGACCCAGCTAAAATTGAGGCAGTGAAGAGCTAGCACAGACCCCGCTCAGTGACTGAGATTCGGAGCTTCCTTGGGTTGGCTGGCTATTATAGATGCTTTGTGAAGGATTTCTCCAGGCTAGCCAAGCCCTTAACCTCTCTGATGAAGAAGGATAGCCCGTTTGTATGGACAGAGGAATGTGAGGTCTCCTTTCAGGCACTGAAGGATGCTTTGACCACAACTTCAGTATTAGTAATCCCTGAGGGAAATGAGGGATTCGAGGTTTACTGTGATGTTTCAGGCAGAGGGATCGCTGGAGTTTTGATGCAGAATGGTAGAGTTGTAGCTTACGCTTCTCGACAGTTGAAGAAGCACGAAGAAAATTATCCCACACACGACCTTGAGCTCCTCGCTATGGCTTTCGCTTTGAAGATCTGGCGACACTACCTGTATGGAGCCACAGTCCAGATTATGACAGACCATAAGAGTTTGAAATACATCTGGACCCAGAAGGAGCTGAACTTGAGACAGCGACGATGGATCGAGCTACTAGCTGATTATGATATCGACCTCCAGTACACTGAGGGTAAAGGGAATGTCGTGGCAGACACTCTGAGCAGAAGAGCATATTCACTTCTTGCTCAGATAGAGACGACCACGATAGCTGAGGAGGTATATGTAGCTCAGGATAGTGATGTGTATCTACAGGGTGTCTGACAAAAGTTAGCAGATGGTTTGACTGATGGTCTGAAGTATGACTACGAGCTAGACAGCGAGGGACACCTTCGAGTCAGAGGTAGACTCTGCGTTCCTCAGGATGCGGCATAACTTCTGACCAGGATCCTCTCTAAAGCTCATTCCTCTACATTGTTAGTACATCCTGGAGCCACAAAGATGTACAAGGATTTGAAGAAGTTATTTTGGTGGAGCGGGATAAAGAGGGATGTAGCAGACTTCATCTCCCGATGTCTCACCTGTCAGAAGGTGAAGTTCGAGCATCATCGACCAGAAGGTCAGATTCAGTCATTACCGGTACCGTGCTGAAAGTTTGATGATATCAGTATGGATTTTGTGGTCGGTCTCCCTCCATCTAGAGGTGGATTGAACACAGTCTGGGTGATAGTCGATAGGTTAACCAAGACAGCCAGGTTCATACCTATCAAGGACACATGAAACGTGCCCAAACTAGCTGAGGTGTTCACCACAGAGCACATCCGGTACCATGGGGTACTGAAGACGATCGTCTCCGATCGTGATGCACGTTTCCTTAGTAGGTTTTGCTGTCAGGTGCAGGAGGCCTTTGGTACTCAGCTACGCCTTAGCACAACCTTCCACCCTCAAACAGATGGGCAGACCGAGAGGACGATTTAGACACTGGAAGATATGTTGAGAGCGGTTGCCTTAGACTATCAGGGGAGTTGGGTAGAACGTCTACACTTGGTAGAGTTCTCCTACAACAACTCCTATCACTCGTCTATCGGCATGACACCATTTCAGGCTTTGTATGGCAGACCATGTCGAACTCCTTTATCATGGAGTGACCCTGCTGAGGCAGTTTTGATTGGTCCGGAGTACATTCAGAGACTGCAGGATGACGTCAGAGTTATTCAGCAGCACATGAGGGCAGCGCAGTCTAGGCATAAATCTTACGGGGATCAGCATACCAGAGAGCTTGAATTTCAGATCAGTGATATGGTCTTCCTACGAGTGTCTCCGATGAGAGGCATCTTCAGATTTGGGATGAGAGGAAAGCTAAGCCCTAAGTATGTTGGTCCGTACAGGATAACGGAGTGCGTGGGCCCAGCAGCATATCGACTAGATCTACCAGCGGAGTTAGGGAAGGTACATGACGTGTTTCATGTATCTCAGCTGAAGAAGTATGTACCTGACCCTTCTCACGTGCTACAGCCAGAGAGACTGGAGATTGAACCTACACTGAGATATTAGGAGACTTCCATTCAGATCTTGGACACGAAGGTCCGAGAAACGAGAGGTAGATCAGTCAAGCTAGTGAAAGTTCTTTGGGAGCATCATGGGGTTGAAGAAGCTACTTGGGAGACTGAGGACTCCATGAGAGTGAAGTACCCACACCTGTTCACATGACATTTTCTTGTATTTTTGGCCTTTAATGGGTTCTCATTTGTAGCGGTACGAGGGCATACCTTGGCTCTTTTCGGGGGGGGGTAGTGCATACTCTTCCTTCGTCACCTCATCCAGATTATGCCCTATTTGTTTTATTAGTCGAGTGATGGAGAGGTGTATGTATGTACTTGATTTATACATTGAGTGATTCTTGATTTCTATCTATGAAATATCTTGGTTTGGTCTGATGTTGAGTAATCTTGAGTGGAATTTGAAAATGGAAATGAGTGGAAATAAATTGTGGGAGAAATTACAATTGGTATGGAATTATGTTTGGAATTGTTATTGGATGAACATCCTGGTAATTCTTGCCAGCACACCTGAAGCGGTGTGAGTAGCTATTAGTTGGTGTTACCGAAGTTTCTTTTAAGGGGGGTAGACTGAAATACCTCATAAATTAATCTAAAATTAATTTAGGGGATTTCTTTTATTAAACCCTAAATAATACTATTAAATATTAAATTATTATATGGTATTATGAATTTAATAGTAAGATTTATAAGTCAATAAATCTTGGAAAAATTTCAAGATACTCCAATTATATTATAAAGATTTTAGAAATATTTGGAACATTGATTTAAGTCTTAAAAGTCAAAATAAAATCATAGAAACTTTAAAGCTTCTAAAGCCTTGCTAGGGTTGACTTTTTGAGAATGGTAAAACCAGCCCATGAAAACTATACCAATAAAAAGGTTATGGAAAACCAAGAAGATTGATAAAAAGAACATTAAAAACGGATCATCCTAGCCAAAGTTATGATAAATTGAAGTTTAGAGCCAAAATTTAAGAGGTTGCTGATGTGTCCAGGGCTAGCTGACTTAGCTGCACGCCTCGGGACACGTGCCGCGCCCAGTCAGCACCGAAGTTGCTGAATTGATTGAGTTTTCCCTTCAGTTTTGGCATTACATGGGGCGATCTTCAGACGCTTATATCTCAGTATCTACTCCACCATTTCGTGTGCCGTCTTTTTCATTCGATTCTCCTATCATTCCTCTTTCTAACCATTACTCATACACCATCTAAATCCTTCAACAATGACCAGCAAATCGATCCAAAGTTGCCTCCCTGTGAAACCGTAACCCAGATTTTCCAGCAAACCAGTTAATCAGGTAAACTTCGTCTGATCATAACTTCTTCCTCTGTGAACTAAAATCCACGTTCTATAGCTCGTTGTGTAGATCTCTAATCCCTCTAAAACTTTCATGTTAATGACCAAGGCTGATGCATGCTCTTTTGGGAGATAAAGGCGTCTAAAGTTCCCTATTCGATCACGGCAGTATTCTTGCCCAGATTTTCAAGAAAACGACTAGGTAAACACAGATCTTGTGAGATCTGTAACTTTCTCCCTAGTTCATCAAATTCAATGATTCTTCCACTAACGTCTAGAGTTACATGTCTAGTTTGGATTGTGGTAGGTTTTGTGAATCAAATCCCTCTCAGTTGGCGCGAGTTGATCTGTGAAGTTGCCTACCTGAACTGCACATAAAATAACAAGTTTCCAACAAAACAAATTCAGGATTCCTTGCCGGCGCATTTCCGGTATGATTCCGACCAAATTCCACCATCCATGATGTTCATTTTTGCATTTCCGTTCATAACCCTCTATCAATTTAACCAATTACGCAATAAATTGAGAGAATTTGGAAAATCAAAAATTGAAACCGGTAAGAACCCTAGTCTATCTAACCCAGAATCGAAATCCATGATTCGTGCATCATAATTGATAAAATTGATACCATTGTAACCGGCTTTAAATTTCGAATCCATAGAAACAAGAATCGTCGAATTTCGTTCTGTAGATTGAGAGATATTGAGGGATTAGTACTCGGTATTCGATTTGGGATTTCTGAAGAACTCGAGTAATCTGGGCCGTCCGATCATGGGTTATAGGAGTGGACGGCCGAGATTAAAACGTGGGAAGGTTTAGTTGTATTAAGTTATAATAATTCCAGAATTAAACCCTAACTTGTTGGATTTATTTAATGGTCTTCCCTAATGTATTTTGACACGAAATTTTAACCATAGATTCCTTATAATATGTAGTTTATTTTGATGTAAATTAATATGGTTTTTGAATTTTTAAATGTAATTTATAATTTTTATAAGTTTTGAGTATTATGGAATTATTTAGGTAATTTAAAAAGATATTTTTATGAAACAAAAATTTTATAATATGTCTAAAATGTCATAGTCACTAAGTATTAAATTTGGGGATTTTTAGACAAGAAGAATTAGGTCTAAAAATTGTAATTCTGAATTTTTTCCTAAGATATATTATAATATATGGTTTTGAAAGTAACAAAAATTAAAGTATAGATGATTACTAAACTTTATAGGTTGGGAATAATATAATAAGACTAAACTAACATTTAATATAGAATGTTAATAAATATTTTTAGGTATAAACTTTAAGTGAATAAATATATATATACATATATATATACCATGAATAAAATAGTAACTTAGGTTAAATCAAGGAATGTAATTAATTTACATTTATATTGAATATATACTATGGGAGTTAACATACTTAATTGAAACTAAGGAAAATACTTTATTTTATAAACCATATATATAGGGTGTGGATATGTGTAAAAGTTATTAAAGATAATTAAATACAATAAAATTTCTTAAGGAATGTTTTGGATAAATCCTAAAAATATAAATATGTGTGTATATATAAATACACTAGAAGTAAATAAAAGAAGTATCATACCTTATGGGAAATATAATAAGAGGGAAAATTAGAGTAAACCTAATTCATACGTAACAATTAAAATATTAAGTGTTAATGTGACATCTAGGTGGACTATTAGGGGAAATACATATCCTAAACCTTAAATATGTATTAAAGTAAATTAGTCAAGTGTAACTTAAGAGTTTAATTAAGCTACACCTACATTCAAGAGTAGGTAATAGAAATAAGTTAAAGTGTACATTAAAGATTTAGTTAACAAGATCTAGCCCAGATCCTTATGGGAGAGTAATTGTAAATCAGAAACTACAAACCAGTAAGAATAAAAGATGGTTAGCGTTATGAGTTCCTTAACTAATCAATACGTGGAACACCGTAATTATAGGTGATTAGTGGAAGTTCGCACTTTCATGTTTGGTCACCGCTTCTACACATACCAGGTACGATTTCTCGTACTCAGATACTTTTGGTATCGAACTTTATGGAATGTTTAGAGAAACACTAACTGAGCTTGGATGAATTTCGAAAGGAAACTATTTGTGTGACTAACTCAGCTTGATGTGACTAACTGATCCTTGAATGTACAACTCACATGATCATTGGTTCCTCTTATCTGGTTGTCTCATTAGATATTAACTGCTGAGGGTTTACGCCTCTGCACTCTGTAGGACTGAGTGTTTTGGTATTGCACTTGTACAGTTAATAATCTAGTGGGAATATGGGAAAATGTCAATCTTAGTAAACTCTTCATTTGACTCTGGATATTGTTTCATCCATGAGCTGAGTCTTTGTTGTGATGTGCACACATCTTCACCGGTAAACAACGAGGGGCTGTATATCCCCTGTCCAAAACGGAAGTTGTAAACAGCGAGGGGATGTATATCCCCTGTCCAAAAGGACGTAGTTAACAGCGAGGGGCTGTATATCCCCTGTCCTAAAAGGGCGTACTTGGCAGTGGGGCCATCTCCCCTAATTAGTTTTATTCCACTCTTGAGTTGTTGGTTCTTGGATTTCTTCCTTTCATTCCTAGTCCTTGTGACTACTTGATTCTTTCTACTCCTAACTGGAATTGAATCTAACTTAAGCATGGGATGTTCACTAACTCATGGTGTGGTTTTAATTGACTAACTTTACCTTTCTGTTATTTATCTCTATTCTTGGCTTGTTAACTTTGACTTGGTGATTTTGAAGTGCCTTGTTCCTCTGTTTTGTTTTAAGAGTTTCTTTCCAAGTACTATATTGTTTAAAGGATTATTTTTTAATTTCAATTATGAGGATCGTACCAGTTCCATTCCAGGGAACTGACTCACCCTTCCCGGGGTGGGCTGCTTGGTTTTATCTTGCAGGTACGAATTGTTATACAGGTGGCCACGAAGAGTATGAGTGATTGGGATGGGAATTAGGATTTGTGGAGCGTTGATGTATTTTGCTATTGTTAGGTTTATGTTATGTTTTCTCGAGTTCAGACCGTAACATTTGTATTATGTTAGGTTGTAATTAGTGAGGTTTGGTGTCGGGTGTTTGGAACCCGATGATCTGTAATCGCCTTAGTATTTTATTTCCGCTACATTTTCGTTAAATAGGGGCGTTACAATGAGACCCAAGATGAAATTACGCTTCCAATCGAGGAAACCTTCACCATTGAACTTATATGTGAAATACCCCAAACCTCGGTATGTTGTGTAAATGTTAAACTATGGTGGTTAAAGGCTAAAAAGTGCCTTAGAAACATAAATGAATCATTTAAACCATGGTAAAACACAATAAAACACAAAGGCACGGTTGAGCAAAAACATGCTCTAAGCTTGGAGTGAACTTGGTTAGGACCCAAAGAGCCTACCAAGACTTGATAATGTTTAATTATGACTTTATAAGGCAAATTAAGTCCTTAGGGAACTTTGGTAGACAATGAAACCAAACAAAACACAAATAAATACCTTAAGGTCAAAATGGGCTAAAATGTGCTCTAACCTTGGGATAAATGTGTATAAGGCCTAATGGTCAAACCTATGCCTTATTTATATGTTAATGAACATATTAAATCAATTACCAAAGAAAACCAAGCTTGAAAACAAGTTAAAACGCAAAATGTGCTTTAAGGAGTCTTAAAGCACGTTTTTGAAAAATTATCTTGTAAATGAGTTTTGAGTGGCTAAATGTCCATCATTACTCTTTAATTGACATGTGTACTATATAGTATCACATTTGGGTGGCTATATCAATGGGAAATCAAAAATTTCACTTCTATGTGCCTTAGTTTGTGAATAGTAACCTTTATAAGCTAGTTTGTAACATATAATGTTATAAGTAATTAAATGAGTCAATAAAGACTATATTACCCTTCTATTAAAATGGGGGCCGGTTTTTCAAGGTGTGAGTCACCACACATGTAAGTTTATTAAGTAATAAGTGATGACTAATGGTTACTATTTGCTTTAAGTTATAAATATCTTCAAAAAGCAAAACCAATCTCATTCTCCCCTTCCTTCTTCATTTCCCACGGTTGAAAGGCTTCTTCAACCTCTCTTCTTCTTCCATTCACGGTTTGGAATAGTGCTCACCAAAGCTCCACCTTCCATGGTCAATATCTCATGACTCACTTAACCAAATCAAAAAACAAACACCACCATTCTCTTCCTCTCATCAAGCTCTTCATTCCTATCTTCTCAAAACTTCAAGAGCCCCATTTCGGTGCCATGGAGTTTCACCATTGAAGGAGCTTGAGCCCATCTTTGCACATGTTCTTGTTCTCCTTTGCTTCAAGGTAAGGAAACTCAAAGAAAAATCAAGTTTCCTTCATGCTTTGTGTTGTCCGAAAATTAACCTCACCATGGTGTCTTTACCTTGCTTGTTTAGCTTCATTTGAATCTTCCAAGGGCTAGGAGGAGTCCTCTCTTGATATATATTCAAGCTCTCTTTCCATTCCAAGGTAAAACAATCATGTTAATACCTTAAGATAATATATGCAACTAGGGTTTACAATGAGATAAAGCTTAAAGCTTATATACTCATTTCAATGTTGGTATATTGTTTAGTTGTTGGCAAGGAACCAAATGCCTTACCGGTTTTACAAGGAAACAAGAAAGAAATTTGTGAGGAAAAGAGGTAAATATGCTATCTTAATGTGGTTTAATGCCTTAGGAGAAATAAGCTTATAATGCTTGTTAAAAACTACCTAAAGAGCAAATGGTGAATGACCTAGTAAAGTGTTCTCAAGGAGACTAGTAAAAGAACATATGTATTGGTGTATGTATTTGCAGGTCAAAGGCATTATTTATGGGGGAAATTCAGTGTTTAAGGATTATGCAATTTAAGGGCCTAAGAGCCACGTTATTTAAGGGCCTAAGTGCCAAGCAAGTTTAATTATGCACTATATTGTGATGTAGTGTAAATTTGGTGAATTTTTGTGAGTGATAATGTTCTTGATGGATTTAGGTGCTCTTGAGTGCTTAATGGTGAAAACTATGAGTTTTGGAATGATGATGTGCTAAGAGGACCCATGGCGAAATTGGTAAAATGTATAAGGAATTCTAAGTGCTTAAATGAACTTGGGTGAACTAGGAATGGTTAGGAATGGACACATGCTTCACTAAGGAAGAACACATGCATTAAGGTGTTATAAGGTGCTATAAGGATTTAGGTGTTATCTTGGAAGTTCTAGGAATTCCATGTGTGTTTTGAGAATGTATTAAAGTCTTGGAGGAGTTTGTTTAAGGTTTAGGTTATGTGATGTGCAAGGTGGGAATAAGGTATAGATAAGGCCTTGAGAAAGGAACTTAAGGAGTTGTGAAAGAGAAGATTTGGTTAGTAAGAGAAGATGCTTGGGAGATGATGTTATGATGGTGAGGGTACACTTTGGTATAAAGGTTATTAAGAATGAAACACCACTTGAAAAGCTAGGAGGAAACATTGCAAGTGTTGGAAATTTTGTGAAGATATAAGTAAAGGTTTAAGGAATTAGAAAAAGATGTGAGTGTTTAAGGATATCTTAAGCTGTGTTTGAAGTGCCCAAATGAGGTTAGAGTATACTAGGATATATGGGGTGAAGTTTGGGGTTGATTGTAAAAAGGAAAACAAAGATCTGGGGCAGACCGGACTTGCGACCGGACTTGCAAGTTCGGTCGGGCCCAGTTTACCCCTGTGAGAATTGGCTTCGGGAATGGACCGGACACAGGACCGGACTTGGCAAGTCCGGTCGGGCTAAATTTACAAAGGGAAGAAACTTTCTGGAATGGACCGGACATAGGACCGGACTTACAAGTCCGGTCGGAGTAGAAAATTTTTGACGGAAATGTGTTCTGGAATCGACCGGACATGGACAAGTCCGGTCGGCAAGTCCGGTCGGACCAAAAATGTGGTTTAAGGTTATGAAATGAAATGTAATGATGGGGATTGATAGGTAATGATGTTATAAGGTTGTTGTGGACATGTTAGGTGAGTTTTAAATGGAAATCAAGTGGGGTGAAAAGTTGTATCAAAATGTGAAGGTAAAACAAGTTAAAAATGTAAAGTTGTGTAACTAAGTTAACGGGGGAAAGTTAAACATTAGACATTAAATAATCAAGCAAACCCCGATGTTAAAAAAACACATGTGATGTTAACAGTTGTTCGAGAATCGCTCGAGGAACATAAGTGGAGTGGTAAAGTGGACTCCGGTGACAGGTATGGTTTCTTGCAACCTGTGTCCTACCGGATTACACCGGCTTGTATGCCAATATGTTTTACTGAGTGTTTGCCACCTTGTAAGATTAAAACATGTAATGAGTTTATAGTAATTCATTTATGTGGCGAATTTGGCCTCCGATACCATTTAACCTCAAGTATGTGTTAAACCTTAGCTAACCAAAACTAGGAACACATGAGTGATCGGTATACGGAGTTAACGGCCCAAACCTTGGGAACGTGCTAACCACGGCTATGTGTGAGTTAGTTGGATATTGTTGTTGTATGCAAGTGTGTGAACCTCCCTTGTGTGCTTAACTCGGTTATGATACCGTATGGTGTGTGGATGTGGTAGGCTCCATAATGGATCTCTAACCACTTATTATTAAGTGTATATGTACTAATGGGGGGTGAGGAGTCCGGTTGTTCCGGCCACGCGTGTGATGGACGGGAGTCGTTATCTTATCCGGTTCGGCTCTTGGTGTATGTATAGGTGGTATTCCAATTTGGTTTCTACCTTCCCTTAGCTTATCCAAAGCTAGTTACTGACTCACGTCGGGCCACAGGGGCATACGAATGTTATTTCGGTGTGCTTGGGATTACTATATCCGACACACCTTGGGTATAAGTTAACCGTCTATATAACGGACGGTAACGAGGTTGGTAACGAGCTTAACATGGGATTGGTAATCTCTAGGCTCACTATGTATACTAACTATGGTGGAAGGTTCCTTGTGAGAACCGATTTATGGGTTATGTATTGGTGTTGTGCTATGCAAATTCCCTTGCTATGCTACGATAAGTATACGTTAGGTGTTTAAAATGATTGTGATGTTATCATGTGTACGTCGAAACAAGAAAGGTTTTGTTATGTTTTGTTATGTGAGGAATGAGATATGTTGTAGGATGGAGTGTGTGGATCATGGAAATGAATCCCAGTTTGTGACAAGAGGCGTTTAAGGATAACCCGATTAATGGGTACATGTCGTTCGTTAAGGAAGTAGCTCCGTTTTAGAGGAGAGCCACTCTAGGGTTTAAGGAATCATTGGATGGTTGGTTAAGTGTGGATGTGTTGGTTATAGGTTGAGCCCATTGGGGCGAAATATTATGTGTTGTACGTTTATGGCTTGTATGCATGATTAAATATAATCAAACTGCAATGCTAAGACGACAATAGTTGTGCGTGGCCCGGTAGCATGTGGGCTGCGGGATTACCATACCAGCAAAGGTGCTGAGCCCCTTGGGGGCCACCCTTTCTCTCCTTTTCTATTTCAAGTACAAGGAGCTGGAAGCCGTTCGAGAGTAGGACGGGGCAGATGTTTATACATGGGTAGCCATTTAAATGGCGTGAGTATGATAGGCGTAGTAAGACCGAAATTGTATTCGGCAGTAGTTTGTAAATACTCGGTACAGCGGGAATGTATGTATATAATAAATGTTGAAAATGGAATGAGGAATGTATTGTGTAGTTGCTCGGGAATCTAGTCCATCAGACCGATACAAATGTGTATGTATTAGCCTTGTTAGCCACGTGGGTGGTTAACGGCGTGTAACACCATTGGATTAAGTAATGCGATGAGTTAAGTTTCCGCTGCAATGTGTTGTTAAATGTATGGATGTAGTTGGGGTGTTACAAAAAGTGGTATCAGAGCGAAGTATCGCTCTGATGACTGAATTACCGAGCTTAGGGAATACCGAGTTAGGATTTAAGTACTTTGGGTTAAGGGTTGAGTGATAGCGTGAGAGATACGCTAGTAAGGAACTACCAGTGAATACTGGAGACCTACTATATCCATCCCACCCTCCACAATCCCTGTTATATAACTTGGGAAACAACGCCAGAGAGATGAAAGTCCTCTCTTACTCGGGAATACCCGATCTGGCTGTTAGTAAGTACCTTTAAGGGTACGGAGAATCTGTCATACGGTAGATCCCGAAAACTGGGAATCCCGGAGACGGTCTCCATCTGGACAATGTTAACCGCATTTAATAGTGAAGAATGAAGAATCTTGTGTATAGAAGAATAGAATTTCCAGCAACCTGGGTCGACATGCAGAGCAGTCGAGAATAACCAGCTTGCAACGCACCGATCGTGCAACAGGCAAGAAGTGGATTAATGGAACCCGAGACAAGAGTCTACGGAACCACAGTTGATAAATAAAACGCCAACGGTATACCAACCGACAAGGGAACTACAACGTAGTGCCCAAATACGTGGAACGGGATACAAAGAGAATACAATACTAAGAAAAAGGGGTCTCCCAGAATGGGAAACACCCTAGTTAATGAATATCACGTGGAAACAGTGAGAAGTCGCCTAGAGGAGTATTTATCAAGGCAGTAAGATCAGTGAGGGCCAACAAGGCCACTGATGACAATATGGGTCAAAACAATACCACAATCGGTATGTGTCAAACCGATAGCCAGTTAGCATGGCGCACTTGCCATAGCAAGTGCTACTATAACAGGGCTGTTCGGGAAATTCATAACCACTACAAAATACTTGGAAAGTACAATAAAGTTAAATGTGAATGTCATAACAGTGGAAGGGCCTGTTAGCCTAACCTCTGCAATTGGAAACACACCAGTCAGCAAGAAGCTAGACTTGGCTAAGGTAAGAAGATGTTGTGAAACCATGAAAATTTTTCTTTCAAACCCCTTCTTTTCAAAACCAGATTTTCTTTCAAACCAACACTTCTTTCCAACCTTCTTTTAAACCAAACCAGTGAAACCAGGGGCAATTGACAAGGATACAACAGTGGATAAACCTTCCCACGATTAAGTTCGGGAAGCAAGGAATGAATATTGCCACGGGGCAATATAAGGGAGTTGACAACAGAATACTTCACCTAGGCGTGTGACGGACACTACAAGTGTACCAACTGTGTTGTGGGACGACCGCACTCCGATAGGAGCATGTGGGCCTGACAGACCTACTTATAGGTTAGTTGGGTAAGTAGTAATGTATCAGTATGATACCCCATATATGTATACCAGTAGATCCGAAACACGGGAAGTAGTCGACTCCGTCTACGGTCAGCAGTATAAATCAAACAGGAGCTAGAAAATACAAGGAATGCTTGAAGTCAAGGAACTAGTTAAGTTAACGAGACTAAAGGAATTAGTGAATTCCTTTCAAGGAAATGTTTAAGAGTCAGGAGGTGCGAAGTGCACTAACTGCAATGTAAAGACAGCTTATATGACTTAAGGATCCCCAGGAAAAACATGATAGCTGGAATGGTGACCCAGCCTAATGTGGACACATTACTGTGCAATGAACGGGATGAAACTCCCAGAATGAGTACATACACCATCAGGAAATATGATCTTCACAGAAGAAGATAATAACCGGTTAAGAACGTAAACGGCGTGGCTAACTGAATATACCAGTAGCAACACCCAGGAGCAATCCTTAAAGGGTGTTCGCATCAATAATTGTTGCACAAAAGACATGACAGAAACACAAGGGTGAAATGAAATTAACACCCAGTTTAGACATAAGTTGTCAGGAGACGGACTGACAAACCTAAGGGGCATCCCATGAAAGGAAAACGGAATGCAACGACCTTGTCATGGAGCCCACTACAACCTCTAAACATGTAATGTGTACAGAGGAGTACATAAGTGTGGACAGCCTACAATGAGCCCGCTAAGGCAAATAAGGCTTATAAGCCATAATCAAGATATGTTATATAAATTCGATTGATTGTAGAAAGTTTATGTTGTATAAGTGGTTAAAGTGGTAAGCGAACCACTGCATTAAGAGTGGGGATACCTCTCGATATTGTGAGACCGCAGAAGCGGTAGTTATGTGAATCAAGTTCAAGAGATATGTGGAGGAGGACCACGTTGTTATTACCCCAGGGTGATTTGAATAAAATAACATGAAAAGAAGTACTCGTACCAGTGTGTGTACACAGGAAGAGTAATAAGTTTGATAGCAATCACCGTACGTGTGTGAAGCTAAATGTGTAGCGAACAACGCTCAAGGGAAAAATAGTAATATATTCAAAAAAAAATCAGCCAAATAAGTGGCCAGATAAACCTAGCGTAATAGCAGAAGCTAATATAATAGCGGATACAGTATAAGTTGATGCTATATAATGGAAGAGGATACGGTGTGCAATAACGCGACCGTTGTATAAGTATTGCTAAGTGATGGTATGACAAATAAGCAGAGTTGTGAGTTAACCCCAGTGGAGATACAATAGTAAGTGAGATGATAAGAATTTCAGTAAAACACAGTGTAAATTCCTATCGCAATCGCATGAGAGATTTACTGTCAAGAGTTAACGCCTCTGCACTTGTATGACTGAGTGTTTGGTATTGCACTTGCGCAGTAATGATCAAGTGGATAGCTAGGGATCAGAAGCATGGTAATTATGGAGGAAAATGTTATAATGGCCGATGCATAGGAAATGCAAGGCCGCACCAATAAAAGAGTACTTGTACAAAACCAAATGTGGAGACATGATTAACAGTAAGTGACTACGGTAGCACTAACTGCCAAAATATCGGTATGGAATATACCCCAAAAGTTGTAATTAGCTGAGAGAGCACTACACACTAAGTAGTAGCTCAATCTCCAACCGACAGTAAGTCGTAGAAGCAAGTCAATCATTGTGAATTACATAGTAGTTTACGCTGTATGCTATTGGAGAAGTGGATGGAAAGTTTTGAAACTCACCGAATTCGCTCAGGGTAAGAATACCATGCGTCGGTTGAGAAACCATCTTCCCAAGATAAGGGTAATACAGGAGATGTACAATACAACAACAGTAACGAGTGGGACAAACTAGCTCTACAACTATCAGAGTTGCGCAACAGAGGCCAGAGAAGCCCATGCGCCAGATACTGAATACACATGGTGAATATGGATAAATGGCTAGTTATCAATGCCTAAAAGCCTCACAGGCCAGGACCGAACCGGTTATGAGTTAGAACTCCAATGCGAATTCTGGTTTAGGGACTAAAACCGCTAATTGGTTAAGATCCTCTAATCAGAATCCATTGTGTAATAGACCGCGTGGAAGTTAAAATACTTCACGACGGCAGAGAGAACATATTAAGCTAATGCTCAGTGATTGATTACGTGGGCGTAATCCCTTTTAAGGGGTAGGGTAGAGCGCAAAACCACTTAGTGTGTTTTACCGTACAAGTGTACGTGAACAGGGTTGTGCATAGCACAAAATGGATTGTTATGATGGTTGGCGCGTGTTATATAAACATACGCATTTATTTGTGGTTAAATTGTGGTAATTGCGCACAGAAGATGCGAATACCATTGTGGGAAGTGTGTTTATCTTGTTAACAGTGGGTGTGGGAGAGTACAAGTGGGAGGGAGTAAAGAACTCCCGGGGAACTAAAACCCGACGGTGCATAAATGTAAACCATGTATTGTATTTTGATAAAAAAATATATGTATATATATACAATGTTGTGATTTATGAAGGGTATGAGACCGACATAGAACCTAGTGAGAATTAAATTCCCTAGGTAACTGAATTAAGTTGGATTTGGGTGATGATGATAGACGGAGTTCTATTCCTGGAGATGTAATGATTATGACTAGAAGGATTTAAAGATAGAGAAAATGGGATACGCTTGAATTAGATGTTGGTTGAAAAAGAGTGGGGGGATGTGAACTTGATTATCATGAGATCAAGGGGAAGCCGAACACAAATTGGGTGGAAAGATAGTTCAACACTGATGCTGATCACATCAGGGTTGGATGACTCTTGAAGCCCTTGTAAGTGGTACAAACAACATGTTAAGAAAAATACAAGGAGCATAAATTGGACTTGGAGTTGTGTGGTGTTTTCAAAAGGATTTTCAATTGGTGTTTTCAAACAATTGATTAATATTTTGAATAAAAGATCTTTTTATACTTAACCTAGTAAAGAATATTTTTGTAGTACTTGCTCACGAGCTGAGGACGTATGAGCCTTTGTCTTCGGACCGGTGACATGAGAAGTATATATGTTAAAAAAATTAAGTGAATGTTTTGATCTCCCAAAGGAACGGGGACCAGAAGGTGTCCATCGCGACCGGGTTCTGCGGGATCACAGTGTATATGTACTCAACATGGGACTTGAGCCCATGGAGAGATGGAAAAGGTATTTCTGTTTGATATACATGCTATGACATGTTGTTTGGTATGTGTGATAAAGGTTATGTTGACTTTGATCTCCTAAAGTGTATGCTATCGAGACCTATGAGTCTAAATGTGTTGTGTTACTCGGGCCTACGAGTCCAAATGTGGTTATGTCACCCAGACCTAAGAGTCCGAGGGATATTATGTTAGTGCAAGTGTGGTGAAGGTACCCGGACCATTAAGTCCGAGGTTACCATGTGAGTATGATATTTTATGTATAATGTGGATATGTTGCCCGGACCATTAAGTCCGAGGTTGGATGTAAAGGGTGGTTGGTAATGGAAGTTTTATGGCTATAAGTAATTCCCGTATTCTAATCCAATGATGCGAGGAAATGTGAACTTCGAGGACGAAGTTCTTTTAAGGGGGGTAGATTGAAATACCCCAAACCTCGGTATGTTGTGTAAATGTTAAACTATGGTGGTTAAAGGCTAAAAAGTGCCTTAGAAACATAAATGAATCATTTAAACCATGGTAAAACACAATAAAACACAAAGGCACGGTTGAGCAAAAACATGCTCTAAGCTTGGAGTGAACTTGGTTAGGACCCAAAGAGCCTACCAAGACTTTATAATGTTTAATTATGACTTTATAAGGCAAATTAAGTCCTTAGGGAACTTTGGTAGACAATGAAACCAAACAAAACACAAATAAATACCTTAAGGTCAAAATGGGCTAAAATGTGCTCTAACCTTGGGATAAATGTGTATAAGGCCTAATGGTCAAACCTATGCCTTATTTATATGTTAATGAACATATTAAATCAATTACCAAAGAAAACCAAGCTTGAAAACAAGTTAAAACGCAAAATGTGCTTTAAGGAGTCTTAAAGCACGTTTTTGAAAAATTATCTTGTAAATGAGTTTTGAGTGGCTAAATGTCCATCATTACTCTTTAATTGACATGTGTACTATATAGTATCACATTTGGGTGGCTATATCAATGGGAAATCAAAAATTTCACTTCTATGTGCCTTAGTTTGTGAATAGTAACCTTTATAAGCTAGTTTGTAACATATAATGTTATAAGTAATTAAATGAGTCAATAAAGACTATATTACCCTTCTATTAAAATGGGGGCCGGTTTTTCAAGGTGTGAGTCACCACACATGTAAGTTTATTAAGTAATAAGTGATGACTAATGGTTACTATTTGCTTTAAGTTATAAATATCTTCAAAAAGCAAAACCAATCTCATTCTCCCCTTCCTTCTTCATTTCCCACGGTTGAAAGGCTTCTTCAACCTCTCTTCTTCTTCCATTCACGGTTTGGAATAGTGCTCACCAAAGCTCCACCTTCCATGGTCAATATCTCATGACTCACTTAACCAAATCAAAAACAAACACCACCATTCTCTTCCTCTCATCAAGCTCTTCATTCCTATCTTCTCAAAACTTCAAGAGCCCCATTTCGGTGCCATGGAGTTTCACCATTGAAGGAGCTTGAGCCCATCTTTGCACATGTTCTTGTTCTCCTTTGCTTCAAGGTAAGGAAACTCAAAGAAAAATCAAGTTTCCTTCATGCTTTGTGTTGTCCGAAAATTAACCTCACCATGGTGTCTTTACCTTGCTTGTTTAGCTTCATTTGAATCTTCCAAGGGCTAGGAGGAGTCCTCTCTTGATATATATTCAAGCTCTCTTTCCATTCCAAGGTAAAACAATCATGTTAATACCTTAAGATAATATATGCAACTAGGGTTTACAATGAGATAAAGCTTAAAGCTTATATACTCATTTCAATGTTGGTATATTGTTTAGTTGTTGGCAAGGAACCAAATGCCTTACCGGTTATACAAGGAAACAAGAAAGAAATTTGTGAGGAAAAGAGGTAAATATGCTATCTTAATGTGGTTTAATGCCTTAGGAGAAATAAGCTTATAATGCTTGTTAAAAACTACCTAAAGAGCAAATGGTGAATGACCTAGTAAAGTGTTCTCAAGGAGACTAGTAAAAGAACATATGTATTGGTGTATGTATTTGCAGGTCAAAGGCATTATTTATGGGGGAAATTCAGTGTTTAAGGATTATGCAATTTAAGGGCCTAAGAGCCACGTTATGTAAGGGCCTAAGTGCCAAGCAAGTTTAATTATGCACTATATTGTGATGTAGTGTAAATTTGGTGAAATTTTGTGAGTGATAATGTTCTTGATGGATTTAGGTGCTCTTGAGTGCTTAATGGTGAAAACTATGAGTTTTGGAATGATGATGTGCTAAGAGGACCCATGGCGAAATTGGTAAAATGTATAAGGAATTCTAAGTGCTTAAATGAACTTGGGTGAACTAGGAATGGTTAGGAATGGACACATGCTTCACTAAGGAAGAACACATGCATTAAGGTGTTATAAGGTGCTATAAGGATTTAGGTGTTATCTTGGAAGTTCTAGGAATTCCATGTGTGTTTTGAGAATGTATTAAAGTCTTGGAGGAGTTTGTTTAAGGTTTAGGTTATGTGATGTGCAAGGTGGGAATAAGGTATAGATAAGGCCTTGAGAAAGGAACTTAAGGAGTTGTGAAAGAGAAGATTTGGTTAGTAAGAGAAGATGCTTGGGAGATGATGTTATGATGGTGAGGGTACACTTTGGTATAAAGGTTATTAAGAATGAAACACCACTTGAAAAGCTAGGAGGAAACATTGCAAGTGTTGGAAATTTTGTGAAGATATAAGTAAAGGTTTAAGGAATTAGAAAAAGAGTTTGTGAGTGTTTAAGGATATCTTAAGCTGTGTTTGAAGTGCCCAAATGAGGTTAGAGTATACTAGGATATATGGGGTGAAGTTTGGGGTTGATTGTAAAAAGGAAAACAAAGATCTGGGGCAGACCGGACTTGCGACCGGACTTGCAAGTTCGGTCGGGCCCAGTTTACCCCTGTGAGAATTGGCTTCGGGAATGGACCGGACACAGGACCGGACTTGGCAAGTCCGGTCGGGCTAAATTTACAAAGGGAAGAAACTTTCTGGAATGGACCGGACATAGGACCGGACTTACAAGTCCGGTCGGAGTAGAAAATTTTTGACGGAAATGTGTTCTGGAATCGACCGGACATGGACAAGTCCGGTCGGCAAGTCCGGTCGGACCAAAAATGTGGTTTAAGGTTATGAAATGAAATGTAATGATGGGGATTGATAGGTAATGATGTTATAAGGTTGTTGTGGACATGTTAGGTGAGTTTTAAATGGAAATCAAGTGGGTGAAAAGTTGTATCAAAATGTGAAGGTAAAACAAGTTAAAAATGTAAAGTTGTGTAACTAAGTTAACGGGAAAGAGTTAAACATTAGACATTAAATAATCAAGCAAACCCCGATGTTAATAAAAACACATGTGATGTTAACAGTTGTTCGAGAATCGCTCGAGGAACATAAGTGGACGTGGTAAAGTGGACTCCGGTGACAGGTATGGTTTTCTTGCAACCTGTGTCCTACCGGATTACACCGGCTTGTATGCCAATATGTTTTACTGAGTGTTTGCCACCTTGTAAGATTAAAACATGTAATGAGTTTATAGTAATTCATTTATGTGGCGAATTTGGCCTCCGATACCATTTAACCTCAAGTATGTGTTAAACCTTAGCTAACCAAAACTAGGAACACATGAGTGATCGGTATACGGAGTTAACGGCCCAAACCTTGGGAACGTGCTAACCACGGCTATGTGTGAGTTAGTTGGATATTGTTGTTGTATGCAAGTGTGTGAACCTCCCTTGTGTGCTTAACTCGGTTATGATACCGTATGGTGTGTGGATGTGGTAGGCTCCATAATGGATCTCTAACCACTTATTATTAAGTGTATATGTACTAATGGGGGGTGAGGAGTCCGGTTGTTCCGGCCACGCGTGTGATGGACGGGAGTCGTTATCTTATCCGGTTCGGCTCTCTTGGTGTATGTATAGGTGGTATTCCAATTTGGTTTCTACCTTCCCTTAGCTTATCCAAAGCTAGTTACTGACTCACGTCGGGCCACAGGGGCATACGAATGTTATTTCGGTGTGCTTGGGATTACTATATCCGACACACCTTGGGTATAAGTTAACCGTTCTATATAACCGGACGGTAACGAGGTTGGTAACGAGCTTAACATGGGATTGGTAATAATCTCTAGGCTCACTATGTATACTAACTATGGTGGAAGGTTCCTTGTGAGAACCGATTTATGGGTTATGTATTGGTGTTGTGCTATGCAAATTCCCTTGCTATGCTACGATAAGTATACGTTAGGTGTTTAAAATGATTGTGATGTTATCATGTGTACGTCGAAACAAGAAAGGTTTTGTTATGTTTTGTTATGTGAGGAATGAGATATGTTGTAGGATATGGAGTGTGTGGATCATGGAAATGAATCCCAGTTTGTGACAAGAGGCGTTTAAGGATAACCCGATTAATGGGTACATGTCGTTCGTTAAGGAAGTAGCTCCGTTTTAGAGGAGAGCCACTCTAGGGTTTAAGGAATCATTGGATGGTTGGTTAAGTGTGGATGTGTTGGTTATAGGTTGAGCCCATTGGGGCGAAATATTATGTGTTGTACGTTTATGGCTTGTATGCATGATTTAAATATAATCAACTGCATGCTAAGACGACAATTAGTTGTGCGTGGCCCGGTAGCATGTGGGCTGCGGGATTACCATACCAGCAAAGGTGCTGAGCCCCTTGGGGGCCACCCTTTCTCTCCTTTTCTATTTCAGGTACAAGGAGCTGGAAGCCGTTCGAGAGTAGGACGGGGCAGATGTTTATACATGGGTAGCCATTTAAATGGCGTGAGTATGATAGGCGTAGTAAGACCGAAATTGTATTCGGCAGTAGTTTGTAAATACTCGGTACAGCGGGAATGTATGTATATAATAAATGTTGAAAATGGAATGAGGAATGTATTGTGTAGTTGCTCGGGAATCTAGTCCATCAGACCGATACAAATGTGTATGTATTAGCCTTGTTAGCCACGTGGGTGGTTAACGGCGTGTAACACCATTGGATTAAGTAATGCGATGAGTTAAGTTTCCGCTGCAATGTGTTGTTAAATGTATGGATGTAGTTGGGGTGTTACAATATGCGAGTTGCATTCCAAGGAAATCTGAAGCATGGATATACAATTCGTTTGTAGCTTCTACATTCTCTGGGTCTTTGTCTTTCTTTGGTGTTTCCGGCTGGATTTCTGGGGTACGCGTTTCAGGCTGAGTTTCTGGGGTACGCGTTTCCGCCATTGTAGGTGTAGATTATTGATTTTTAGAGAACACAGGAGGAAGCAGAGGAATAGAGAAGGAAATAGTATAAGAAGTTGAATGGAGAAAGATTCATCGGAGAAGAAAGATTTTGAGTGACTGGCGTAGATAGGCATCGCCATGGGTATTTGTTTGTATTCTCAATACATCTGATACCATGTGAGAGTTTGTATAAAATGTAGTATTTCATTATTAGGAGAATGTCAGTGTTAAGTTGTATAAAGAGTATGATCCCCTATTTATAGTGTACAAGAGATAGAACATAATAGAGGACCTTACTATAGTTTATGAGATATGAAAGTATAAAATACATTGGTCCTATGTTACACTCTAACAAACTTTCCTATTGTAGCCAACACCAAGCTATCTGAAAAGTTTATGAATTCAATTATGCATATTCTTCTTAAACGTTTGATTTTGCATTCTTTGCCTGAAAAAAAAACTTAAATGCTACATCAATGTTTGAGTTACTAGCTTTAAGTTTGATAATACATTCCTAGGAAAATTAACTTTATCGCGATGTACAAATGAAGATGATGAAGAAGCTAAATGGTGAACGACATTGGTGAAGAAGTATAAATGACTAAATATATTGATAATACCTTACCTACGACTGAATGGACTAGTATCTAGAATGCAAAGACACTTGTTGTCCCCATATATCTACAAAGGACCACCATATGTGTAGGAACATCAAAACCAAGCTAGTACACATGAACAAACTTTCAAAGATCTCATTGATCACAAGTGGAACAAAATAATCATTTGGAAAGATCACATAGAAATATCTAGTTGCACAAATGGGTTCTAATTGATCCCAATATAACTCAAATTGTGGACAAACAAATCTAAGCTATCACAAGTGAAAGTCCTAGAACTATCGTCACAATTAATGAGCCTAAATCTTGGATGTCATTCATCTTGTTTTTAGCTTTCTAGATTGAGCAACTCAATGTGTTCATTTAGGAAGCCAGTTTATTTTTTCTTCTTCAAGGAGTACAACAATAGTTGAAACTTGTAATGCTCACAACAATAGTTGAAAATTGAAACTTGTAATGCGCACAACAATAGCTCGACAACAAGCATCAATATTGTAAAGAATCAACCAACTCAAGAACACTTCAGCAGGTACAAACAATCATTTCAGTACAGCATCAAGCTATAGTGGGTATGAACATAAATCAATTTGTAGCACATGCCCAAAACACAAGCTACAACCATAATCTCACTAAAATCTCTCCAATACTTGTTGAACTTCTCATACATTATAGCTCCTTTAATATTCAAAACTTATTCAGGTTCCATTGCACTATTGATGACAATATATGCCCGAAAAACTTAGGGGAAGAACAAATTGGAGGTAGAGTGTTTAACTATTGAATCCTTAAGTGTGTAATTGTATAATACTAGCAAAAAATCATGAATATTCATTTTCTCCACTCTTCCTCAGATGGTCAATGCTCATAATCATTATTAGTAAAACTTAACTCTATGAAAGCATGCTCAATATAGGCAGCATGTTCAAGCATAAGATATGTTAAATTCCATTGTGTAGGCACATTCATAATCAGCCTGTTATTCTTATCAAGATTACTTTTAGACACTCATGAAAAAACCTATGTACTTCCTTGTCTGAGAACCTTTAAAATATCTCACACTTTCATGAACTTTCTTTATATAATTCTCTATACCTTTCATCAAGTTCATAATATAAGCAGCACAACAAATAAGAAGATATTTCCCCCACATAAAGCCCATTTCTCAACCACAACTGAGACTATTGGAAAATAAAAATGTAAAAATTGAAAGTTTAACGAGAAAGAGATGAAGAATGAAGAGACACTTGTATTCTTTGCTTGTCTACATCGGCTTGTATAAAACACATATATATACACACATGTACAAAGAGTTTGAAGGGAAACGGAAAAGAGAATTATGAAAGAAAATAAGGAGGAAAAGGAAATATGAGAGAATAAGAAAGGAGTGGAAATGGGAAAGAGAGTTTGATTTGTTCCATACAGAGAAGGAAACTGGCAGTGAATGTTTAACAAGTTCCATACAGAGAAGAAAATAGGTGGTGACTTTCCTTTCTTCTTCATTGCTTAGGCAGGAGAGGAAAAACTTAGGAAACTTTGACTACAGAAAAAAAACGTGATTAATGGGGAAACTAAAAAAAGGTTGAAAGTTTTTTGCCTTTATATTGAAGAAGGAAGGTTGAAAGTCTCCTTCCTTTATATTGAAGAAGGAAGGTTGAAAATCTGTTGCCTTCTGAATTAGTTTTTTACTTAATACTCCCCCCAAGCATCATGGGAGGTTAATCACCAAGGATTGGAGTGTCGCTGGTGCCCATCCCCATTTATGTGAGTTATTTTTTGTACCTTCTTCCTGGGAGAGCTTTTGTCATTATATCAGCAACTTGTGTGGTTGTGTGAGTGTAGATAACATCCACTAACCCCTGTTGGAGTTTTTTACAAACAAAATGACAGTCGATTTCTACGTGTTTGGTTCTTTCATAGAACATAGGGTTACAAACAATGTTGATAGTTGATTGATTGTCACACTTAACTAGTATGAAGTGATGTAGTCTAGCCCAAGCTCATGTAGTAGCCGACTAATCCAAGTAAGTTCTGCAATGACATGTCGTAGTGATCGATTCTCTATCTCAGCACAAAAAAGAGAACAATACCTTGCTTCTTATTTTTCCAAGATATCGAACTATCACCTAAAAAAATGTAGTAACTAGATACTGACTTTCTTGTATTTAGAGAGGGAGCACAATCATAATTAGGGATAGAAAGTTTAAACAGATACCCGTTAACCCTATCCACCTGAGTTTGGGATGAAAACCCAAAACAAGCGGATGACGGATTGGGTGACAAATGATTGGGTGACGGGTCGGGTTGGGTGATGGTTGAATTTTTTTATCAGACACCCGATCCATCATCAGTTTATCACCCGACCCGTCATTCGTTTAAAGTTACACCGTGTTTTATTTCAAGTAACTTAACATACCTTAAAGAATAAAAAAAGACTAAAATAATAGCTTTAGATTTATAATTTTACAGTTCATTTTTACTTTCTCTCTCATACAACGCATAACACGATACTCTGTATGTTTATTTTCTTATTGATAGGTGAACTATTGTTATTATGTTGGAGTGAATATTCTTAAAATATAGGAAAAATTCACTTTTAGCATTACAAAAAAGTTTTATATTCATTACTATACTACAAAAATTATTGTTTATGATATAGAAAAATTTGACCCGATCCACACGAATCACCCGCGGATGACGGATGAAGAATAAACGGGTGATGGATGGATGGATGATATACCCGGGTGATGGATGCGGGTAATATTTCACCCGACCCAAACCCTATCCATTGACATCCCTAATCAGAATCGCAATAAATCGTGAGATTTATTTGAGGTAGTAAACCCTTGTTCATGATGATGCCATGAATTGGTGTACCCTTAATGTAACATAGGGCATGCATGGCGGCCTACATATGAACATCAGTGGGCTTCTGCACGAATTGACTCAAAGCCTACACTATGTAACTAATATTTGGTCTAGTGTTGGAGAGCTAATTCAATTTTCCTATCAATCTTTTATAACTGGTAGGATCCTCTAAGGGGTTCCATCAATATTGAGTAACTGATGACCAATGATCATTGGTCATGCCATTACTCTCATAACGGTGGATTTGTACTCCTTAACAAGGGTGGTGATAAATTTTCTCTATGATGCCGAGAGCTGGCGGCATCTACTCAGTATGTCCCTGGTTATTCTTACCCTGATGTGCGGGTGGCACATTGTTAGAGCCTTTATGGCTCTCACAGGGATGAGTTGGATTAGGGTGGAGATAACTGTGTTGGTATTCGCCCGATGCCCTCACCCTCCGGTTATTGGTGCTTGCATTGACGGTGTGGGTTAACCTCGTGGTTACCCGAGCACTGGCGCTACTTGTACTTGGGCTGCTCACTTGGGAAGGAGCTGCAAGTGGTGCGCAAATCCCCTTTGACCTTGGCGCTCGTAGTTAAGGGATTTGAGATGGCCGGAGAACTTATCTGCTAAGGGTGGTATAAGTCCACTCTCATCCTTGTTGTTATGAGTGGCGCATCCGGCATGCTGGCTGTGTGCCGCATCGTCGGGGTCCTGGGTTAAGTTACCTTGAGACGTGTCAAGCTTTGTGCTTGGTGTCGCTAGTATGTGAATGCTTGTTTGCGTCGATGCATGTGATTCAGTGTTTCTATTTGCATGTGTGTTCGCTTGTTGCCCGAATGTTGCTTGGTGTTTTTCACTGCGTGATTTCCTGAGTTTTTTTTTCAGGATTTTAAACGTTACAATTTTGATAGAAAACACCTCATGGGGCGCGAAAGAGTTTTATTCCCAGAAAATAACGCTAAGTTCCCCAGATGCTTTATCTTGAAGTTCTCATCGAGAGTGCGTTTAATGTGATTGATATTATTTTGATCTATCCCCACAACCAGAATCTCATCAACATAAACAACAATGTATAAGAGACGACCCTTATTCCGCCGATAAAAAAGAGAATAATCATTCTTCGATAGATTGAAACCAAGAATGAAACACCCTGGAAAATCCTAGCTACAAAATATACCTTCTATGTTATTTTATGTGTGTATGTGTTTTCTTGAAATTGATATAAGTAAATACAAAAGAAAATTGTAAGCATGTACACATGTATTATAACAGCTACAGATTTTAGGAAGCAAATACATTACCGTCAATTTTGGAATAGTCTTGGATAAACTCAAAAGTTTGGAATATATAAGTCGTACGTGCTTATATACATGAATTTGATAGATTTATAAATACACCGTACCTTTAGTTATTTAGTTATCCTACCTTAGCAAGAGATTAAATTGTCATGTGATCATTTATATATTGGTATTTCAATTAGGAGTTAGACGTGATAATAAGATAATTAATCTTTGTTTGATGTTTATAAGATAATTAAGCATTCTAAAAATAATTACCATTGAAGGTATACGCCTACATATCCAACTTTTGAATGAAATATTTAAACAACAAAAAAACTTATATTTAGACATTTATCGTAACACTAGTTATAGTAGGGTGGTTAACTAACTAATAGTAGATGAGTGATAAATAATGTGGTCCGATTTTAGACTAGTCTGATAATAAATTTACAAATGATGGATATATATATATATATATATATATATATTCAGCCTTGTATTATAGCCATGTATTAACCGACCAAGTAACAAGTTTTCAGCTATATTACTCACTGTAATGTTAAAATGTGTCATTGTTACAGTGACATGTTAAATTTATATTACCGACTGTAATGTTAAAATGTGTCATTGTTACAGTGACATGTTAAATTTATATTACCAACTGTAATGTTAAAATGTGTCATTATTACAGTGACATGTTAAGTTTATATTACCGGTTGTAAATATATATATAATTAATTAGTTTAGTCTCTTATCATAATGGTGGTATTAGATTGTGTAAGATTGCTAATTAATCATCATTAAATACAGTCTGTGGTACACCATCGTATTCGTATGGATATAGATTAACTACCACTGAAATTATACCATAGGAATGTCGGCTACAAGGGGTATGAATGAAATGATAATGATTACATGGCTGATTGGTATACGTAGATGTAATCGGTCCTATCTGCTCATTTTTAACCTGGTACATGTACTTATCCCAGCAATGATTACCGATTTCTTTGTTGTCTTGAATTTGAAGCAGCCAGCAAACTAAATCAATAGGAAGTGAACACCAAGGCATGTATGAGAGGTGTCATTGTGTTAAGAATTCATTTTGCTGTTAGGAATTATTGCTTAGAATAGTTTAGTATTGTCGGCAGCTCATCATCCCTTATTAATTAATATCCTAGGCGGTTGAGTAAAACCGTGAATATAAAAACGTAGCAGAATAGATAGGTTAGATTAGTTAGATGAGATGAGTATAAAAACCGAGAGCAGGGGGTATCAACCGAGAATGTAAAAAAAAAGTAGTAGTTAGATTAATATAAAAAAACCGAGAGCAGGGCAAGAGAACATAGCAGGTTGGATTAGCATTTCAAAACCGAGAACATAGCAGGATTAGTACATTTCAAAACCGAGAACAGGGCAAGGAGAATTGTTGCTGGCGCAAGGAGCAAGAAGGAAGATTTACGCCTGGTGCAGGGGAAATTTAGGAGGAGGATTAAGGGTCATCAAAGTTATAGAAACTTTAAAGTGTTTGTAAAAATGGCAGGGAGAAACCAGGTAACTTTTATGCACACCTATTCCTTCCTTTAATCATAATTTTGGCTAAAACTGTAATGTGGAACTTTTATGTTGCACTTGAAATTTATGTATGGTTTTTAAGAATTTCTTGGTGTTAAATTGTATTTTATTAATACCTTACCATTCTGTATAGTTGACTGATGTAGCGTGTGTTGGTGGATTAATATTATGAATTATTATTTAAGGCTATGGTTAGCCTGGGCTATGGTTAGCCCATCCTTAAAATTAAGTCATTCATGATTTATCAGTCGGGTTGTTTACATTTTCGTCCCATGAAAAGAAATGACCGATAGTCTACTCTAAGTGTTATGTTAACCTTAGGGGGTGTGCACACTTAAGGATTATATGGTGAGGTGGTGGTGGTGGTGGAATTTTCATATTGGAAATCATCCCGTGTTATTATTCTAAAATAAGTAACCTACAGATTTGTTATTAATGCAAAGAAGGTAAAGCGGGCGTGATGTATTTTTAATAATTATACTCCTTTGTAATTGTTGTGTGTGTTTATAATAATGGTTAAATGAGTTTCCAAGAGAAAAAGAATTTTACAGGGTGTGGTATTTGTTACTCAGTTTCGCTGATTTTATTTGCAACCTCTTTTGGGTGTATATATGTATTTATGGTTGCAGGCGGACTTCTTTGGGGAGATCACATGGTATGAAGATACCATGTACGATACCCTTTACGTGTGTGCTTACTATACTTGCTGTAAGGAGCTGTTGCCAGGAGTCACTAGGATTACCTACGAGGAGTGGATCCAGACTACCGAGGGCTTTAGACATGCAGAGTATGTGAGTATGAAATACCCCAAACTTAAATATAGTGATTAAGATAATTCCAATCCGTATTCAAGAGCCTCATAATGCTAGAGTAATATTGGTAAGGAAAAATAAATCCTAAAGAAATAAATAAACGCTTAAAAAGCGGAAAACGCTAAATAAGCGTTAAATAACCATGGGAGGTATGAGACCTCGGTTAGCGTATTATATGGATTCTAAAGGTTTAATAAGACCTAAATAATATATGGGAACGATTCCCGGAGAAAACGGATCCAAGAAATGTATTAAAACGCTAAAAGAGCTTTAGCGCATGTTTTTCGAGGAAACCCGAAAACGTGACT
Source organism: Limonium bicolor (assembly GCA_023374045.1). Taxonomy (NCBI): domain Eukaryota; kingdom Viridiplantae; phylum Streptophyta; class Magnoliopsida; order Caryophyllales; family Plumbaginaceae; genus Limonium; species Limonium bicolor. The sequence goes on along the minus strand of CM041777.1, from coordinate 219,149,722 downwards.
TTAAGTGGTCAAACAGACCCGTAAAAATTATGAATCATTAAATAATAATTATTAAGCATGTATGAGGGCTTAATAGCCAATAAAATAATTAGGCGAGAGAATTCCGGAAAACGGGTTCCGGTTAGTAGAAACTGTAACAACCGGGAAGTAATGGGGTGACATTGTAATAAAAGAAAACTTGTGTGTCCACTTTGCAAATAAAAGTCAAAAATCTGTAGAGAAGGGAGTGTGTGACCGATGGACTCCTCACCCCCACTCTCTTTATTTATTCCTTTATTGTTCCTAGTACACTAGAGGACAAAGAAATAAGTAAAAAGCAAAATAAAAACTCTCTCTCCTATCCCCACTCCTCTCTCTCACGATTTCTCTCACCTCTCTATTCTCTCTATTCTCTCTTCTTCTTCCTTGGGCGATGGCAATGGAGAAATGAAGCCCCCACAAACTCTCCACTTCTCTCCTCTCTTTGAGTACCCAAACCTTCTCCAAATCCAATAAAAATTACACCATTGTAATCCCCTTGCCAAGGAGAACATTTTCATCCTTTCAAAAACCCATAAACTCCATTTTCGTTTTTATGGGTATTCTCCATTTGAAGCTTGAGTACCACCATTAGAAGCACCTTCACCTCCTTGTCATTTTGAGGTAAAAATATTCTTGAAAACCTACCTTTTTCTAGCCCTTATATGCAAAACGGAAATTTAAGTGAGACTTGTTCTACTCCTTGCATTCCAGCCGATTTTGGCTACTCATTTGGGCTAGGAATCTTGTTCATTTGCTAGACAAGGACTCCACACATTTGTTGGAAGGTAATACTCCCTTCTAAACCCTAAAACATCTAAATTCTAAGGTTAGTTTAAGTTAAGGTGCTAAACTAGTATGGGTATGTATGGCTTGCTGTAGCATTGCCATTCTTGAACAAAAACCGAGAACAAGGGAAGAAGGAAAGAGGAAAAGAAGAGAAGGAAAGGAAAGAAGGAAAAAAAAACTAGCAAGTCAAGGTAATGCTCTTACCTTGGGTTAGTTTGTGTATTTCAATTGTAACAGATTTTAAGTATCTAACAATGAGGAATGTATGTAGTAGTGTAGTATAGTAATGTAGTAATGTATTGGAGAAGATAATGTAACAGTTTTTGAAGTTTTAAATGATGTTTAAAACTTGGGACAACATGGGGTATTGAATGCGTAAGTGTGCAGGAATTTTGTTGTTGTTGTAGTAGTGATAATATGTGAGTATAGTGTATTGTGTAAACAGGTTGTGAGAAGTGTGAAGTTTGAGTATTTAACAGCAAGTATGTGGATTGTAGGCCTTAGAGCCAAATAATTGGACATGAGTATTGTACTATGGATTGAGGAAATATTGGTGTATTGGGATTTTGTATGTGTGCTGGTAGAACCCTTGTATGGGTATGGCTAGAATAGGCATGAATTTGGTGAGAAGGTGTATGTGTGGTTAAGTAAGAAAAGTAGCTGAGCTATGGCAAAATTTTGGTAGGAATATGTACAATTATGGACGACTTGGTGAATGGGAGAACCAAGGGTGTATGGAAGTTAGTGGAGATATTTAGTAACTGTGGATTGGTACTTGTAGTATGAGGATGTGAAAGTGTAAAATCTGTAGCAAGAAGTAGTATGATGCATTGGAGGAACTAGGAGAAACTAGGTGTGCTTGGAGAGCCTAAAGTGTGAAGCAAACCACCTTGTAACAGATTTTGAAAGGAGCTAGATAATGGGAAGGATTGAGTGGAAGGTAACGTAATGAGGATATTAGTAGTGGTATTGGTAGTAAGAGTATTGAATGTAGAAGTTTGATTGAAAATCTGTAGCATAAGAAGGAAAACAAAAATCTGTAGCATAAGTAGAATGAAAATTGATGCAAACGTTGGGAAGAAGTGATGAAGGATTGTGTAAGTTGAGTAGAAATTGAGTAGTAGGTTTGGAAGATGAATTAAGGTGATTTAGAGCATCTAAATGAGTGGCAAACATGTAGGAAGCATGTGGAAATGAGTAGGAAAAGATTGGGTGTGAATTGAGTAGAGTTTGGGATTCAAAATAAGTAATTAAAATGGGTACTGGGCTGGACCGACCCTAGGACCGATCCTAGCAGGGTCGGTCGACCCGAAAACCTGCAATCTCGGAAGTTTCTGCATCCGACCGACCCAGGGGACCGACCCTGCCTGGGTCGGTCGAGTAGAAACTTGTAGTCAGAAATGCATCTGCATCCGACCGACCCAGGGGACCGACCCTGCCTGGGTCGGTCTAGTGGAAATTTATAGTAGGATTTTTTCTGTAACCGACCGACCCAATGGACCGACCCTGGCTGGGTCGGCCGGACTGGAATTTTCAGTAATCAAAGTCTCTGCAGCCGACCGACCCATGGGTCCGACCCAGGGTGGGTCGGTCGTGTCAAACAAAAAAAGAAAAAAAATGTTTTATTATATGATTATAGTAATCATGTATATATATATATATATATATGCCTATACACATATAAGCATATGTATGTAGCAACACACCATTAATGAAGTAGTAATGGTAAGAAAGTAAGTAAATGAGTAAGGAAGCAAGTCTAAGAAGTAGTAAAGAAAAGAATGGTTTTATAATCAAGTAAGAAAGTAATGAAGTAGTAAGTAAATATTAAAAGTATCGATGAAGGAGTAAGTTAGATCAATAATAGGTCATTGATCATACTACTTCATGTATGTATAGGAATCAAATAGTTGATCCTCAAAGGAACCCGGTAGTACGTATACGACGGTGAACGGTATGATTTCCTCATGCCCTGTATCCTAACTTGGTTACCCCGATTTGTGTGCTTATGTGATCACCAACAAGATAAATGCATGAATCGGATTTATATTGCACTTATATGTGTTTGAACTATATTGTTCTTGTTTATGCTCTTGAACATTTAGTTTGTATAATTCATGAAATGTATGAATGGAAATGAAGTGTATGTGTAAGTATGAGTACTTGTGTATGTAAGTATGTATGAAAGTGATTATGGACTTCTACTAATTCCTAACAACCTAACTCCTAACATGAGTATTGAGTAAAATGGAATGAGTAGAAGCCCGATATAGTTTCGGCCACGCGTGAGGATAAGGAACCACAAGAGGTTGGAACCGAATCCTGGCTATGATCTTTTCCTTGGACCAATTCCCTTTGTATGGGTAGTATCCTGGATTAGTGTGCCATCTTAAAGCCCGGTGGTGGGATGTAGTAATCCCTGCCCGGAGGTCATACCGACTTAACTGGAAGTAAAGTATGTAAGAAGTAAGTATTGTATGTGTATTGGTCTTGACTATTGTAAGTCATCGACCGGAAGTAAAAGAGTATCAAACACCCGATAAACCCGGGTGTGTAATGAAGCTAACTGGACCTTGTATGTATTGGAGAATTGTATCTCCGTATTGCGTATTGGATATGTAATGGGTATGTATTGTGTATGTGTATTCTGGAAGATGGTAAGTAAGCATTGGTTGACTTGTATTGTCTTCCAAGCATGTATTGTACTGTGCGTATGTATGTATACCTTGTGTAGTATTGTAGTATCGTGAATGAAGCATGCCTGTATGTATGTATGAATGTATGTATTGCAAATGAATTGCATGCATTCGACCAAATGGTCGGCGTACCCTCGCTAGTACGCGGGGTATGCGGTTATCATATTCAGCGTAAGCTGACCCCCCCTCGGGGGAACATTTTTAGTGTGTAGGTACCCGGAGCAAATACGGTCAAGGTAAGGGACCGGTGGCGCGCCTTGTAATTAGAAGTATTTAGTTTGTGAGGAATGGGTAGCAGATTGACTTCTAGTGAGTGTGTATGAATTCGGGGAGAAGTACTGTATTGATTTTGGAACCTAGTAAACTCGGTATGCGTAGTGTATTATCTTGTACGGAATTGTGGAGTATTGTATTGAATGGAGTAATGTATCGAATGGAGTATTGTAGTATTCAGTATGTAATGAGAGTATGTATTGTATTAAGTGGTACTCGGATATTCCGGTCCATCAGACCGATGCTGTATGTAGCAGTAGTAGCCTTGTTAGTCACGTGGGTGACTAACGGCATTGTATCACCCGATGTATGTAAGTATGTATCCGCTGCGTGACTCGGGAAGCACGAGGAGATTGGACGGTAATGATTGAATTAATAGTAGGGGTGTTACAGAGTAACTCAACTGTAACACACTGGGCTGATAGTTTCGTAGAGTATGTTGGTGAAAATTAGGAAGAGGGATGTAGTTAACTCTTTTTGTCACCCCTTCATCTTTCGGCTGTAAAATAGGTACTTAGAGCTAACGTAGGGTTAGCAATGGAAGGGGTTGGTTGTATGGTGTATGGAAAGGAACTTGGCGATGGAAATTTTGACAGTATGAGTAGTGGTGGGGATTAGCCTGTGCATCTGCAGTGGGTAGCAGGTGTGGCGGTAACTCCCGGTTGTCTTTTGTAAAACTTCCACTGATGTAAACTCTTTTTATGATATATGAATACAAGTATGTTGATGTAAAAAAGAAAAAAAGGGTATTTATATGTATGAATAATAATTAAGGTGGTGGTTTTAGATCCTGGAAACCGGGGTGTTACAGTTTGGTATCAGAGCGATAGGTTAATAAGAGGGAGATTAGATGTAATAAGAAATTAGGAAGACTCTGGCACAGCTCCGACAACCTAGGCAGAACTTAACCAAGTTCTGAAAATGTGATTTGATTGTTATATTTGTGTTGTGTGATTGTTTGCACTAATTGATTATCTTAGTATAAATAATATATGTACCACAGAGTTCTGATGGTGAGGGGAGAGGTCAGCTGGATGAATTAAGAGAATTGACAGTAAGCATGGGGAGAATCCTGGAACAACATGAAGCTAGAGTAGAAGTAACTACAGATATCTCTCGGAAAATAGCTACAATGAAACCCAGTACTTATACAGGGGAGGAGGACCCAGTAGTTTTAGAAGAATGGATACGGGAGTTTGATAAAATATTCGATGTGGTGGATTGTCCTGAGCATAAGAGGGTGAGTGGAGCTGTGTTCTACTTTAAGGGAGAGGCTGATCTCTAGTGGACAGCTGAGGAGGAAAGGTTGAAAGCGTTACCCAACGTTGGTTTGGAGGTCTTAAAAAGAGCAATGAGGAAAAGATTTTACCCAGAACATGTAAGGATGCAGAAATATCATGAATTTGCGGGATTGAAACAGCGAGCTGATGATGTCAAAACCTATCATGCTAAGTTTGTGGAGCTTACAAGATTTGCTCAAAATATGGTATCGGGTGAAGCTTCAAAAGTGCAACGTTTTTTTGGAGGGCTGAATTGGAATTTATAGGAAGCTCTGAGTGTTATACCACTCACTACTTTACAAGAAGCATACGAGAAGGCTGCTAACCTATATCGTGTACAACAGAGGAGGAAGGAAGTACAATCACGACAGAAAAGAAGGTGGGAATCAAATAAGACTGGAAACTTGGACAAGAAGATTAAGATGGAGGCAAAGCCAAGTAGACCTATGTACCAAGGGCAGAGCTCGACTGCCAATTAGGATAGGAGGGCAAGGTACTTTTATTGTAAAATTTGTGGGCAAAATCATCTTGGAGTGGATGGTCAAGGTAGGCAGGTGCAATGTTTTAAATGTGGAAGGATGGGACATCGAGCCTATGAATGTAGAGTTAGGATTGAGGAGGGTGACGGTAACAACGAAGGCAGTAATCAGGCTGCTACACTTACTCCTCGTCAAAATTTTAACAACAGGCCTGCCAGTAGTAATCAGGGTGGAGCTCAACAAGTCAGCCAGGGTGGTCAGTGAAATAATAATAGTGGCCCAAGAAATCAATTTGGTGGGCAAGGGAAACAACCTCAGTATACGGGTGGAGGTGCACCAGGAGGAGGATATAAGACGCAAGGACATATCAACGTGATAACCAAGGCTGAGGCTGAAGCTGAGCCGGAAGGAAACACTATATCAGGTATGTTTCCGGTTCTTGGAACTCATGCTAAGGTGTTATTTGATTCGGGTGCATCATGTTCTTTCATATCTTTTGTGTTTCTGAAAGGGTAGGAGTTGTACCTAATATAGATGTTAGCATCTCTATTTCTACACCCACAGGGAAAGTAGTAGGATGTACTAAAAAGGTTGAAGGTGTAAAGATATGTATTGAAGGCAATGAGTTCGAGATGGAACTGATAGAATTTGACCTAGGAGATTTTGACATAATCCTAGGGATGGATTGGTTAAGTAGGAATAAAGGACGTATAGACTGTGTGAAACAGAAAATAAGTTTGCAAGGAAAGAAAGGAAAAAGGGTGTCACACATTAGGAATGGAACCCAAAACAAGAAGGTAGTATCTACTTTGAAGTTGTGGAAAGGTCACCGGCCTGAAGATCAAGTTTTTATATGTTACATCCAAGAAGAGAATTCTGGGCAAGATAAAGAGGAAACCCCAGCAATTGAGGATGTGGCTGTTGTACGAGAGTTTCCATATGTATTCCCGGATGAGATTCCAAGTTTACCACCAGACCGTGAGATTGAATTTACTATAGATTTGGTACCAGGGACAACTCCAATATCTAAGCATCCTTATAGGATGGCACCAACCGAGATGGAAGAATTAAAGAAGCAGTTAGAAGAATTGTTAAGGAGAGGTTATATCCGTCCAAGCGCATCACCTTGGGGAGCTCCTGTTTTGTTTGTTAGGAAAAAGGATGGAAACATGCGATTATGCATTGACTACCAGGAATTAAATAATGTTACTATTAAGAATAAGTATCCCTTGCCTAGAATTGATTATTTATTTGATCAACTTCAAGGAGCTAAGGTATTCTCAAAGATTGATTTGAGATCAGGCTATCATCAATTGAAGATAGCAGAGAAAGACATAGCCAAGACAGTTTTTCGTACAAGGTATGGGCATTATGAATTTGTAGTCATGCCATTTGGATTAACCAATGCTCCAGTAATCTTTATGGATTTGATGAATTGAGTTTTTAATCCATTTCTCGACAAATTTTTCATAGTATTTATTGATGATATATTGGTATACTCAAAGAGTGAAGAGGAGCACGTGGATCATCTACGTCAAGTTCTTCAGCTTCTAAGAGAAAAGAAATTGTATGCCAAGTTATCAAAGTGTGAGTTTTGGCTCAAGGAAGTATCGTTTTTTGGTCATGTGGTAATAGGAGATGGGATCTCCGTGGATCCCGTAAAAATTCGGGCAGTTAAAGATTGGCCTAGACCAACGAATGTTAGAGAAGTTCGAAGTTTCCTTGGATTAGCCGGATACTACAGGAAATTTGTTTAAGATTTTGCCAAGGTTGAGAAACCACTTACGAACTTGATGAAGAAAGAAGTACCATACAAATGGGATGATAAGTGCGAGGAAGCTTTCCAAATTTTAAAGGAAAAACTAACTACAGCTCCGGTTCTTACGTTACCTTGTGGTATAGAAGGTTTTGAGGTTTACAGCGATGCATCCAAGTATGGCTTAGGATGTGTCTTAATGCAAGATGGTAAAGTAATAGCTTATGCATCAAGACAACTAAAGGAATATGAGACGAGATATCCGGCGCATGATTTAGAACTTGCTGCAGTGGTATTTGCATTGAAAATTTGGAGGCATTATCTATACGGCACCTCATGTAAGATCTATACAGATCACAAGAGCTTGAAATATATTTTCACTGTGAAGGAGCTTAATATGAGGCAAAGGAGGTGGTTAGAACTTATTAAGGATTATGATCTGGAAATTTTGTATCACGAAGGCAAAGCCAATGTGGTGGTGGATGCCTTAAGTCGGAAAAGGAATCATGAAGGTGAAGCAAATTAGATATTACAGGACCAGCTAGTGGAAGATTTTAGGAAATTAAATCTTGAGGTAGTGACATTTGGAGAAGTTAAGAAGGAAATATGTGCGAGTATGCAGGCATTCCTTGATGTATACGCAGAGATTTTAGACTATCAACAAGAAGATGAAAAGTTAAAAAAAATAAAGGAGAAGGTAGAAAATAGAGAAGCTCTAGACTTTACAATTCATGAAGATGGAAGTTTAAGGTTTCGGGGAAGATGGTGTGTACCAGGTACTTGTGGGGATCTCAAGGAAAGATTAATGAAGGATGCTCATAACTCCAACTATTCGATGCATCCTGGAGGAGATAAATTATATAAAGACATGAAGAAATACTTTTGGTGGCCAAATATGAAGAAGGAGATAACAAAGCTTGTATCCAAGTGTTTAACATGTCAAAAGGTTAAATTTGAACGTCAAAAAGTGGGAGGTATGATACAACCTTTGGATATACCCAGGTGGAAATGGGATTCGGTATCCATGGATTTTATAGTTGGGTTACCACCCACTAAAGGAGGGATAAACCAAATTTGGGTGATAGTAGACCGACTGACCAAGATTACTAGAATAATTCCTATGAAAAGCACGTGGTCGATGGAACAACTTGTTGATGCTTATGTCAAATTTGTGGTTAAATATCATGGTGTTCCTATAGAGATTATTTCTGATAGTGATCCTAGATTTACTTCACGATTTTGGCAACAGTTTCAGAATGTTATGGGAATGAAGTTAAATCTTAGTACTTCTTATCATCCTCAAACGGATGGGCAGACTGAGCGGACTGTACAAACTTTAGAAGACATGTTAAGAGCCCGTGCGATGGATTATCAGGGATCTTGGCTTGATAAGTTACACATAATTGAATTTTCTTACAATAACAGTTATCATTCAAGTATTCACATGGCACCATATGAAGCACTATACGGAAAGAAGTGCCGAACTCCGTTATGCTGGGATGATTCAAGAGAGGCAATTATGATAGGACCAGAATTAACAGAAGAAATGGCACAACAAGTTGAAAATGTTCAACAGAGGTTGAAAGCTGCTCAAGACAGACAAAAGTCGTATGCAGATTCGCATAGAAGACCACTTGAGTTTAGTGTGGGAGATAAGGTGTTTTTAATGGTAACACCAATTAAAGGTGTGGTGCGATTTGGAAGGAAAGGGAAACTTGCACCTAAATTCATTGGTCCCTATGATATTCTGGAACGAGTGGGGAAATTGGCATACCGACTAGCCCTACCAATGGAGCTGGATAAAGTACATAATGTCTTCCATGTATCACAACTGAAAGAGTATGTTCCAGATGAAACACATGTGTTGCAACCAGAAGAGGTGGGAATTGAACCGAATCTTATTTATGAAGAGCGACCAATTAAGATTTTGGATCATAAAACAAGAGAAACCAGAGGCAAATTTGTGGCTTTAGTCAAAGTTCTGTGGACTCATCATGGAATACAAGAAGCTACACGGGAGCTCGAAAGCAAGATAAGAACTCAGCACCCAGAACTCTTTGGTTAAGGTTAGTAGTTAAAGTTTCAGGAGAAACTTTTTTTTAAGTAGGGGAGAGCTTGAGGCAAAACTGGGAAAGTCTTTGGAATTGCTATGTGATTGTTTGATGATATGTGTTTGTTATGCTTATAAATTGGATGTATATTTTAAAATAAGTTATTGCTCTACAAGAAACGTTATTTTATGTGAAATTTCTTGAACAATTATGTGTAGAATGTAGTGAGTACTGACTTGCTTGAAATCTTTTTGTGATGTTGCTGAATCATTTATGATTGAATAGCTTCGGGGACGAAGCTTTTTTTAAGGAGGGGAGAATGAAACACCCTGGAAAATCCTAGCTACAAAATATACCTTCTCTGTTATATTATATGTGTATGTGTTTACTTGAAATTGATATAAGTAAATACAAATGAAAATTGTAGACATGTACACATGTATTATAACAGCTACAAATTTTAGGAAGCAAATACATTACCGTCAATTTAGGAATAGTCTTGGATAAACTCAAAAGTTTGGATTATATAAGTCGTACGTGCTTATATACATGAATTTGATAGATTTAGAAATGCGCTGTACCTTTATTTATTTAGTTATCATACCTTAGCAAGAGATTAAATTGTCATGTGATCATTTATATATTGGTATTTCAATTAGGAGTTAGACGTGATAATAAGATAATTAATCTTTGTTAGATGTTTATAATATAATTAAGCATTCTAATAATAATTACCATTGAAGGTATACGCCTACATATCCAACTTTTGAATGAAATATTTAAACAACAAAAAAACTTCTATTTAGACATTTATCGTAACACTAGTTATAGTAGGGTGGTTAACTAACTAATAATAGTAGATGATTGATAAATAATGTGGTCCGATTTTAGACTAGTGTAATAATAAATTGACAAATGATGGATATATATATATATATATATTGTAATACTCCGTATTTTACGTTTTCAGATTTCATGACATTTCGGTTTATATCGTTGCTTATGCTATGTGTTAATTTGGTCAGCTGATGGGACGTCGGAGTCCTTAAATTAAAAGACGGGGGCAAGGAGGTCGTTTCCCCTCTTTTATTTTTGGTGAGACTTATTAAGGCAGATAAGTCATTTATTTTACATTTCCAATCCACGATCAGTTTACAATAGCGCGTTCTCCCTCTTGACAGTTTTCACGATCTTCTTCTCTGCTTCCCCTTGTGTGCTTGGTGAACTCTGTGAGAATTGTTACTGCTGTTGTCAGATTTCTGCGTCGAATTCCCGTTCATACTGTTCAGATTCTTCTCCTCTGCAAATCAGGTTTGGTTTTCCTTTCGATTCCGATGGTTTCCGCTTCTGTTTTGAGAGGGCAGTTTTCTGATTTTGGGGTCTCTTCTCTACGAATTCAGTGGTGCATTGTGCGTCTTCCCTGCTGCGTTTGTTCGCCTGATTGCTGGCATTGTTGGGATCGCTTCTGCTCTACAATTCGAAGTAAGTGGGGGATGGAATCGGGGTTGTTTGCTCACCCTCGGGGGACTGTTTTATTCTAGCGTTTCTGATTTGCAATTGTGTTGTGATTGTGTGCTCTCTCATCGGTTTTGTGTTGTTGATCGATTGGCTAAACCCCCGAGGGTACTGATTTACAATTCTATGAGTTTTGTGAGTTTCTGATGATTTTGGCTGTTTTCTGCGCGTCTGTTCTTCTTTGGATTCGACAGTTTTGCACTGTCCGGACGTCTGTCCGAACTTGTAAGTTCGGACAGATCATCGGGCGCGTTTTGTTTTTGAAGATTTTGGAGTGTCCGAACATCGGTCCGAACTTTTAAGTTCGGACCTGACGCGAGGACGAGGCTCCGTAAAAGTTTCGAAGTGTGTCCGAACTTGCAAGGTCGGACGCAAGTTCGGACACGAGGATTGTTTTGGCTTCTGACTCTCGACTTACGTCCGAACTTCGACGTTCGGACGTAAGTTCGGACTTTGGCATTTCTGTGACTTCTGACTCTCGGCCTCTGTCCGAACTTGCAAGGTCGGACGCAAGTTCGGACATGCCACTGTTTTGAGCATAACTTCTCTGTTTTAGCTCCGTTTTGAGTTCCGTTTGCGGGGTTGGATTCCCCTATCTGTGTACAAGCTTCTTATGTTGTTTATATGCATTTCCATGCACTTAAGATCTGTTTTGTGAGCTTTTGGTTTTGGGACCTAGTTACTTTGCTTCTGAGCCTTGGATAGTCGGGTCGGGCTGTCCCGTAGCATGCTGTGCAGGAATTCCTTCTGTTTATACTCCTTAGGGTCTCCCTTAGGACGTTATTTGACCGACGGGTCTGTTAGCTATCTCTACGGCTTCTGTTGTGGGATCCTCGGATCCATAGGACCTTATGTGAGTCCTTCTGTTGTGTTAGCTTGTTTCTAGTGTCCCACTCTTCTGTTTTGATCTGAAAGTCCGACTGTGATTTGAAGTGATGTTCCCTTCTGCTCTGCTTCTGTTTTGTGGTTTCATTCTGTCTATTTATAATGCCTCCGCCTTCTCCTCTGTTTACAAGTGTTCTTCTGCTTCTGTTTTGAGTGGGCTTCCTTGAGGAAGTCTTCTGCTTGCTGGGCTGTTTAGCTCACCCCTTTACTTTGTTGCAGATTGAGCTCGTGGGATCTTCTCTTCTCGTCCCCTTCTGGAGCTTCGTTTATTTTATGTGTCTTTAGACTTTGTTTGCTTGCGCTTGGACGCTTTAGTACTTTGTGTAGCCTTCGGGCCTCTCTTTGTATTTGACTTATAAGCATTTGGATCTTGTAAACTCTTTTGGTATTTATACAAGTTTGTTATTTGGTTTTGGGATTCGTTTTGCTTAGAGCCTTGCGACGTTAGGTAGTAGACTCGCGGCGTGTAACGGCCCTAACTCCTAGGCCGGTTTTGGGGTCGTTACATTTAGTGGTATCAGAGCCAGATTGCTCGTTCTTTGGTGTTGTGGGGTTTTGTCTGCATGTGTGGGTGTCTGAAAGGTCTGCTGTTTGATGCTTGATGGTTTCTGATAAATTTTGGTGTTGTATCTTCAGTATGCCTCCCCGACGTTCAGGACGTGGTGCAGCTTCAGGTGATGCTCCCCAGGGGGACATTGCAGAGATTGTGCAGCAGGTGGTGACCCAGGTACTGCAGACCGTAGGGGCCACTGCTGGTCAGGCGACAGGAGCCGGTAACGCGGGGGCAGCAACGTGAAGGCGCTTCAGGAGTTCCTGAAGCTGAAGCCGCCTTCTTTTGATGCTAGTGGCGACCCACAGGAGGCGAGCCACTGGATCACTGCCATTGAGGACCTTCTGCGGGTCATGGGATGTGAGGATCAGAAGGTTGGCTTTGCCACCTTTATGTTTCAGTCAGAGGCGAAGGAGTGGTGGAAGTCGGTTGAAGGGAAGTACCCCCACCCATGGACATGGGAGCAGTTCAGGGGCTGCTTCAATCAGCAGTTCTATCCCGATGTCTTCAGGGATCAGAAGATAGTTGAGTATGGAGGCTTCGTCAGACGAAGGAGATGACGGGATGAGTACGTGCGCAAGTTTATTTCTCTCTCTAAGTTTGTGCCTGAGCCGGATGATAACCGGAAGGCTAGGAAGTTTGAGGCTGGTTTGAGGGGTGACATTCGAGCTGCTGTGGCACCTTTTCGCCACAAGACCTTCAGGGATGTGGCCGATGTGGCGTTGGTAGTGGAGTCTGAGCTGCAGGCTAGGCAGCGGTATGAGAAGAGGGACCAGAGGCCCGATAAGGGCAAGGACCAGAAGAGGAAGGGTCGTGTGGAGGAGCCCGAGAGGCGTGAGCAGCCTTCTTCTCAGAAGAAGAAGTATAGAGGAGACCGGGGTTCTTCTTCATCAGCATCTCCTGCTGTGGAGAAGTGTGCGGAGTGTGATCGTTTTCACCCAGGACGGGAGTGCTACAGGAAGTCCGGGGTGCTTCAAGTGTGGTTCGCTGGATCACCGCATTGCCCAGTGTCCACAGGCTAGAGGTGGAGGTGGCAGTGGCGGTTCTGAGGGCCGAGGTGCTGGTTCAGGGTCCGGGCAGAAGGCTGATCAGAAGAAGCCCCAGACCCAGGCACGTGTGTATGCGCTAGCTGGTGAGCGAGACCGTGACTCAGGCCGAGTAGTGTCAGGTATTCTTCAGATCTCTTCTCAGCCAGTTTTCTGCTTGTTTGATTCAGGAGCTACCCACTCCTTGTGTCTGCTGATTTAGTGGGTAGTCTCGGGTTGTCTGCTGTGCCCTGTGATGTGGATTTGTGTATTTCTAGCCCGTTGAGTGGCGTGCCTGCTTGTGTGCTTAGTTCTGTGTGCAAGTCTGTTCCTTTAGTGATCATGGATAGGAACTTGCCTGCTAATTTGATTCCTATGAGTATGTCCTGCTTCGATGTGATTTTGGGCATGGACTGGCTAGCAGAGCACCATGCCCATATAGATTGTGCAGCTAGGAAGGTTGTGTTTGATAGACCGGGTGAGACCCGTTTTGCTTTTGTGGGGAACTCCATTCCTTGTGCTCCGGTGTTGGTGTCTGCTATGCAGGCAGTCCGTTCCTTGAGGAAGGGCTGCCAGGGTTTTCTCTGTTTTGTACCTGAGGTTAAGGAGGGATCCCGGTTGGAGGATATCCCCATTGTGTGAGTTTCCTGAGGTGTTCCAGGACGATGTGCCAGGGCTACCGCCTGATCGTGAGGTGGAGTTTTCTATCGAGTTAGCGCCAGGGACTCAGCCTATCTCTAAGGCTCCCTATCGCATGAGTCCGGCAGAGCTTAAGGAGCTGAAGGTGCAGCTGCAGGATCTTCTGGATAAGGGCTTCATTCGCCCTAGTGTGTCTCCATGGGGAGCACCTGTGTTGTTTGTGAAGAAGAAGGATGGCTCCTTCAGATTGTGTATTGACTACAGGGAATTGAATAAGGTTACCATCAAGAATCGGTATCCTCTTCCCCGCATTGATGACCTCTTCGACCAGTTAGCAGGGGCGACAGTCTTCTCGAAGATCGACTTGCGTTCTGGATATCATCAGCTGAAGATTAAGGCCGAGGATGTGCCTAAGTCTGCATTTAGGACCCGATATGGGCATTATGAGTTCTTGGTCATGCCTTTTGGTTTGACCAATGCCCCGTCGTTCTTCATGGATATGATGAACAGAGTCTTCAAACCTTTCTTGGATTCTTTCGTAGTTGTTTTCATTGACGACATCTTGGTGTACTCCAAGAGTGCTGAGGAGCATGAGGAGCATCTGAGGATGGTTTACGACGTTGAAGGAGAAGGAGTTGTATGCTAAATTGAAGAAGTGTGAGTTCTGGTTGGATAGAGTGGTGTTCCTTGGCCACGTGGTTTCGAAGGATGGCATTTCAGTGGACCCGGAGAAGATTAAGGCGGTTATGGAGTGGGCGAAGCCCACTAGTGTGTCTGAGGTGCGCAGTTTTCTGGGATTGGCTGGGTATTATAGGAAGTTCGTGGAGGGCTTTTCTAAGATCGTATCCCCCTTGACTCGTCTTCTTAGGAAGGATGTCAAGTTTGATTGGAGTGAGGCGTGCCAGGAGAGCTTCCAGGAGTTGAAGAAGAGGTTGACTTCGGCTCCGATTTTGACGTTGCCTTCTGGGACAGAGGGCTTTGAGGTGTTCTGTGACGCTTCCCATAGAGGGCTGGGGTGTGTTCTGATGCAGCAGGGAAAGGTGGTAGCATATGGGTCACGACAGTTGAAGCCGTATGAGAAGAATTATCCTACCCATGACTTGGAGCTAGCTGTGTGGTCTTCGCCTTGAAGATCTGGCGGCACTATTTGTATGGGGTGACGTGTAAGGTCTACACGGATCACAAGAGTCTCAAATATCTGTTCACGCAGAAGGAATTGAATTTGAGACAGCGGCGCTGGTTGGAGCTGTTACATGACTACGACCTGGAGATCCTCTACCATCCGGGTAGAGCGAATGTGGTGGCTGATGCCTTGAGCCGTAGGGGTGCTCCTGGTCTTGCTTGTTCGTTGTCAGGAGTTCAGAGGTCTGCTATTGAGCTTCAGCGTATGGGGATTTGGGTTGTTCGGTCCGACCGTGCTGGGATGATTGCTTCTATTCAGGTCCAGTCTACGCTGATTGAGCGGATCAGAGATGGTCAGAAGGCTGATGCTGAGTTGTGTAAGATCAGGGAGAGTTGTCAGATGAGCAGGAGTCAGAGTTTTCTGTGTCCAGCGATGATTGTCTACGCTTTAGAGGCAGAGTCTGTGTGCCTAGTGGAGGCGATCTTAGGCGGGAGATTATGCAGGAGGCTCATGGAGCTCCTTATTCTGTGCACCCAGGAGGGGTGAAGATGTACCGGGACCTCAGAGAGTCCTTTTGGTGGGCGAATATGAAGAGGGAGATTTCTGATTTTGTGGCTCGTTGCCAAACCTGTCAGCAGGTGAAGGCTGAGCATCAGCGACCTGCGGGTCTTCTACAGCCTCTTCCCGTTCCTGAGTGGAAATGGGAGAGCGTTGGATGGATTTCATTGTGGGGTTGCCTAGGACATCTTCTGGGTACGATGCGTTGTGGGTGATTGTGGACCGGTTGACGAAGTCAGCCCATTTCTTGCCTGTGAGGAAGACCTTCAGCCTTGAGCGCCTGGCTCGGTTGTATGTAGATGAGATTGTGAGGCTGCATGGTGTGCCGGCGACGATCGTTTCGGACAGAGATCCGAGATTTGTATCTCGCTTCTGGCGTAGCCTGCATAAGGCTTTAGGTACGAATTTGGCTTTCAGTTCGGCTTATCATCCTCAGACCGATGGGCAGACGGAGAGGACGAATCAGATTTTGGAGGACATGTTGAGGGCTTGTGTGCTCGACTTCGGGGGCAGCTGGGATCAGCATGTGACATTGATCGAGTTCGCCTACAATAATAGTTTTCAATCGAGCATTGGGATGGCTCCATTTGAGGCGTTGTATGGTAGGCGCTGTAGATCTCCTATTTGTTGGGACGACCTGCGAGAGAGGGCGATTGTGGGTCCTGAGTTGGTGCAGGGGGCTGTGGACAAAGTCAAGACTATCAGGGAGCGTTTGTTGGTTGCCCAGAGCCGGCAGAAGAGTTATGCAGATCAGAGGCGCCGTCCGCTTGAGTTTCAGGTGGGAGACCACGTGTATCTGAAGATTTCTCCAGTTAGGGGTGTTGTCCGTTTTGGTAAGCGAGGCAAGCTGAGTCCTCGATTCGTAGGACCTTTTGAGGTGCTTGGGAAGGTTGGGCCGGTGGCTTACAGATTGGCATTGCCACCAGCTCTAGCAGGAGTGATGACGTGTTCCATGTGTCGATGCTCAGGAAGTATCTACATGATCCTTCGCATGTGATTGACTATGGCCAGCTTCGACTCCGAGATGATTTCACTTATGAGGCAGTTCCGGTTCGTATTTTAGCACGGGATGTTCGTCGGCTTCGTAGCAAGACACTGCCTATGGTTAAGGTGCAGTGGTCTGATCAGTCCGAGCGTGAGGCGACGTGGGAACTCGAGGAGGAGTTGCGTGCCAAGTTCCCTTCTCTCTTCAAGCAGTGAGGTATGTTGAATTTCGAGGACGAAATTCCTTTTAAGGGGGGAGTGATGTAATACTCCGTATTTTCGTTTTTCAGATTTCGTGACATGACATTTCGGTTTATATCGTTGCTTATGCTATGTGTTAATTTGGTCAGCTGATGGGACGTCGGAGTCCTTAAATTAAAAGACGGGGGCAAGGAGGTCGTTTCCCCTCTTTTATTTTTGGTGAGACTTATTAAGGCAGATAAGTCATTTATTTTACATTTCCAATCCACGATCAGTTTACAATAGCGCGTTCTCCCTCTTGACAGTTTTCACGATCTTCTTCTCTGCTTCCCCTTGTGTGCTTGGTGAACTCTGTGAGAATTGTTACTGCTGTTGTCAGATTTCTGCGTCGAATTCCCGCTGCTTCTGTTCAGATTCTTCTCCTCTGCAAATCAGGTTTGGTTTTCCTTTCGATTCCGATGGTTTCCGCTTCTGTTTTGAGAGGGCAGTTTTCTGATTTTGGGGTCTCTTCTCTACGAATTCAGTGGTGCATTGTGCGTCTTCCCTGCTGCGTTTGTTCGCCTGATTGCTGGCATTGTTGGGATCGCTTCTTCTCTGCAATTCGAAGTAAGTGGGGGATGGAATCGGGGTTGTTTTCTCACCCTCGGGGGACTGTTTTATTCTAGCGTTTCTGGTTTGCAATTGTGTTGTGATTGTGTCTCTCATCGGTTTGTGTTGTTGATCGATTGGCTAAACCCCCGAGGGTACTGATTTACAATTCTATGAGTTTTGTGAGTTTGATGATTTTGGCTGTTTTCTGCGCGTCTGTTCTTCTTTGGATTCGACAGTTTTGCACTGTCCGGACGTCTGTCCGAACTTGTAAGTTCGGACAGATCATCGGGCGCGTTTTGTTTTTGAAGATTTTGGAGTGTCCGAACATCGGTCCGAACTTGTAAGTTCGGACCTGACGCGAGGACGAGGCTCCGTAAAAGTTTCGAAGTGTGTCCGAACTTGCAAGGTCGGACGCAAGTTCGGACACGAGGATTGTTTTGGCTTCTGACTCTCGACTTACGTCCGAACTTCGACGTTCGGACGTAAGTTCGGACTTTGGCATTTCTGTGACTTCTGACTCTCGGCCTCTGTCCGAACTTGCAAGGTCGGACGCAAGTTCGGACATGCCACTGTTTTGAGCATAACTTCTCTGTTTTAGCTCCGTTTTGAGTTCCGTTTGCGGGGTTGGATTCCCCTATCTATGTACAAGCTTCTTATGCTGTTTATATGCATTTCCATGCACTTAAGATCTGTTTTGTGAGCTTTTGGTTTTGGGACCTAGTTACTTTGCTTCTGAGCCTTGGATAGTCGGGTCGGGCTGTCCCGTAGCATGCTGCGGAATTCCTTCTGTTTATACTCCTTAGGGTCTCCCTTAGGACGTTATTTGACCGACGGGTCTGTTAGCTGTCTCTACGGCTTCTGTTGTGGGATCCTCGGATCCATAGGACCTTATGTGAGTCCTTCTGTTGTGTTAGCTTGTTTCTAGTGTCCCACTCTTCTGTTTCTGATCTGAAAGTCCGACTGTGATTTGAAGTGATGTTCCTTTCTGCTCTGCTTCTGTTTTGTGGTTTCATTCTGTCTATTTATAATGCTCCGCCTTCTCCTCTGTTTACAATGTTCTTCTGCTTCTGTTTTGAGTGGGCTTCCTTGAGGAAGTCTTCTGCTTGCTGGGCTGTTTAGCTCACCCCTTTACTTTGTTGCAGATTGAGCTCGTGGGATCTTCTCTTCTCGTCCCCTTCTGGAGCTTCGTTTATTTTATGTTTCTTTAGACTTTGTTTGCTTGCGCGTTGGACGCTTTAGTACTTTGTGTAGCCTTCGGGCCTCTCTTTGTATTTGACTTATAAGCATTTGGATCTTGTAAACTCTTTTGGTATTTATACAAGTTTGTTATTTGGTTTTGGGATTCGTTTTGCTTAGAGCCTTGCGACGTTAGGTAGTAGACTCGCGGCGTGTAACGGCCCTAACTCCTAGGCCGGTTTTGGGGTCGTTACATATATATATATATTCACCCTTGTATTATAGCTATGTATTAACCGACCAAGTAACAAGTTTTCAGCTATATTACTGACTGTAATGTTAAAATGTGTCATTGTTACAGTGACATGTTAAATTTATATTACCGACTATAATGTTAAAATGTGTCATTGTTACAGTGACATGTTAAATTTATATTACCGACTGTAATGTTAAAATGTGTCATTATTACAGTGACATGTTAAGTTTATATTACCGGTTGTAAATATATACATATATCTATATAATTAACTAGTTTATTCTCTTATCATAATGGTGGTATTAGATTGTGTAAGATAGCTAATTAATCGTCATTAAATACAGTCGGTGGTACACCATCGTATTGGTATGGATATAGATTAACTACCACTGAAATTATACCATAGGAATGTCGGCTACAAGGGGTAAGAATGAAATGATAATGATTACATGGCTGATTGGTATATGTAGATGTAATCGGTCCTATCTGGTCATTTTTAACCTCGTACATGTACTTATCCCAGCAATGATTACCGATTTCTTTGTTGTCTTGAACTTGAAGCAACCAACAAGCTAAATCAATAGGAAGTGAACACCAAGGCATGTATGAGAGGTGTCATTGTGTTAAGAATTCATTTTGCTGTTAGGAATTATTGCTTAGAATAGTATACTATTGTCGGCAGCTCATCATCCCTTATTTATTAATATCCTAGGCGGTTGAGTAAAACCGTGAATGTAAAAACGTAGCAGAATAGATTGGTTAGATTAGTTAGATGAGATGAGTATAAAAACCGAGAGCAGGGGGTATCAACCGGGAATGTAAAAAAAAGTAGTAGTTAGATTAGTATAAAAAAAACCGAGAGCAGGGCAAGAGAACATAGCAGGTTAGATTAGCATTTCAAAACCGAGAATATAGCAGGATTAGTACATTTCAAAACCGAGAACAGGGCAAGGAGAATTGTTCCTAGCGCAAGGAGCAAGAAGGAAGATTTACGCCTGGTGCTGGGGAAATTTAGGAGGAGGATTAAGGGTCATCAAAGTTATAGAAACTTTAAAGTGTTTATAAAAATGGCAGGGAGAAACCAGGTAACTTTTATGCACACCTATTCCTTCCTTTAATCATAATTTTGGCTAAAACTGTAATGTGGAACTTTTATGTTGCACTTGAAATTTATGTATGGTTTTTAAGGATTTCTTGGTGTTAAATTGTATTTTATTAATTCCTTACCATTCCGTATAGTTGACTGATGTAGCGTGTGTTGGTGGATTAATATTATGAATTATTATTTAAGGCTATGGTTAGCTCATCCTTAAAATTAAGTCATTCATGATTTATCAGTCGGGTTCTTTACATTTTCGTCCCATGAAAAGAAATGACCGATAGTCTACTCTAAGTGTTATGTTAACCTTAGGGGGTGTGCACACTTAAGGATTATATGGTGAGGTGGTGGTGGTGGAACTTTCATATTGGAAATCATCCCGTGTCACTGCTGGAAAAAAAGGAATAAACAACGTTTTTATTTGTCTTTTGGAGCGCTTTATAACCGTTTTTTATGCCGACGACGCAAATGGTCGAGCCTTTTAAAGAACGCGTTGTAAGCGTTATTTATACATTAATTTAAAAGAACGCTTATCGCTAAAGCGTTTTTTAAAGCGGGTAAGGGGGTGGGAATCTACGAGGCATAAAGAACGTTTCAAGGTGAAAGCGATCTTTATGTCCGACTATAAAAAACGCTTGCTTATTATAAGCGTTCTTTATGAAGATTTATAAAAAACGCTTATCAAGACAAGCGTTCTTTATGTCATTTGGCGCGAGAGTATAAGAAACGCTTATACATATAAGCATTTCTTATATGGTCATTTTTTTTATATTTTTATTTTTTATACAATTTATTACCCTCCGCATAACACAAAATTAAAATCACAAATTCATTCAAAACCTGTTTGCATTGTATATACCATATCAACCAAACTGGTGAATTTTAATTAATATATAGATCATCAACAGCAGTACTCTTGTTTGCATTAATATTATATACCAGCTAGCGCACATACGCTTAAGTGTAGTATCGATCAACTACAACATTTGTAACTAGCTAGTTAACCAAAATACTAAAAATGGTAACCAAAATACTAAAAATGGTTCAAGTACTTCGATCATAACATGTACAATACAACCATTTGAAAAAAAGAAAAGATAGACTCATGACTTCTTCTAATCAATTTAGTGCTTTCAACACATGTGTGCGCCCTCTCCTTATTGACAAACTTCAGATCTATCGACTTGTGAATAAGTGTTGAGAAGAAATCAACAAGCTGCACAACAGAATTATAAAAGCGATTAAGTGCACCATTTAAACTTATCTAAACATGCACAAATAATTAAAATCACCAATTCAAACACAAAAGTACTTATAATACGTACCTGAGAAGAAATTTCCAATTCGCTAAGACAGTTGTTACCTCTATTGAAGATGAAAGTACCGACGATCATGATGATTGTTCTGCTGATACAAAGGAGACAGAAGAAGAAAAATATGGTACAAAAGAGACAGAGGCAGATATAGATGAAAGGATGAATGAGAACTCAGAAACAGAGAGGTTGAAGAAATTGGCTAAATAGTTAAGTGAGGCTTCCACGAAGTAGAGTCCAGTGGCGATTAACGAATTACCGGCATATACTTCATGACCTTGAATGAAGAAAACAGTTTTCTAGAGTAGTTGTATCAGAAGGATAAGAGGAACCTTAGTCGATTATATGGTGGCATGGGGACTATATGAAGATAAAGTGGTACCAGATCGCCCGGTTGATGAGTTTCATGACTTATGGATGGAAACGGAGGTGGATAAGGTAGACACTTCTCCATCTTCAGTTTGGATTGGATTCGCATCTTCTTTCAGTTTTGAACATCGATAGGTCGGAGAATCTTCAAACACTTGGACATGAATGTCTGTAGATTGCATGCAATCAATTGGAATACTAGCCACACATTGTTGATGTGGGGTGCATCATACCTTTTAAAAAAAACTAGATGAAAAACTCTTGGCAATTAAAAAGATTGAGATATTCCCCCTAAGTATGATTCCCCCCGAGTTTGCATGTTAAGCGACTTTAACAAATGATAGCAATAAGTGACAACTTCTATGCACAATAAGTGACAGCTTTTATGTTATAATGTAACCTTAGTAGATAACTTTCTACTATGGTTATAGTATAACATAAAAGCTGTCACTTATTGTGCATAGAAGCTGTCACTTATTGCTATGATAGCAATAAGTGACAGCTTTTATGTTATACTATAACCATAGTAGAAAGTTATCTACTAAGGTTACATTATAACATAAAAGCTGTCACTTATTGTGCATAGAAGTTGTCACTTATTGCTATCATTTGTTAAAGTCGCTTAACATGTAAACTCGGGGGGAATCATACTTAGGGGGAATATCTCAATCTTTTTAATTGCCAAGGGACCTTCATCTAGTTTTTTTTAAAAGATACGATGCACCCCACATCAACAGTGTGACTAGTATTCCAAATGACTACATGCAATCTACAGACAGTCATGTCCTAGCGTTTAAAGATTTCTCAGACCTATCGATGTTCAAAACTGAAAGAAGATCCAATCGAAACTGGAGATGGAGAAGTGTCTACCTTCTCCATCTCCATCTCCATCCATAACACATGAAACTCATCAACCGGGAGATGTGGTACCACTTTATCTTCATATAGTCCCCCATGCCACCATATAATTGACTAAGTTTCCTCTTATCCTCCTAATACCACTATTCTAGAAAACCGTTTTCTTCATTCAAGGTTATGAAGTATGTCGGTAATCCGTTAATCGCCACCGGACTCTACTTCGTGGCAGCCTCACTTAACTATTTAGCCAATTTCTTCAACCTCTCTGTTTCTGAGTTCTCATTCATCATTTCATCTATATCTGCCTCTGTCTCTTTTGTACCATGTTTTTCTTCTTCTGTCTCTTTTGTACAGTAGAAGAATCATCATGATCGTCGGTACTTTCATCTTCAACAGAGGCGGCAACCGTCTACATCGGCCAAATTCGTCTGACTTTTTATCCGATTTTCTCTATGATGTTTCAATGTTGTCCAGTTCTGATTGCTCGGTCTACTGAAGCTTCTACAGCATACATACTAGTCAGAGGTGACTAAAGGAATCGAAAAGAAGAGAAGAAAGGTCGTGAAGGAAAATAAAGTTGGTGGGCCCGTCCGAGTTCAATTTTTTTTATTTTAGGTTGATGCCGATCGAAGGTCATAGGCGCTAGCCAAAAAATGTAAAGGGATACTAAAATAATAACTACAAGAAATTAAGAAGCTGTAAGTAGCGCTAGAGGTCTCTAATATGGCCAATGGTGGTCATATAGATTTCCAAAACATTAGAGGGTTGATTGGAATGCCTAGCTTGACCGGATAACAAATCTGAGAAGAATGTGAAGGAACTTATAAGTTTTTGATGTTGGTATTGGTAGAAACGTAGATAAACTTCTAGGTGGATGTTAAGGTAAAAGCAATATGGGGAAGGGGAATACGTCAGGCAAGCTGCCGTAATGCTATGTCTTTGTAACTAATTAATACATCCTATAGTCATCTAATATTTGCACCCTAGGTTATACTATAATATAATATATAGCATTAATTAATACACCCTATAATCATCTAACCAAATTAATTTTGCCATATATACTATATTTGTATGCATGCCGAAAGGCATTATATTACACATTAATTCCCAAGTCCATTAATTGTACAACCAGCAAGTAAAAATCAGCACATAGTACAACAATATGCGCCCTTGATTAACAACAATCAACACATAGTAAAAACTAGCAAGTCCATTGGTCTGCATGCAAAATTATTCCCAAACACACGCGTGTACACTTTATTTCACGCCTTTAATCCCAAAAAAACAGAGTATATATGTTCCTGATTAATTAACAAGCTAGTTTGGTTTGCAAGCACACATAGGTTAACAACAAATGCGCGCCGCAGTTTGGTTTGCATGCAAAATTATTCCCAAACAATACACACACAATATATTTCACGCCTTAATCCCAAACAAACAGACGCCTTAACCCCAAACAAACAGAGCATGTATTTTCCTGATTAAGAAGTTTGGTTTGCAAAAATACCTCATCAGGCCAAGAATAGAGCCGAAAGATCTACCGCACATGTATGTTGTTCCTTTTGCTAGTTGGGGTTGTAATCCAGAGGCGTCGTGCGTGCGACAGGGCATGTATGTCCTGTTCGTGCGATTTTGCAAACATTAATTACTAATCGAAAGATTATATCTATGACAAAAAAGGATAGGCATGCATATATATATATATATATATATGTATATATCTGTTCGCAGATTGAGGGTAAAATTACCGATAGCGAGAGGCGCCGATATTGATCTACGCATGCATGTGGCCTGCCTTCATCGCCCCAATGCCGGAAGATAGAAGATCGATTATCGGGAGGGAAGAGAAAGAGGCGCCGCGGCGGCAAATATTGTGATGTTTCTGGGTTTCGATTGAGAGGAGATAAAGCGGAAAGAGCGAGGTTTTTTACAGAGGGAGAGCAACGTTTACATGGAGTGAGAGCGAGGTTTACAGAGAGTGGGTGGGTAAGGGAACAGTCGTGATTAGACTGATGAGAAGACTGGACGGGAGGGTGAAAACTGTTTATAATTTAGGTAACATAAAGAACGATTCACTTAAGAAGCGTTTTTTATGCTACTTACGATCAGCATAAAGAACGCTTCTTAGCTAAAGCGTTCTTTATGTTATCGCGCCCAAAGAGAAGCGTTTTTTATACGTATCTTTTATAGAACGCTTTGTAAGCAAGCGTTGTTTTTGTCTTTGGGCGCCATAACATAAACAACGTTTTCTAAGCAAAGAATTTATTAAGATGTCCCGCCTATTATAAAAAAACGATTTACAATATAACCGTTTTTAAAGGGGCGTTGTTTATTCTTTTTTTTCCAGCAGTGTGTTATTATTCTAAAATAAGTAACCTACAGATTTGTTATTAATGCAAAGAAGGTAAAGCGGGTGTGATGTATTTTTAATAATTATACTCCCTTGTAATTGTTGTGTGTGTTTATAATAATGGTTAAATGAGTTTCCAAGAGAAAATGAATTTTACAGGGTGTGGTATTTGTTACTCAGTTTCGCTGATTTTATTTGCAACCCCTTTTGGGTGTATATATGTATTTATTGAAATACCCCAAATCTAATTAACACCTTAAAACTTTTAAATAATGAAGAATTGATCTTGGAATAAATCATTTTAGTTACGCATGCTAATTTATGCATGCAAACGTTACGTAAATTAATAGTACGCGTACGCATGTAAACTCATGCACGCAAACGCTTACGTAAAAATAGTCATTTTACCGTAAACGCTAACGGGCGTAATTTTACAAACATCGTAACATACTCGTACAAAACGCCCATGTATGTTTATTAACAAGGATTAAACTCCTTACATAACGAGCTCGATAAAGAGAGGGACAACAAAGAAAGATTAATACGAACGTTTATACAACACCTAAAACGACAACGTTCGATCCACGAACACTAATATAATGTCGTCTTCTCGTATACATATAAACGCTTACGTACAAACAGTAACAGACGTTTAACCCCTTACGAAACAAGCTCAACTAGAAGAGTGTCATCTAGGAAAAATATATACGAGCGTTTATATGACTCGGTACACAATAACGATCACTGTAAAAATGCGAAAAATACTAACGAGCAACGTAAATATTTTACGATTGCCTAAGCATTTATAAATGCTAAAATAAATTGATATACACATTTAAACAATGTAACAACTTATGTTACATAATCTGAATACTTGATATATATCATTGTAACACCCCAACTACAAATAACACACTTAACAATACTTAGCAGCGGAAAACATAACTCACACCCTACTTAACTCTTTGGTGTTACACGCCGTTAGCCACCCACGTGGCTAACAAGGCTAACATACATACATCGTACCGGTCTGATGGACTAAATTTCCGAGCAACTACACATAGATCCCGTTCCGTGTTCAACATCCATTATACACTTACATTACAACTGTACCGAGTATTTACTAACTAACGCCGATACAATTTCGGTCTTACTACACCTACAACACTTGCACAATTTGCATGAACGCCCACGTACAACAACTACCCCGTCCTACTCTCGAACGGCTTCCAGATCTTGTACCTGAAACAGGAAAAGAAGAAAGGGTGGCCCCCAGGGGGCTCAGCACCTTTGCTGGTATGGTAATCCCGCAGCCCGCATGCTTCCGGGCCACGCACAACTAATTGTCGTCTTGGCATGCGGTTGATTTTATTTCATACATGCACAAACTCACACATATCATGCTTATAAGCAAACATCCATTAACAGAATACAAACACAGGGTTAGCACACTCAACATAACAACACACTTCACTTTATAACATACACAACTTAATTTCACTCTTCCTAGAGTACATAAACTTCACTTTGGGAGTGCCGGGGTGATATAAGCCCGAGCACAACATACATACATTTTCTTTACTTGAGTGGCGGCCTCATATAGGACCGTACATAACATACACAATTTCCCCCTAGCTCCAATAGTGATGAGGTAGGTAAGCCTTGGTTAAGCTTGTGGGTGGTTGTAATTCAAGGAGGAAGAACAACCGTAACATAACAAAGAGGGAGTCGAAGCGAACTTAGGCTTCAACACCCTACCAACATTGTACATAATTTCCCTCCTAGTCCGATGTGGAGGTCGGGTAGGTAAGCTTTGGCTAAGCTAGTGGGAGGTCGAAATCCAATGAAGGAAAACAACCCTAACATAACAGGATGGGAGTTAATTCACATATATATATATATATATATATATATATATATTATAATATAACTCCCAAACAATACGCGCGGCCGGGACAACCGGATTCCTCTCCATACATAACATATACTTATTAGTTAAAGGTTCCCTTATGGAACTTATCACATACATACATCACATAGCGTTACTAGCTCGGTTAGACACATAAGGGAAATCACATCCCATTTTAACAACACGGATAACAGTATCCAACAACAACAACATATTAAACAAGTCACATACACCACACTTAATCACAACATACACTAACGCACGGATAGCCGTAGTTAGAACGTGCCCATGGGTTGGGACGTTTATTCCGAATACCGATCTCTTATGTGAACCTAAGGTCGGTTAACTATTATTTAACACATAATTAAGGTTATGCGGTATCGGAATTGATTACGCCACAATAATGAATTACTATAAACTCATTTCATGCTTTATCTTGCAAGGTGGCAGACACACAGAAAAACACATTGGCATACAAGCCGGTGTAATCCGGTAGGACACAGGTTGCAAGAAAACCATACCTGTCACCGAAGGTGCACTCTAATGTGCCGTCACATGTTCCTTGAAACTCTTTGGACAACTGGTAACATTATAACTATCTTTATTAATATTGGGGTAACATAATTATTTAACGACTAATGCGCCCATGCTTAACCCCGTTCGGTAGTTTTATAACTTTACACTTTTAACTTGTTTACTTTCACACTTTTACTACAACTCTTCACCACTTAATTACCATTACAACTTACTTAACATATCCTTAACAACCTTATAACATCATCACATATTAATCCCCATCGTTGGATATCATTTCCTACCCTTAAACAAAATTTTTGCTCAAAATTACACTATGTCCGAACTTGTGTCCGGGCTTTGAAGTTCGGACGCAAGTCGAGACTCAAATGGGGGAAAACTGGCGAATGTCCGAACTTGTGTCCGAGCTTCCAAGTTCGGACACAAGTCGAGGCCAAAACTGAAGAAAACTCACAGGCGTCCGAACTTGTGTCCGGACATCGAAGGTCGGACACAAGTCGAAGCAAATTAACCTGGGAAAATTTTTCAAGTGTCCGAACTTCCAAGTTCGGACGGAAGTTCGGACACAACTCAAAACTCGGAAAATTTAGAAAACGACGGGGCATGTCCGAACTTCCAAGTCCGGACGGAAGTTCGGACGTACCCAAAAATCCAGCTAACAGAGGCAAATTCTACCCAGAATTGCACTCCTAATAAACCTACACTCAATCCTTGTTTCACAAGCTACCAACACCCATTCTTTTCCACATTAAACATCCCAAATCAACACCTAAATTCTCTCATCCATAAAGCCATCATCAAACATCATCATTTTCTCCTAGAATTTTGCCATAACCTCCCCACAACCCTATACATTCATCCTCATCAATTTCCATCCTTTTCATTCCTAATCTAGCCACACCCTTTTCAAGGGTCCTAACAGCACATTACCAATCCTCAAATCCCATCAACATCAACATAATCACCAAAATCTCCACAATCTCTATAACCACATTTATCAATCACAAACTCACAATATTAGGCTCTTAAGGCCCTCAACTCCACATTAGTTCACAAACCTCTTCTAACATCAACTAAATATATTACAACTTAGTTTTCACTCCATACATTTGGGTTCATTAATTTGTTTACCCATCCCAAACAACTTAAACAATTACAACAAGGTTTAAGGTAGTTTTTCTTACCTTAATTTCACAAGCTTCCTTAATTCACCTCTTGTTCCATATCTTCTCCAAAATCAGTCAAGAGGGCATGGAGTTTCCAAACTCCATCCCAACATCCAAGAACACAAAAACATACTTAATTAATTATCTAAACCCTTGGAATATCTCAATTCAATCAAAGGGCTAGAACACAAAGTTAGGGTTTACCTTTGTGAAGTTTTCGAGAGGGATTTTCACCCTTGAATCAAGAGGGGAACTTCTCCACCATTGAAGGATTAATTTGGAGCTCAAGAACAAGGAGAAAAACAAGGTATCAACAATGGTGAAAAATCGATTACACCAAGAGATGAAGGAAAAATGAGTTTTTCTTGGGAATCTTTACCTTAGAAGGAAGAGGAGGCTCCAAGCTTCACATTGGTGCCATTTTCTCTTTGAATGGGGAAGACCCATGGAGGTCAACTTCATCCTTTTGAAATTTCGAAAAGAGAGGATGATAGAGGGAGATGAGAGGAAGAAGAATATGTGATTTATTTTTGATTTGGAGCTCAAATGGAGCTTGGGCATGGCATGGAAGTTGGAGTAGCCATGGGAGAAGGGGAGAAAATCGGTAACCTTGGGGAAGAAGGTGGAACCGGCTGGGAAGAAAGAGAGGAAAGAGAAGAAGAGAGAGAGGGGAAAAAGGAAAATAATGGAGGAGAGAGATGGGTGAGGGGTATTTGTGCCCTTTGTTATTTTGTCTCTCTCTTGACTTAATTAATTAGCTAACTAGTCTTGTGTGAGTTGGCTGTCTACATTAATAAAACCGGCCCACTAATTTAAACATGCGGGAGCGTTTTTCGGTTTTTAACAGAAACGCTCGTTTATTTACCCGATTTAGCACCATTCACTAACCGGGACCGTTTTCCGGAATTTTTATCATTCCTTTAATTGTAATGGTTATTAAACTCCCATTAATGTTTAATTATTGTTACAGAATCAACTATTATTTTTACGGGGTCATTTAACTGTTTATAGTCACGTTTTCGGGTTTTCTCGAAAGACGCGCTTTAAGACTCCGTTAGCGTTTAAACGCATTGTTCAAATCCGTTTTCTTCCGGAATTTTTCTCACATGTTCTTAATATGTAATTAAGGTAATAAAACATATTTATAACCCTAATAAAGGTTATGTACCTCCTAAAATAATTAAATACGTATTTTCACGTTTTGTGACTTTTACACATTTTCTTTTTCTTTTTGGTTTTCATTTCTTCGCCAATGATCTTAAGGACTTAATTAGCCTTAGAAAATTATAATTACTTAATTAAATAACACATTAAGGTTTGGGGTATTTCAATCATAAATACATAAGAAATGTTATAACATTATATATAATACAAAGTTTGCAAGCTAAAAATCTTCACACATGGTACCGGTTTTATATACCATTCTTGGGCATGTTTTTACACACTGACTTAGTAAAATAATTAACTACCTAATATACTTAATACATAAGTATACATTATTAGCACAAGATTATTTCTACCTAAACTACCCTATACAAACCGGTAAAGCCTGTACACATTCGAACAAGGTCTGTACATGTTTACCAATCAAAAAACGGTAAAGCACTTGTACATATATACCAGTACACATGTGAACGCTATGCACATGGATGTAATTAGACAAAGGGAACACCACATAATTAACGATAGAGTATGCACTTATAATTAACAAAAAGAAATCTACACTAACTATAGGATTAACGTGAGTGCATGTGCTCAAGTTGACAAGGAAAAATCTGTAGCATGTATATATGCTTACCGGTTACATATATACACATGAGATAAGATTTAAATATCTTGTTTAACATGTAAACTTTATATGTCACCTCTCCACCATATGTGCTGAATTAAAAATCAAAAGTAAACATATACCAACCTAGCACATTCAATTGTCTCCCACGATCAAAAATTCCTTCACAAGCTCAACCGGTAATCCATGTTTTTAAAAAAAAAAACGGGAGTATACTTATCATGTACACCACCGAACATGGATACATACATGCTTGGTTAAATAACAAACAAAAGTCGAGTGGTGATTATCAACGTGCATGGTGTGTTAATCCTCACCAGTTGTCTTACTAAATAAAACAAGGAAAAAAAATAAACGGTATGGAGGTGTATTAAACAACTGGTATACACATCAACTTTTGACAAGTTTATACTTCATAATATGTCATGTGACGTTATGAGTCATCCTTCCACGTGTTATAGATTATATTGAAAAAAAAAACACTAGTCCAAATCAGCCCCTTAGTTACCGTAAATCTGCACAAAAGTATGATGTGCTTAGCTTTTGTAAATGCATAATTAAATAAACTAGAGTTAGAAGCTAGATCTAATCTACGTCAAACAAGTTGTATTAGTCAATAATATTTCAAACTAAAGCAGGCCATACAAGGAAAAAACGGTACACTTGTACCAAATATAACAGGTAATATCATGACATCATATACATATATACATATATGCTTAATTAAACCAAGAAGCAAATCCCATCCCTTATACACTCTCGACAACCTTGATTCTCTTATTCCAACCCAGCCGAAAGTGGTATGCAATTAGACAAGTAGTGCTGATTGAATAATCCAAAAGAAAGTAACTTACCTAACTATTTTATCCCCTTGTCTAGCCCTCATCAATTCAGCCATTGGTTCCCCTTCAACTTCACCGAAAACATGGCTGTTGTAGGAAGACTTTTGAAGCCCCTTATTGCCGTTGGAATACAAGGAAAAAGAGGAGAGAATTAGCATTGAAAATTCAAAAGTATACCAACTTACCTAACAATGTTGTCATGTTGTCTTCCATGACTTATTGCAGCCCTTCTTTTCATCCTTGCATTGCCGAAAGTCTAGTTAAAGGGGAGACTTATTGGAGCCTAAAAATCAAAAGCAAAACATTAAGAAAATGCCTTACCTAATATGCTCAATCATATTGACAATTAACAAAACAAATCTAACCTTCCTTTCTTTTACAAACTCACAGCAATCAACCTTCTCAATTCCCTTGCTGCAACCGTATGGGTAAGCTCCTCCCCTCTTGCTCTCTTCTTTACCTTTCAAGCTCCAAGCTCCATTAATGGGGTCTTAAGTTCTAATTCCATTTTTATGTCAATTTCTTAGTTAATTCTATCAAGACTTGAAGCAAACATCAACCAAATATTACTACATCAAATCGGCTAGCATTCATGCTCCAAGAAGTGCCTTGAATCAACAATTAAACCAAGGAGCATTCAAGGTTAACTTAAGGTATTTTTATGCTTGAAAAATCCTTAAGATATGCTATATATATAACCGAAAATTCCAACTCTTCTAAGCATGATTTCTTCATCAATTTCATGAAGGAAAATTGGTTCTCCATCCATCCTAGGAGCACCGAAAATTTAAGGTAAAATTCCTAAGGTAAATCCTTTGAAAACTACTTATAAATCTACTTAAGATCTTTGTTAAGATCTAACTCCTAAACCCCTTCCTTCTCATGTGTTAATACCGAAATTTGGAGCTACAAATTTCCATTGAAGGAAGCTTGAGAAATTCAAGGAGAAATCAAGTACTTAATCATCCTTGATTACGAGTAAGTTTATTAAGTTAATCCTTAATATTTAAAGCTTTGTTTAAGCTCATAAATTTTGTACAAAAATTATGTACACCTCTTCAAATAATTAAGGCCGAAAATGGTGAGTTATTTATCAAGAAAAATAATTATAACTCTTAAGCTTAAGTTGTTACCATAAAATATGATTTTACGTTACAAAAAAATTAATTATGAAGAGTTTATACTATGGCCGAAAATAAAAGAGTTCAATTGGTATATTACAAGCCTAATATGAGTATTAAGAGTGTTAGAAACATTTAGGTAGTTTAATAAAATATTTAAGTACATAAAATGATGAATTTATAAGGTTTAAGGGTGGAAAATGTAATTTATAAAACTATATGGAAAATAATAGTCATTACCGAAAATTATAAGTGATATTGGAAGATTTTTGGTATATTTTAAGTGTATAAATAATTTTGGAATTTGTCTAAGTGATTCAGATAATTCTATGAGTATTTTGGTATATTAAAAACCTTTAAAAGATAAGGTTATAATATTAAAAGCTTAGGAATTAAAATCTGGTGTCAAAAGGGTAATTTGGTAATTTTAGAGTCCTTAAAATATTGGAGTAAAAATACTTACAAATTTAAATAAAGAGTTTTGGTGAGTAAAAATATTTACTAGTGTTTAAATGTCTAGTTTAATAAGTTAAGTGGTAAAATGTAATTTTTAGAAAGTTATGGGAATATTTAGTAATAGCCAAGAATAATATGGTCCTTGGCATAATTATAATATAAAAAGGTGTAGGAATTAATATTATGAATTTTCGGTGAATTAAATAAGTGTTTAGAAGTTAAAATAACAATTTATAAAGTTTTGGGGCTATTTTGTAATTTCTGGAAAACTTGGTGTATAACCGAGTTAATAAGGTTTTTCAGGGTATATTAATGTATTAAGTATGAAATTAGACCTTGGTCAAAGTGTTGACCAAAAACGTTGGGTTAAAATGATTTATGACATAAAATAATAAGTTTGTAAAAGTTTTGGGGTGATTACGAAATTTATGGAAGTTCAAATGCAAAAATGATTTTGATCTGGGGCAAAATCATAATTTGTAAAAATATAAGGGTCAATTCGGTATTTAAGGAAATTAAATATAAAAACTAAAGTTTATAAGTTAATATGTAACTATTATAAAGTTTTTGGGGTTAAAATGTAATTATAAGAAGTTATTTGTCAAAACCGAAAGGTTATGGTATGATTTGGTAATTTATAAAAGTTAAGGTGTTCAAATAATAATTACCGAATTTATAGTGGTGGTTTAGTGAATTAATTAATTAAGAAAATGAAACTATGTAATATAATGTATTTTGGAGTAAAATGTAAAGTTTATGAAATAAATGTGCTTATAATATAATAACCGAAAAGGATAGTGTATTTATGGGATTAAAAATATTTGTAGGTCCTATATGGATATTTAGAAGATTTAGAAAAGGAAATTATGATTAAAGGATTTATGAAATTAAAACTATAGGTTATAAAGGAATAAATAATTTATTTATAAAGAAATAATATTATTTGGGGTTAGTTTGTAATTAATAAAAGATATGGGGATAATACACCCATGCATGACATGTAGATACAATTTGAGAATTTATAAAGTTGTTATGTCATCTAGACAATTATAATCATGTATTATTACATGAGTATAAAGTATATACATTTAAGATTTTCAAGTAAATCAAAAGGAAATAGTTATAAGGAATTTAATGTGTGAACACCAAAAAATATTTGGAAATTTTAGTATATTAAATATAAAGTTAAGAGGAGAATTAATTAACATATGACCAATAAATGTCATTGACGAATTTATAAATTGTTATGTCGTTGGACAAATACAACATGTCACGTGAATAATACTTGTGTATACAAAAAAATACATTCAAGGGAATTATATAAGTTAAGAGATAATAATTGATGCGGTACATAAGATCATAGAGGTAATTACAAGGGAATTACCATACAATATAAGTGTCTATAAGTAAAGACTACGATGGTTTAAATTATATATGTAAACCTTAAACATAAATAAGGTTAAGAGGTTAAAAAGAAGTTCTCTAAGCGTTGAAAATAAACCTCACATGAAATAACGAATACGAGGACAATTCATGATACAGTAAAATTATCATACGAGAGTAACATAAATTAACACTCTCAGTTAATCCTATTCTAGGACTGTGATTGGCTGGACGTTGACTGGGAACTTATCGAGTACGATCTCCGGTGAACGGTATGGATTCTTGCAACCTATTTGCTAACGGATTACACCGGCTTGTGTGCTATCTGTTGTGTGAAATAATGACCAAGATAATTGCATGTAATTTGTTGCACTTGCGTTTGCGTATCGTTGTGATTATTCTATGCATGCTGTGTTATTTTATGTGTGTGAACGATACTAACTATAACGTGTATGTGCCACACATGCAACTCAACAATACCAGTGGACTAAATACCTACGTGTTGTTATACCGAGAACTTGTACTCAAGTTTCTCACTAACTTCCTTTATAAATAACGTCGTTGTCCTTAAACGTGACAACTGACAATATACAACAGTATGTTTGTTTAACGTCCTTGTGTGACGTCTAACATATTCAATGTTACGAGAAACGAGGAGCCCAGATGTTTCTGGCCATGCATGCAATTATAGAGGCTGTACCTGTCGCAGGTTGTCCTCAAATACAGTATACGTCATGACGGTGGTTTTGGGTGTATACTTTGTTCACTCACCGGGTTCATACCGGAATATTTTTGAGGTCGGGAGGAAGGCTACGTTTCTCCCGTTGGGCTAAATACCCGTATTATCTTGTGGTGGGAGAATAGTACATTCTCCCGTCAGGCTAAATACCCGTATACTTGCAATAAGAGGCAACTACACTAATCTCGGTGGAATCGAATCTTTTTAGTACAGGAGTTGACTACGTTCCCTCCTGCGGGATTTATTACCCAACCATTTACGCGAGAGTCTTATCTCGTCTGAAGGGTTTATCATACTCGATCCAAAATTAAATTACTAGCTTAACCTCTGCTGTCATGTTTCTCTTTGTGATGCAGCTGACCTTGTATGGTTACTTGTGTGATTTATATATGATGCATGTTTTCAATGTTTGATAAAAATGAACTGCATGCTTATGACAAAGTAGTCGTGCGTGGCCCGCTAGCTTATCGGCTGCACGAGTTCATACCAGCAATTTATTTTGCTGAGTCGTTTCATGGCCAACCATTCACAGGTACCTGAAGAAAGAAGAGATTACCCGACCATGTGTAGGTGGGGTAGAATTAAGACATGGGATTATTATTGTTTGTATCATTTTATAGTACTGTACCTTTTCTATTAGCTTTTGTTGTTTTTAGCGGTTTGTATTCAACGCTCAGACTGTATCATTTGTAAGTTATTTTGGAGTTAGCCTTGTTAGTCACATGGGTGACTAACGGCGTTGTAGCACCACTCGTTGCTATGTATATATTCCGCTGCATTTCCAGTTATCTTTGGGAGCTATCATTGTACAGGTTGTGGAGTTTCGGGTTGGGGTGTTACATTTATGGTTGTAGGTGGACTTCTTCGGGGAGATCATATGGTATGAAGATACCATGTACGATACCCTTTACGTGTGTGTTTACTATACTTGCTGTAAGGAGCTGTCGCCAGGAGTCACTAGGATTACCTATGAGGAGTGGATCCAGACCACCGAGGGCTTCAGACATGTAGAGTATGGGAGTAACTCAACCGTAACACACTGGGCTGATAGTTTCGTAGAGTATGTTGGTGAAAACTAGGAAGAGGGATGCAGTTAACTCTTTTTGTCACCCCTTCATCTTTTGGCTGTAAAATAGGTACTTAGAGCTAACGTAGGGTTAGCAATGGAAGGGGTTGGTTGTATGGTGTATGGAAAGGAACTTGGCGATGGAAATTTTGACAGCAGGAGTAGTGGTGGGGACTAGCCTGTGCCCCTGCAGTGTGTAGCAGGTGTGGTGGTAACTCCCGGTTGTCTTTTGTAAAACTTCCGCTGATGTAAACTCTTTTTATGATATATGAATACAGGTATGTTGATGTAAAAAAAAAGGGTATTTATATGTATGAATAATAATTAAGGTGGTGATTTTAGAACCTGGAAACCGGGGTGTTACAAAGAACCTTTAGGAAGTTAGCCTATTTAGAGAATCACTATCTGGATGCTTGTTTTAACCCGTACAAAGGCTTCTTAAGGAGGAAGACTTTCTTTTTCCCTTTGACCTCAAGGCCCAGTGGAATCTTCATGTAAACCTCCTCGTCGTGATATCAATGCAGAAAAATGGTTGACATCCAGTTGGTTGATGACCCAACCCTCGTTAAGAGCCACAATGACCAAGGCTCGTATGGTTGTCACCTTGACAACCAAAAAGAGTCTCATGATAATATAACCCTTGTTGTTGTGTAAAGCCTTTTGCCATAAGTCTTGCCTTGCACCGTTCTAAAGTGCCATCAAGCTTAAGTTTGATTTTGTAAGCCCATTTGCATTCGACTGCTTTCTTTCCCTTAGGTAGATCAACAATGGTCCATGTGTTGTTATCATCAGAGTGCAAGACACGTTTCATGGCATCTTGTAAATGCTTATGCATAACTGCTTCTTTGTAACACTAAAGTTCCTTTTCTTTCATGATTCTCTCCAAGACATTGTTATGATAGTAGTTAAAAGGGCTAGAGAA
The DNA here is from genome assembly GCA_023374045.1 of Limonium bicolor. Taxonomy (NCBI): domain Eukaryota; kingdom Viridiplantae; phylum Streptophyta; class Magnoliopsida; order Caryophyllales; family Plumbaginaceae; genus Limonium; species Limonium bicolor. The sequence continues at coordinate 219,112,958 of CM041777.1, read as the reverse complement.
GTATTAGGCATGGCATCGGTCAAACTCTTGTAACCCATGAGAATATTGGCTTGGTTGTCTGCAAGATAAACTTTCTCGTCCAAAATCTCCTGAAAACTAGAGCCGCAAACGTAATCATCAAGATACCTTGGCCTATGCGTTTCTTCGTTTGACTATTTGGGCACAAGGAGCGTTAGGCTGGCAGGACTGTCAAGAGGATTATCTTCTTCATTAGGCCTAATGACTTGGGCTTGTGAGCTGTTATCAGGACTGTCATGAGGACTTTCTCCTTCATTGGGCATGATGATTTGGGCTTTTGAGCCGATGTCATTGTTTATTGTTGGCAAAATAACACATGGATCATCATCATCATAAATGGCATGCTCCACATGTTGTTATGTGAGGGGTTTAACTGTGCGAGATTTAAATCCCTTGCAGTTGCCTTTTTAAGGAAAGATTTTAGTATGGAACTTGACATCCCTGTAAACTTCTATCTTCCTTGTCTCATGCTTAACACCTTGTGTGCTTTCTTTCGAGGTTCTTCCCCTAGATAAATGCACGCTGCAACTCTAGGATTGAACTTCCCTCATTTTGCACCGACTACGGTTCTATAGCACAGACAACTAAAAGGCTTAATGTCTTCATATAAGGGTTTAACTTTATAGAAGCATTCATAGGGTGTCTTTCCTAGGCAACCGTCATTTATATTGCACATCTTACTATATTAAACCACGGTTTTTTTGTCAACCGTGGTATATAGTCAAGGCGGGATTTTTAATTTTCGGCCCAAATTTAACACGGCTCTTTCTATCTATTCTCTTATATTCTCACGCTAATTTTGGAACCCAAATAGACGAAACTCTCTAACTCTTCTTCTTCATTCTCTTCAATGTCACGGTAATTTTGGAACCCAAACCGACAAACATGATTTGCAACTCTTCTTCATTCTCTACAAGTTCACGGTAATTTTTGCAACCCTCACCGGCGCACAAGGAACATACTCTGTCCTCACTCATTCTCTTGTTTTTCGATATTTTTTGCAGCTTACAACTAGAACAAGGAACACATGCTCTACATCATCTCCACTCAGTGCAATTTTCGCAACCATAACCGGCGAACAAGGAACATGGCCTCCATTCTTCATTCTTCTCACGGTAATTTTGTAACCCACCGCGAACAAGGAACATACTACGCCAGAGTTCTTCACTCATTATTTTGCAACCCTAAATCGCAAACAAGGGACATACATGTTCTATAGCCTCTTCATTCTCTTTTGTTGCTCTGTTTGAGATCTGTGAAGCGACGCTACTAAATCGCCGACGATTTTGAAAAAGAGTTCATAGACTATAAACCACGGTTATATGTATAACCGTGGTTTATTCGTTGATTTTATAGACAATATACCACGGTTTTGACATTTAACCGTCGTATAAAATGACTTTATACCACGGTTCTGAACTTGACCGTCATTTAAAACCGGTGAGGACCGCGTCCAAAAACGGCCTTAAACGACGGTTATGTGCAAACCGTGGTATATAGTCTTCTTTTAAACGACGGTTTTCAACCGTGGTATATAGGCAATTTTCTATATACCACGCGAGCATAAACCACGGTTCCTAACCGTGGTATATAGGCAAAATAACCGTGGTTAAAAACATTTTTTCTACTAGTGTGTGTTTAGAATCTTTCAGGCTATCTACCCATAAAATTTAAGCCAAAACTCCACCGGGAATAGCCTCAACGCCGCCATCCGTGGGCAGTCCGCACCCACGGACGCCATGTCCGGGGTCCCGGACACCCTGTCCGTAAGCACGGACACCCCCGGACTGCGGCGGGAATTTAATTTTCAAATGTTTTAGGTTTTTTTAAACTATATCCGGGCCTACGGACACCCTATCCGTGGCCCCGGACTTTTCAATTTTTTGTTTTCTGTTTAATTCGACTTTCATTTTGTCATAGATTAACTAGGGTCTGTGGGTACTGACATTTGGTCCGTGGCTACGGACGGAAACAAAATTTGACCTAATTCTGCCTCTAAAACCCTGGTTTAGGTAATTTCAATTTCACTTTAAGTTTCTGTCAAAAAATATTAAAAATAAAAAAATCAGAAGTTCGCGCACTTAGGTTATAACGACTCGTAATATGCTGTAAATAAGCCAAGAAGAGGAAAAACGACTTCGAGGGGTAATGAAAGTAATTGAACCCTAATTAAGTCGAATATCAAGCCCCCGAACCCGATCTCTACCTTTCCTAATTTATCCTAGGTTAAAATTAGGTGGCGACTCATAATAGGTTCCAGTGAGCTAACTTAGGTTTTAATAATTATGGTTATATGACTTAGTTATTAAACTTAGGTTATAAGTGGACCTAGAACCCGATCAGATCCTAATCAACTCAAATCAACCTAGGATAGGGTTCAAAAATCGAGGCTCACAGAATGGCGACTCTGCCGGGGACAACTTCTTAATTTTAACTTGTTTAATTTTAAGAAAGAGGGCTTAACTCGAAAATGTTTATTTATGGCTTTATTACATTGTTTGTTTACTTTCGTGCGCACTTTAATTTTCTGTACCTTTGCATCATATGAGAGCGAGGGTCCACGCAAACCAATTTCACCCTGGGACCCGTTTAAGGGTCCCCTGTCAGGGACTCACACCTTTTAAGGTGATGTGAATAAGCAGGGGAAAAGAGGAGGATGTCGTCTAACCGCATCCCCTTAATACCTGGGTTTTAACCCCAAACGTTTTCCTGGCAGTGCCCTTACCTAGCCTTGTTTGGCCATTCAAAGACCCGACCGTAGACGCACACCTTCAGGTGATGTGAAAAAAGTGGGGAAGCCCAAAGAGAATAGCGTGTAAGCCCTATTCCTTTGTGGTGACCTGGGCCCATGTCCCAAGCACCTCTCCGGATTGATCTGTACCCGTTGGCCCAATTTGTCTAGTGAGGACATGTTGAACTTGTGTGAAACCTTGTTTTCTTATGTGATCGGCCCACTATCCAGCCTAGAAATTGATAGGAACTTCTCCTACATCAACGTAGCCCAACCCGAATTGGTAGCTCTATTTGTTTGTGGCCCAGAGGCCGTGTTTGGTTTAATATGTGAGTCGTTTGGGCTTCGGCCCAAAAGCCTAGACTTAGGTGATTTCTCTTCCGGCCCAATTTGAATTATCCAATTAGTTTTAGACCCATAAAAAGAAATCCACCTTAACATGAAATAACTCACAAGTCGTGAAAATAAAATCTTTTTCAGCTTAGCAACCATCTTCTCTGACCCAAAGAAAGTTAGGCCCATTTGTGATTTAGGGACCATTCGAGCCCATGTGCTTTACTTCAGGCCCAAACACATTCCGGCCCAAGGGCTCATACTAATCTAGGTAGACTTCTTATCTGGGCCCTAGCCCAAAACCCTAGATCTAGATGCCACCTCTCAGGCCCAATCAGAGCCATCTATTTAGATTTCCGTCCAAATTTCAATTCACAACCTGAAAATTTCTCTAGCCCAAACACCTCATTTTCTGGGTATTCTGGCTCACTTTGAAATACCCCAAACTTAGATATGGTGTTTAAGTGATAAACTAAGATATAATAAGGCTAAATAATGCCTTAGAAACATTAAGAAACCATTTTAATCAAAGAAAACATAAGGCAACACCAAAAGAGCAGTTTAAGCAAAAACATGCTCTAAACTTGGAGAGACTTGGGTGAACACCCAAATATCATTCTTAGACCTTAGTAATATCCTAATGGTCATTTTAAACCAATTACCAAAGAAAACCAAGCTTGAAAACAAGTTAAAACACAAAATGTGCTTTAAGGAGTCTTAAAGCACATTTTTGAAAAATTGTCTTGTAAATAGGTTTTGAGTGGCTAAATGTCCATCATTACTCTTTAATTAACATGTGTACTAATTAGTATCACATTAGGAAGTCTAAGTCAATGGGAAATCAAAAACTTCACAATATGTGGCTTGTTTGTGAATAGTAACCAAATAATGCTAGTTTAAGACATTAGTCAAAGTAAGTCAATTAAATGGTCAACAAAGACCACAATCTACCTTATTTGACCAAGGGGGCCAGTTTTTAAGTGTGACTCACCACACTTATCTAGCTAAGTAAAGAGGAAGCAAAAGTAAGTAAGTTCACTATTCACCTTTTTAACATAATATCTTACCTTTAGTAGTCCTCTCTCCTCACTTCTTCATTCTTCATCTTCTCCATCGGTTTCTCTTGCTCTCTTTCCTCTCTTTCACGTAAGAAGACAACTCCATGCTAGCTCCATCTTCTCTTGCCCACATCTTGCTCATTTAAGCTCCAAAATCAAAACCAAGCACATATATCTCTTAGTTAGCTCAAGCTCTTCCTTTCTATCTTTTCAAAACTTCAAGAGCCTCATTTTGGAGCCAAGGAAAACTACCATTAGAGGAGGAAACTCAAGCTTGGATACTCCATTAGCTTCTCCATTCTCTTAAGGTAAAGAAAATGTAAGAAGATCTAGGTTTCCATCATTTTCTCTCCATGTCCGAAAATTATCACTCATGGGGTTCCATTTTTATGCCTTGTTCTAGCTTGTTTTCTACTCTCCAAAGGATAAAGGAGGTCCTTCTTTACTCATATCCAAGCTTGTCTTGAGAAACCAAGGTAAAACAATCAATTTAATACCTTAAAGCACATTTTTAACCTAGGGTTTGTTCCTTAGGGTTAATGTATTATCTAGAACTCATTGGAGTCATTGGATATTGGTTAGAACATTGGCAAGGAGGACTTGTTGGGTGACCGAGATTGTTCAAGGAAAAAGTCTAAGGAGGAAAGTTTATGAGCTTGTAAAAGAACAAGGTAAATTACTTACCTTAAGGTGTTTATTTGTTTAAGAAAATGGGATTTAGATATGTGCTGAGTTTAATGTAGAGTTTACATTAGGGAAAGGGGTTATAAAACCTAGGAGAAAGAACAATGACTATACTTGTGAACTTGTGACTAAGGAGCAAATGAGAAAAAGGAGATAGTTAAGAATGTCAAGGTGAATTACAAGAAGCATTTTATTTCAATGGGAGCCTTATTGTGTGTATTTGCAGGTCAAAGGCTATATATAATGTGGAAATTCAGTGGTTAAGATTATTGTCATTTAAGGGCCTAAGTGCCAAGCATTTTAAGTTTATACACTATATGATGATGTGGTGTAGTTTTGGTGTAAATTGTGTGTTAAAATGTTGTAATGAGAATTAGAGTGATCTTGGTTGTTTGATGGTGAAAACCAAGTGTTTGGGTGTAACAATATACTAGAGAACCCATGGCAAAATTTAGTGAAGAACCTAAGTGTTTAAGATGTTCTAAGGAGATTTCATGACTAAGGAAGTACTAGGAAGTTTTAGAGGTTGTCTTGATGAAAAATGGTGAGTTTAAGGTGTATAATGAGTTAGAATGACCTAGACAAGATCATGGAGGATTTAGGAATCAAAAGAATGTACTAGTGTATTTAGGACTTAGGCAAACATTGGTAAGCAAGTAGGAGAAAATAATGTGTTGATGGATGGAGGCATAAACTTGTGAAGAAACTTTAAGTAGTTGCATAAAAGAGTTTTAGATGGTGAAAGATTCTTGGGAGATGATGTTATAATGGTGAGGAAGCATTTGGCATAGTGGTTATATTAGGTATGAACCACCACTTAGAAACCTAGTGAAAAACATTACAAGGGTTGGCATGATTACAAGGAAAATGCATAATGACTAAGGTGGATGTTGGTGAGTGATCTAATGTGTTTAATGAAAGGTTTAAGGTGTATTTGAGTTGCCCAAATGAGGTTAGAACATACTAGGATGTAAGAGGAGAAGTTTGGAGTCAAATGGGAATTGAGAAACAAGGTTTTGGAGCCGACCAACCTTAGGGACCGGACCTGTAAGGTCAGTCGAGCTCAGTTTACACTACTGGAAAGAGTTTCTGGAATCGACCGAACTTGGGGACCGGACTTACAAGTTCGGTCGGGCTTGTATTTTGTGTACGAATTAAGTCTCTGGAATGGACCGACCTTGGGGACCGGACTTGCAAGGTCGGTCATGCCTAGAAATTTGTACGGGAATAGGTCTCTGGAATCGACCGAACTTGGGACCGGACTTACAAGTTCGGTCGAGCTTAAATTTCCCACAGGGAAAACTCTCGGGAATGGACCGACCTTGGGGACCGGACTTGCAAGGTCGGTCGGGGTAGAATTTTCAAACGGTAATATGTCCTGGAATGGACCGACCTTGGGTAAGGTCGGTCGAGCCAAAAACACAAAAAAAAAGAAATTTTAAATTCTAAAGATGTTAATTGGTAATAAGGTATGCCATTGGTAGGGTAATAATGATTAGGAACCCAAGAACCTAAGGAATTAAGTTAGGTTAAGTATAAACCTTAAATTTAAAGTTAAGTTAATATGGTTAAGTGGTAAAGGCTAAAGAGGGTATCGGATGGGAATCTTTAGGGATTAAGTGTCTTAAGTAAGGTGCAAATAACTAATGACCTAAAAATGAATGAATGTTTTAGGTTTGTGAATTAGGACCCCGAAGAAGGTTAAACAAACAACAGTCGATGGTGAACGGTACAGTCTTTCTTGTGACCTGCTTGCTAACGAGGTGTCCCTCGGCTTGTGTGCTATCTGTTTATCTGCTATGACTAAGACAAGATAAAGCATGCAACCGGATATTAGTGTTCTCGTTGAGTATGTGTTTTCTTTACACTAAACCACGAGGCTTAAGGAAATCTACTAATTAAGCTTGATACTTATTAAGTTAAGGAGAGGATTTGTACATTGGTGATTGTTGGTTAATACCCGTCAAGGTTTAACCAACACTTGGTATTTAAGACTTTCACTAACCGTAACTTGGGGTGGGAGTGAGGAATCCGGAATGGTACCGACACATGTGTATTGGGGGAGGTCGGTATCTGAATCAGATCCGACTTCCAAACAAGACTTGTCATTGGACTCGTCGCCTAGGGTCAACAAACCGACCCGACCACCCGGACTATTGTTTGAGGTGGGAGGCACATTAAGGATGGCGTGGGGGGATCAAGCCTACATCCCCAACAAATTAAGAAAGGTAGCTTATTGCCGGATAGTGCACTGCTACCGGCTAGGGTTAACCAGGCCCTACAAAGATAAGCAACCAATTAAGGGCTAACCAATCTAATCGTGGAACGGTTGGCAATTATAAGGTTAAGAAGATTGTGGATTTAAGGAGTTAAGAGCTAACTCACTTATTAAGAGAACGCCTGAGTTGTTCATTTGCTTATGAGCTATTTATGTTCATTATGGTTTGTTGTTTTATTGCATTTCATATTATGATTTGGGTGCTAATCAACTTCCATGCTATCGACAAGTAGTCGTCGTAGCCCCGTTAGCTTGGGGGCCACGGGAGGGTCGTACCAGCATTCGTGCTGACCCCCTTTGGGGGCTGTTTTTACACTTGCAGGTAAGCGGCCCATGAAGTCACACCATGAGAGTAGGAGCGGGTAGCCCTAGGTGGGACTTTATTTTGAGTACGGGTAGCGCCTGTGCACCCGTCTGTTGATAGTGGTTTTGAGAAATATTGTATGGTTTTGGAGATACTTTAAACTCGGACGGTGTAAGTATTTTGGATGTATGGTTGTAAATATTTAAGAAGCGGTATTTCTTGTTGATTAGACCGTGGCAAGGTCCTGGTATTAGATTAGTTCCGCTGCGATGTTTATATATTACTGTTAAGATGCGATAACCACGAATGGCTTAAGACGGGATGTTACAAAAGTGGTATCAGAGCGTAGTTACGCTCTGATCAAGAAATACCGGACGTGAGTAACCACCAAGTTAGGATATAAGTTAAGAAATAAGTGACGGGTTAAGGGTGTGAGCTGTTAGTGTGAGTAGAGTCAGATGACCCCTAATAAGTGTGGATCGTCTTTACCGTCTACGGACGTTACAGATTCGTTAACCGAAACAGTGGTGGATACGAATCTAATGTGAGTTGTGATTGTTCAGATGTCAGGAAGAAGAGGCCGAGGCCGTGGTCGAGGCGACGAGACTGAGATACCGGAAGGGCAGACGATCGCAGAGATCGTAGCTGCCGCATTAGGGCATATGGGCTATTAGCCTGGTGTGGGTGCACCACCTCCACCGCCACAACCCCGGGAACCGAATTGGGTGAAGAGCCTTGCAGACCTTCAACCCGCACATTTTAAGGGGGAGACCAATCCCGCCAAGCTTGAGGCGTATATCTCCGAGCTGGAGACCGCCTTCGAGACCCTTGACGTCCCTGCTGGGATCAAGGTGCGTCTAGCTGCGTTCTACCTGAAGGGGGCAACAGGCGTTTGGTGGAAGCTGGTGAGGGCCGAGCATGTGGCCAATCCAGAGTTCGGCTGGGAGCAGTACACCGCCTTGCTACGAAAGTACTATCCCGCCCATGTCCAGACGAAGAAGCGCCTACAGTTGGATGCGCTCAAGCAGGCCGACAAGATGACGGTGGACGAATATTACATAGAGTTCACCGCCTTGCTCCGTCTTCTGCCAGGTCTTGGGTATTCAGACCAGATACTGGTGGACCGCTTCTATGGCGGGCTTAGCCATCGACTCCGCTATGGCATGGGGCCGACGAGTTATACTACCTTGCAGGTAATAAGAACGAGTAAGATATAATTAAGTGAATAAGATTTAGTTTGTGAGAAATAAGAGGAACTAATACCTTGGGAAGCAGGAGTGCTATCATGCCGCTGCTAAGGTTGAGATAACCGTCCAGATGAGGGACGAGGACAATGCCAAAAGAAAGAATGCTGGGAAGAGTACAGAACACCAAGGGCAAGGTGGGTACAAGAAACAGAAGTACCAGCCTCAAGCCCAAAAGAACCAGAACCAAAAAGGAAAGGAGGAAAAGGAGAAGGCTACTGATGAGCCACTGAAACTGACTTATGCTTATGCTGCTAAGCCCCTGCGCTCCAGGGCGCCAAAGGGTAAGGAAATACATCTTGAGTAAATAAGAATGGTTGACAACATTGAGACACAATCACTGATGCGATGCATAATCAGGTACTGAGACTGGAAAGGAAACCGGAGGTGGCTACCAATGACACTACTATTGCAAGAGGTGCAAGGGGGACCACCCCGGAGTTGACTGCAGGGGGAATAAGGTGGAGTGTAATTTTTGCAGTGTACTCAGGCACCGGGCATATGAGTGCTACGGGAACCCGGAGAGTAAGAACTACAGACCCACTTTTAAGATTAAGACCAAGACCGATCAGGGAGTTGGATCCGACGGTCAGAGGAGGGTGCAGCAAGCTGCAGACAAGAACCCACGGGTGACCCAGAATTCGGGACCCACACTACACATGGTGGACCGGGACGATGAGCCTGAACCCTCATCGAGGCCAGGTACCGCTATAACCATTTAGTAATAAAATTGCCTGCTTACCGCATTACATGCATGCTTAGTGAATAAATAAGATAAGTGAGAACAAGATAAGATTAGAATGTAAGTAAGATATAACCTACTACCACCTTAGGAAGCTTCAACATCTGCTATCCGATGCCTTCTGCACCTAACCCGGAGTACACCGACATCGAGACCATAGACTTTCCAACCGAAAAATGTCAGGTTATCCGCCCAGGTATGATTTTATTAAGGGGATACCTGACACCTGAAGCGCAAATAGCCATCATCAGGAAATGCAATCAACTAGGAATGGGACCGGGAGGTTTTTATACACCGGAGTACCCAGGGGGAGCAAGAATGAAGTTAAAGATGATGAGCTTAGGCAAGGACTGGAATCCGTATGCCAAGACCTACCAAACCATGAGGACACATGATGGAATCTCACCACCGGAAATACCCGAAGAATTCCATCCGGTAAACACACAAGTCATGGAGATCGCTCAGCAGTTGGAAGCTGAACTGGTTCCAGACATACAGGCAGACATTTGCATTGTGAACTTCTATGAGAAAGATGGGCGACTTGGACTACATCAGGACAAGGACGAGACAACGGAGTCTCTCGAACGAGGGATACTCGTAGTGTCTTGGTCCATAGGAGATGACGCTGAATTTTTTTACGGTGAGCAGAAGCGTGCGGACCGTGCTAATAAGTTAATGCTTAAGTCAGGGGATGTATTAGTTAAGGGAGGAGAGTCAAGGATGTTATATCATGAGATTAAGAGAGTCAAGCTGAATACAGCACCGTCAGCAGTGATTAATGCGACGCATATGAAACCAGGAAGATTAAACCTAACCTTTAGACAATATTAGTTATGTAACATTTTAGTGCGAGATAAGGAATGAAATGTAAGATCAAGCTCATGTTGTAAGCAGGATGGTTATGAATAAAATAACAGTGTTGTTCATATAAATTGTTACGACTCTTGTTATACCATCAATACTCATAAAGCTTGTGAACACAATTAGGTCATGGACTCGGTACGGAAGGTGCGCTAAGCATACTTACAGAGGCACAGGCCGGCGCCAGCGGTACTATCCTCACTGGCACCTTTCCGGTTAATGGGATTGAGGCATCAGTTCTCTTCGACTCAGGGGCCTCGCATACCTTTGTCTCGACATCTTTTGCGAGGAGGTTGGGGCTAGACGCTGATGAGCTACCCGACTTCACGGTTACGCTCCCGTCTAAGGAGAAGGTTCGTTGCACTCGCTACTACCGAGGAGCCATTGTCAGAATTAAGGGGGAAGACTTTCCAGTTAGTTTTATTGAGTTCAGGGAGTTGGGATTTGATGTTATCTTCGGGATGAACTGGTTGGAGCGGCACAAGGGTTGTATCCTCTGCGCCGAGCATAGATTGCTGCTCAGGAGCCCGTCTGGGGTAACAATATCATACCGCCAGAGGCCCAGAGAGCCTTCGACTAAGATCATCACCGCCATGTCAATGTATAAGGAATTAAGAAGAAAGGAAGAAGTGTACCTCTGCTATGTACAAAACATAGAGAGAGACCCCGAGTTCGACCCCGACTTACCGGTAGTGTCGGAGTTCCCTGACCTATTTCCACGGGAACTGCCCGGCATGCCACCCACTCGGGAGGTAGAGTTCACCATCGAGCTGCTACCTGGTACCGGACCGATAGCCAAGGCACCATACCGCATGGCTCCGGCAGAGATGAATGAGTTAAAGGAACAACTAAGAGATTTGTTAGATAAGGGATTTATAAGACCAAGTGTGTCACCATGGGGAGCGCTAGTTCTCTTCGTGAAGAAGAAGGATGGTAGTCTCCGCCTCTGCATCGACTACAGAGAGTTGAATGTAGTAACAGTGAAGAATAAGTACCCATTACCCCGCATTGACGATCTGTTCGATCAGTTGAAGGGAGCATCTGTGTTTTCCAAGATTGATCTCAGATCGGGGTATCATCAGATAGCCATTAAGGAAGGAGACATTGAGAAGACGACATTCCGGACACGATACGGCCACTATGAGTTTACAGTGATGCCGTTCGGTTTGTCGAACGCACCGGCGAAATTTATGGATCTGATGAACCGCTTGTTCCGAGAGCAGCTGGACAAGTCGGTTGTGGTATTCATCGATGACATATTGATATATTCAAAATCTAAGGTTGAACATGAGGAACATTTGAGGAGAGTATTGGAAATATTGAGGGAGAACCAGCTATATGCTAAGTTCTCCAAGTGTGAGTTTTGGCTTGACCAGGTCTCTTTCCTAGGTCATGTCATCTCAGATGCTGGGATCTCAGTGGATCCAGCAAAGATTGATGCCGTACGTACTTGGCCAAGACCGAAGACTGTTACCGACATTCGGAGCTTTCCCGGTCTGGCAGGTTACTACAAGAGGTTTGTTAAGGATTTCAGTAGGGTCGCAAAAACGATGACCAGTCTGATGAAGAAAGATGCACTGTTCTTATGGATGGCTGACTGTGAGAGATCATTTCAGAGTTTGAAAGACTCACTGACCACTACACCGGTTCTGACTATTCCAGATGGTACAGAGGGCTATGTTGCATGCTCATGCAATATGGCAAGGTGGTGGCATATGCCTCACGCCAGTTGAAGAAACATGAGGAGAACTACCCCACACATGATTTGGAGCTGGGAGCTGTAGTCTTCGCTTTGAAGATATGGCGCCACTACTTATACGGGGTTAGTGTGACGATCTACACCGAACATAAGAGCTTAAGATACATATTTAATCAGAAGGAGTTGAATCTCAGACAGAGGAGATGGTTGGAATTCTTGAAAGACTATGACATTGACCTCCAATACAAAGAGGGAAAGGCCAATGTTGTAGCGGACGCCCTGAGCCGTCGAGCACACTCACTCCATTCGCTAGTTTCTTTCTCCATCTTGGTTGATGAGGTGCGAGAGGCTCAGAGGACAGATGAGTATATGAGAGAGGTCAGACAGAAGCTGACAGATGGTACTTTTGAGGGTCAGAAATATGATTTCAGACTTCGCGACGATGATCTGATCAGACTTAAGGGCCGGTTATGCATACCACGGGGCAACACGGATCTGAAAGACCGTATACTTAGGGAATCACATTGTTCTTCCGTTTCCATCCATCTGGGAGCCTCTAAGATGTATAAAGACATGAAGAGATAATTCTGGTGGTCAGGGATGAAGACAGATGTTACCGAGTTCGTCTTGAGGTGTCTCACTTGCCAGAAGGTGAAATTTGAGCACCGACGACCGGGCAGAATGGTACAATCGATGCCAGTTCCGGAATGGAAGTTCCATGATATCTCCATGGACTTTGTAGTTAGACTTCCACCTTCTAGGGGAGGTCTCAACATGATATGGGTGGTGGTGGATCGCCTTACCAAAGTAGCCCGATTCATACCGATGAAGGATACTTGGAAGGTGACCAAACTAGCTGAGTTGTTTGAGAGAGAAATCATGAGACATCACAGGATACCAAGGACCATAGTGTCAGATAGAGATACCAGATTCCTTTCGAGGTACTGGAGAGCTACTAGAGAAGCGTTGGGTATAGAACTGAAGTTGAGTACCGCGTTCCATCCTCAAACAGATGGTCAGACTGAGCGTACGATTCAGACACTCGAGGACATGCTGAGGGCATGTGCCTTAGACTTCCAGGGCAGTTGGATTGACAAATTGCATCTGATTGAGTTTTCATACAACAACAGCTATCACGCTTCGATCAAGATGGCACCTTTTCAAGCGTTGTACGGTAGACCATGTCGTACACCGCTCTGCTGGGATGAGTCGAGTGGGACGGTCATTATAGGACCAGAGTACTTAGAGCAAGTTAAGGCTGAGGTTCAGCAAATCATGGAGAACATGAAAGCTGCTCAAGATAGGCAGAAGTCGTATGCTGATGTTCGACGACGGGACCTGGAGTTCGCAGTGGACGACCGGGTATTTCTACGAGTTTCACCAATGAAGGGTGTATTCAGATTTAGGCAGAAGGGTAAATTAAGCCCGAAGTTTGTTGGTCCTTATGAGATTACGGAGCGGGTGGGCCCGGTTGCCTACAGGTTGAATTTACCTGCTGAACTAGGTAAAGTGAATGACGTTTTTCATGTTTCACAGCTAAAGAAATACATGCACCACCCCTCCCATGTGTTAGAACCTGAGACATTGACTTTAGAACCGAATATGAGATCCGTGGAGAGTCCTCAGAGAATCTTGGACAGTAAGACTAGGGACACTCGCCATAAGTCAGTGCGACTGGTGAAGGTTCTCTGGTCTAACCAGGCTGTCGAAGAGGCCACATGGGAGTTAGAGGATAAGATGAGATCGAAGTACCATTCGTTGTTTACTGACTAGATCGTCTGTATAGGGTACGGGGCGTACCCCTTTTTAAGGGGGGTAGAGCTTCCTCGCTTTTGATTTAGGAAACGAACATGTTGTCGTTTGTCTGGTTGTTTAAGATGTGATTTTGTGTAAGTTGCTACACTTTGGTGATAAGTTTGAGTTATGTATAATACTTATGTATTGTATTTGTGATTGACCTTCGAGTCTTGAGATGTGTGAATGAGAATATAAGATGTGGTGTTAAGATTAAGAGAATTGGGTACCGTGAATGGTTAAGCATATATGTGAACTTTGGGGACAAAGTTCTTTTAAGGGGGGTAGATTGAAATACCCCAAACTTAGATATGGTGTTTAAGTGATAAACTAAGATATAAGAAGGCTAAATAATGCCTTAGAAACATTAAGAAACCATTTTAATCAAAGAAAACATAAGAAAACACCAAAAGAGCAGTTTAAGCAAAAACGTGCTCTAAGCTTGGAGAGACTTGGGTGAACACCCAAATATCATTCTTAGACCTTAGTAATATCCTAATGGTCATTTTAAACCAATTACCGAAGAAAACCAAGCTTGAAAACAAGTTAAAACACAAAATGTGCTTTAAGGAGTCTTAAAGCACATTTTTGAAAAATTGTCTTGTAAATAGGTTTTGAGTGGCTAAATGTCCATAATTACTCTTTAATTAACATGTGTACTAATTAGTATCACATTAGGAAGTCTAAGTCAATGGGAAATCAAAAATTTCACAATTATGTGCCTTGTTTAGTGAATAGTAACCAAATAATGCTAGTTTAAGACATTAGTCAAAGTAAGTCAATTAAATGGTCAACAAAGACCACAATCTACCTTATTTGACCAAGGGGGCCGGTTTTTAAGTGTGACTCACCACACTTATCTAGCTAAGTAAAGAGGAAGCAAAAGTAAGTAAGTTCACTATTCACCTTTTTAACATAATATCTTACCTTTAGTAGTCCTCTCTCCTCACTTCTTCATTCTTCATCTTCTCCATCGGTTTCTCTTGCTCTCTTTCCTCTCTTTCACGTAAGAAGACAACTCCATGCTAGCTCCATCTTCTCTTGCCCACATCTTGCTCATTTAAGCTCCAAAATCAAAACCAAGCACATATATCTCTTAGTTAGCTCAAGCTCTTCCTTTCTATCTTTTCAAAACTTCAAGAGCCTCATTTTGGAGCCAAGGCAAACTACCATTAGAGGAGGAAACTCAAGCTTGGAGACTCCATTAGCTTCTCCATTCTCTTAAGGTAAAGAAAATGTAAGAAGATCTAGGTTTCCATCATTTTCTCTCCATGTCCGAAAATTATCACTCATGGGGTTCCATTTTTGTGCCTTGTTCTAGCTTGTTTTCTACTCTCCAAAGGATAAAGGAGGTCCTTCTTTACTCATATCCAAGCTTGTCTTGAGAAACCAAGGTAAAACAATCAATTTAATACCTTAAAGCACATTTTTAACCTAGGGTTTGTTCCTTAGGGTTAATGTATTATCTAGCACTCATTGGAGTCATTGGATATTGGTTAGAACATTGGCAAGGAGGACTTGTTGGGTGACCGAGATTGTTTAAGGAAAAAGTCTAAGGAGGAAAGTTTGTGAGCTTGTAAAAGAACAAGGTAAATTACTTACCTTAAGGTGTTTATTTGTTTAAGGGAATGGGATTTAGATATGTGATGAGTTTAGTGTAGAGTTTACATTGGGGAAAGGGGTTATAAAACCTAGGAGAAAGAACAATGACTATACTTGTGAACTTGTGACTAAGGAGCAAATGAGAAAAATGAGATAGTTAAGAATGTCAAGGTGAATTACAAGAAGCATTTTATTTCCTTTTTGTGTATTTGCAGGTCAAAGGCTATATATAATGTGGAAATTCAGTGGTTAAGATTATTGTCATTTAAGGGCCTAAGTGCCAAGCATTTTAAGTTTATACACTATATGATGATGTGGTGTAGTTTTGGTGTAAATTGTGTGTTAAAATGTTGTAATGAGAATTTGAGTGATCTTGGTTGTTTGATGGTGAAAAACCAAGTGTTTAGGTGTAACAATATACTAGAGAACCCATGGCAAAATTTAGTGAAGAACCTAAGTGTTTAAGATGTTCTAAGGAGATTTCATGACTAAGGAAGTACTAGGAAGTTTTAGAGGTTGTCTTGATGAAAAAGGGTGAGTTTAAGGTGTATAATGAGTTAGAATGACCTAGACAAGATCATGGAGGATTTAGGAATCAAAAGAATGTACTAGTGTATTTAGGACTTAGGCAAACATTGGTAAGCAAGTAGGAGAAAATAATGTGTTGATGGATGGAGGCATAAACTTGTGAAGAAACTTTAAGTAGTTGCATAAAAGAGTTTTAGATGGTGAAAGATGCTTGGGAGATGATGTTATAGTGGTGAGGAAGCATTTGGCATAGTGTTTATTAGGTATGAACCACCACTTAGAAACCTAGTGAAAACATTCAAGGGTTGGCATGATTACAAGGAAAATGCATAATGACTAAGGTGGATGTTGGTGAGTGATCTAATGTGTTTAAGTGGAAGGTTTAAGGTGTATTTGAGTTGCCCACAATGAGGTTAGAACATACTAGGATGTAAGAGGAGAAGTTTGGAGTCAAATGGGAATTGAGAAACAAGGTTCTGGAGCCGACCGACCTTAAGGACCGGACCTGCAAGGTCGGTCGAGCTCAGTTTACACTACCGGAAAGAGTTTTTGGAATCGACCCAACTTGGGGACCGGACTTACAAGTTTGGTCGGGCTTGTATTTTGTGTACGAATTAAGTCTCTGGAATGGACCGACCTTGGGGACCGGACTTGCAATGTCGGTCATGCCTAGAATTTTGTACGGGAATAGGTCTCTGGAATCGACCGAACTTGGGACCGGACTTACAAGTTCGGTCGGGCTTAAATTTCCCACGGGGAAAACTCTCGGGAATGGACCGACCTTGGGGACCGGACTTGCAAGGTCTGTCGGGGTAGAATTTTCAAACGGTAATATGTCCTGGAATGGACCGACCTTGGGTAAGGTCGGTCGGTAAGGTCGGTCGAGCCAAAAACACAAAAAAAAAAGAAATTTTAAATTCTAAAGATGTTAATTGGTAATAAGGTATGCCATTGGTAGGGTAATAATGATTAGGAACCTAAGAACCTAAGGAATTAAGTTAGGTTAAGTATAAACCTTAAGTTTAAAGTTAAGTTAATATGGTTAAGTGGTAAAGGCTAAAGAGGGTATCGGATGGGAATCTTTAGGGATTAAGTGTCTTAAGTAAGGTGCAAATAACTAATGACCTAAAAATGAATGAATGTTTTAGGTTTGTGAATTGGGACCCCGAAGAAGGTTAAACAAACAACAGTCGACGGTGAATGGTACAGTCTTTCTTGTGACCTGCTTGCTAACGAGGTGTCCCTCGGCTTGTGTGCTATCTGTTTATCTGCTATGACTAAGACAAGATAAAGCATGCAACCGGATATTAGTGTTCTCGTTGAGTATGTGTTTTCTTTACACTAAACCACGAGGCTTAAGGAAAGCTACTGTAACGCCCCTATTTAACATATTTATAGCGGAAATGAAATACTAAAGGCGTACAGATCATCGGGTTCCAAACACCCGGTACCAAACCTCACCAAAATACAACTTAATGATTACAACTGTCACGGCCTGAACCTCGAGAAAACTTAACGAAAGTAAAATAGTAATAAAACATATAAACTCTCAAAACCTAATCCCATCCCAGTCACTCGTTCTCTTCGTGGTCACCTGTAAAATAACTCGTACCTGCAAGATAAAACAAAGCACCCACCCTGAGTGGGGTGGGTCAGTTCCCTGGAATGGAACTGGTACGATCCTCCAAAAACAACACTTATAATACAACTCTTAAATAAATAATAGCTTGAAATAGACACTTAAAACACTCAGAGGAACAAAGCATTTCACGAATCACCAAATCAAGATATCAAGATAAGAATAAAGGTTATAACAGAAAGATAAAGTTATTTGAAACGAAATCACATCATGTGTTAGTGAACGTCAATTTCCTTAGTTTAAACCCAATCCTTAGGAGTAGAAACTTAGATAGTCACAAAGGACTAGGAATGATAAATAGATCGAAGAACCAATAACTCAAGAATGGAATAATTCAACTGGAGAGATGGCCCCCACCAGCCAAATATAAATGTCCGTATGGACGAGGGATATACAGCCCCCTGCTGTCATATTAAAAATGTCCCGGTGGACGAGGGATATACAACCCCCTGCTGTCAAATATAAATGCCCCTATGGGCGAGGGATATACAGCCCCCTGCTGTTACCATTAAAAACGCGCGCACGTCGAAACCTCAAGAACCAGCTCACAGATGAAACGATATCCAGAGTCAAAGAAGAATTTACCAAAGTTGACCTCTTCCAAATTCCCACTAGATCACTAACTACCCAGAGCAATACCAAAACACTCAGTCCTATAGAGTGCAGAAGCGTAAACCCTAAGCAGTCAATGTCTAACGGGGTAACCAAATAGAAGGAACCAATACCCATATAAGTTTCATATTCAAGGCTCAGTTAGTCACACAAGCTGAGTTAGTCACACAACCATTTCCTTTTTAGAAATTCCTCTTAAAGTCAGTTAGCGTTTTCCAAAACATTCCACAAGTCAAACATCAAAAATATAGGAGTACGAGAAATCGTACCTGGTATGTGCAGAACAGTAAATAACTCGAATAAGTGATTCCCCAATAGTAACCTATAATTAAGGTATTCCAAGTGTCAATTAATTAAGGGACTTATAAACTAAACAACCTTCTTTTCTTACTGATTAAAAGTTCCAGGTTTACCATTGTTCCCTCACAAAGATTCGGGCTTGACTTGTCAACTAAATCCTTTACTAGGCCCATTTTGTTTAGTTTAGATCGATTTAGAATTTACTCCTGATGAGGGCCCAAACTCTCTCTGAGTTGTTTTAAGTGGGCTTTTGGAGTTCATAGACTTGGGCTTAGTAGGTTAGCCCAAGACCGTGTTAAGTTTATGTTGTGTAATAAAACCCTTAAGTTAATAGTGACTATTTAATTACACACCAATTAAAACTTAAGGTTATCATATATATATATTCTACTTATTATAACTATCCAAGGAATATATTTCCCACATCTATGTAATGTATTTAATATATATGTATATATATATTTATATATATATTTTTATGTATTAAGATTTATCCATAACATTTTTAGGAAATTTTACTGTATTTATATATGTTTAATAACTTCTAGGCTTAACACAACCGACCTATGGTTTATAACATAAAGTGTTTCCTTTATTTATTCAATATATATAAGTATACCCGTATTAGAAATTTACTAAGACATTCCCTATGTAACTTATCATATTTAAACTATCTTATTACTACAACCTTAAACTGTATTCCAAGTATATTTCATAAAGTATTTCTTTTACTATATCTTAGGATTCTAGCTCTTATAATATTTAGTTATTATAAGTGTTAATTTAATTAGGTCCTTGTTTTACTGTAAGTTACTACTTTATTCCCTTTTTATAAATGCGTAAAAATATATATATTTATCCCTTAGTTTAATTAAAAATATTAACTCCCATATAATATAGTAAATAAAATGTAGGATAATTAAATTCCTTAATTTATATAAGTTTCTACTTAAGTAAGGGTGTGTTCACTTCACGCGACGGAAACGGAATGGAATCAGGAAAGGGAATGGAGGGGAAAGGAAAGGGATTCCCTTTGATTAAAAAGTTTGTTTGGTTTTAACAGAGAAACGGAATAGAATTATGCATCATTCCCTTTGTTGTTGTTTGGTTTTGAATATAAGGGAATCACAATTTTCTTCAAAAAAAATTTATACTTAGTAATAATTTTAGTTTCCAAATCTCAAAATGATCATCCATGTTCATTCATTTCATAAACATATTGATAATTAAACAAAATATAAATTAGAAATAATCTTAATTATATATTCAATAAAAATATAAACACTTTAATCAAAATAAAAATTATTAATTAATTATATCAAAAATTATGTTATAATTCAAAAATATTTGCAATATTATAGATATTTATCTAATACATACATTACATAATGTTTAATATTTTAAGAATAAGTTTATATGTTAATATCTTGTTTTATTTCTCAATATCTTTTGGTATTAGCGTAAATATTTTAGTTCACATTTAATTAAGTAATATTTTGTTTACTTATTAATATTTTCAATAATATAAGGTTATTAAAATAAAATAATAACATTTTTACTAAAGTGAACTGTTTATGATAATGAAATAATTAATAATGACTATACTTAATTTTTAGTACTTACTACCTCCGTCCCATTTTGACCTTCTTGTTTACTTTTTGGCACGTTTTTCCACTTCAATATTTAACATATAAAATACATTAATTTTATGAAATTAAGTTTTGCATTATGTAGTTTATCACATAAAGAATCAATAATAAAACTTAGATTTGTGAAATTTTATTATCTTATATGTTAAATATTGAAGTCAAACGACATGCCCAAATAGTAAATAAGACGGTCAACAAGGGACAGAGGGAGTATAATATAGTCATTTATTTCATATTAGTAAGTTTTTTAAAAGTTTTATGGTATAATTTTTAAATCCAAAATTTTTAAAAAAGTTGTTTCGAATATTATTATATGTAGTATTTATATATATATATATATATATATATTAAATAGAAATATTTAGTATATAAGAAAAATAACTAAATGAATCATTGTAAATATTTTATTTAAGATACACCATCTAACATATTTGCTCATACATAAATTGTTTACTTTTGATTTTTATTTAAGTACATGTAAGCATACTTAATTTGTAGATTAATATATTTATTATTATTTAATTATAATTGAAACTTGAATAAGGATCATATTTCATATTTATATATTTTTAATTCTTAAAACATTTATTTAAATTAAACATTGCTTGAAATAACGATGATGAGTTACGTAGTGGGAGAGAATGATGGAAAAGGAAGGAAAGGGAATACTATTCCCCATGATTTTAGGGGGAATGGGAAAGAAGGGAATTGGGGGTTTTCAAAACTGAAAAGTGGGGAAAGGTAATCATTAAAAATTAAAAACAAACCATCACAAAGAGAATGATTCCCTTTCCCTGAATCCCTTTCCCAAATACCCCCAAGTGAACACACCCTAAGTATATATACATATATGTAAATAATTTAACTTCTCTTAAAAGCTAATACCAAAACATTTATAGACTTACTATTATAAAATGTTAATTTAGTTTCCTTTATTTTCCCCAACTTAAAAGTTAATTAACAAACCATACTTTAATTTTTGGTTACATTAAAAACCTTATATTATAGGTTATTCTTATGAAAAACTCATAAACACAATTTTTAAAACCTTTTACCATTGCCCAAAAATTCCCAAATTTAATACACAGTAACTATAACATTTTAGACATATTATAAAATTTTTATTTCATAAAAATATCTTTTTAATTTAGCCAAATAATTCCAGAAAACCCGTAACTTGCAAAAATCATAACTTACGTTTAAAAACTCCAAAACCATATTAATTTACATCAAAATAAACTAGATTAAATAAGGAATCTATGGTTAAAATTTCAAGTCAAAATACCTTCGGGAAGGCCATTAACTAAAATCAACAAGTTAGAGCCAAATTCTGAAATTTAATAAACTTATAACAATTCTTAATTAACCCGATCTAATCTCGGCCGTCCAATCTTTTAAAACGAGATCGGACGGCCCCTGAACTCTCAGTTCGTCAGCGAACTCATAAACCCAGTCGAGTACTAAATCTCGATTTTCTCCTAATCCACAGAACGAAATCGAGTGATTCTTGTTTCTATAGTTTCGAAATCAAATTTCGGTTCTAATGATACCGGTTTCCCCAATTATAATGTAGTATTCGATGGAATTTGAATTCAGTTCGAATGTTAGGGTTCTTAATAGTTACAGAATGCAATTCGGACACAAATCTAACAAATTCTCCTAATCTAACACGTAATTGATTAAATTGAGACATGGGTTAGGCCGGTAACAGGATTTCGAATGACAATAACGGAGCAATTGATCGGAAACTTACCGGAGTTGTGGGAATTGAGTGAAATCGAATCCGAAAATCTGGAAAAATTCGAACTTTGAGCAGTTCACGAGGCCAACTTTGAGGATCTATAACTAGCAGTACAAATCGAGTTAGGCTATGTGTAAGGGCTCATTGGAAAGAGCAAACTTAGATCTACGTATTGATAGCAAGAACTAATCCTAATTCGCATCACACAGAAAGAAATTGAAGCTAGAAGTTGCGAGTTTACCTTGCGTTTTCTGGGAAGAAAACTGTGATTTTATGTGATGGTGAAACTGAGACTTTAGACACCTTTTCCTTCCAATATGTTGAGAATTGGCTTATGCCATAAACATGAAAGTTTTAGAGGAATTAGAGCTCTTCAAAACGAGCTAAAGAACATGGAATTTGGATGAGAAACGAAGAAGTTATGGCTGATCGAAGTTACCTGATTCGAAGGGAAAACTGGAACTGTAGTTCCGGTTTTTGCAAGGTGGCTACTTTGACTCGATTTTCCGGTTGATTCAGAACGAGTTAGGGTTTGTGTGAGTTATGATTGTTTAGAGGGAATGTAGGAGAAGACAACAAAGAAGACGGCACTCAAAAATTCCTTAAGATGAGAAAGTTATGAAGGTCACAAGATAGGGAAAAACCTAATTTTCGGTTCCGGAAATATAGGAGATAAATCTGTCTAAGTGTTGGGGCGCGATTACCGAGGCGGCGATAAGTCAGCAGTCCATGCCACGTCAGCCTTTATCAAAATTTTGGCTCTAAACTTCATTTGATCATAACTTTGGCTAGGATGATCCGTTTTTTACGTTCTTTTTATCGATCTTCATGGTTTTCCATAACCAATTTATTGGTATAGGTTTCAGGGCCTGGTTTGACCATTCTCAAAAAGTCAACCCTAGCAAGGCTTAATTAGCTTTAAGGTTTCTAGAATTTTATATTGACTTTTATGTTTCAAAACAATGTTCCAACACTTCCTAAAATCTTTATAATATAGTAGGAATGTTTAGAAATTTTCCCAAGATTTATTGACTTATAAATCTTATTATAAAATTCATAATACTATATAATAATATATAATAATTAGGGTTAAATAGGAGAAAACCCCTAATTAAATTTCACAATTCCATATAATAATTTAATATTTAATAAAAGAAATCCCCTAAATTAATTTAAATTAATTTAGGGGTATTTCAGCTACTAATTAAGCTTGATACTTATTAAGTTAAGGAAAGGATTTGTACATTGGTGATTGTTGGTTAATACCCGTCAAGGTTTAACCAACACTTGGTATTTAAGACTTTCACTAACCGTAACTTGAGGTGGGAGTGAGGAATCCGGAATGGTACCGGCACATGTGTATTAGGGGAGGTCGGTATCTGAATCAGATCCGACTTCCAAACAAGACTTGTCATTAGACTCGTCGCCTAGGGTCAACAAACCGACCCGACCACCCGGACTATTGTTTGAGGTGGGAGGCACATTAAGGATGGCGTGGGGGGATCAAGCCTACATCCCCAACAAATTAAGAAAGGTAGCTTATTGCCGGATAGTGCACTGCTACCGGCTAGGGTTAACCAAGCCCTACAAAGATAAGCAACCAATTAAGGGCTAACCAATCTAATAGTGGAACGGTTGGCAATTATAAGGTTAAGAAGATTGTGAATTTAAGGAGTTAAGAGCTAACTCACTTATTAAGAGAACGCCTGAGTTGTTCAATTGCTTATTAGCTATTTATGTTCATTATGGTTTGTTGTTTTATTGCATTTCATATTATGATTTGGGTGCTAATCAACTTCCGTGCTATCGACAATTAGTCGTCGTAGCCCCGTTAGCTTGGGGGCCACAGGAGGGTCGTACCAGCATTCGTGCTGACCCCCTTTGGGGGCTGTTTTTACACTTGCAGGTAAGCGGCCCATGAAGTCACACCATGAGAGTAGGAGCGGGTAGCCCTAGGTGGGACTTTATTTTGAGTACGGGTAGCGCCTGTGCACCCGTCTGTTGATAGTGGTTTTGAGAAATATTGTATGGTTTTGGAGATACTTTAAACTCAGATGGTGTAAGTATTTTGGATGTATGGTTGTAAATATTTAAGAAGCGGTATTTCTTGTTGATTAGACCGTGGCAAGGTCCTGGTATTAGATTAGTTCCACTACGACGTTTATATATTACTGTTAAGATGCGATAACCACGAATGGCTTAAGACGGGATGTTACACTTTCTTTCAATCTAAGCCTGTTCCGGTCTTCAATCTACCTTGTGAAGCGTCATTCTCATCCCAGTATCATTCATCCCACTTCCTTTTGTTAGCTAATAATGGACACCTTGGAAACAGGTGGACCCGAGTCCTAAGTGTGGCCCAATCAACATGGAAGCTAAGCTCGCAATTTTGGAACAAAAGCACATGGCCACCATTGATGCCATGGAGCAGAGATATAGTGTTGTCCTGGACGCCGTGGAATCCAACTACGTCACCATTATGGAAGAGTTGAAAGCAAAGGCTCTTTCCCTCGAGTCCGAACATTAAGCTCGGGACGAGTTAGTGGATAGGCTTCTCAACACCCTTTATGACTGCATTTAAGTTGGCTCCATTAGGGTCCGAGGTTCGGAAGGGAATTTCAAAGAAATTGCTACAAAACTCAAGAGAGTGATCAGACAACCGGAAGCAGCAACGTGCATCCAAAGTTGCACCCGTAAGAGGGCTAGGCAGCATGAGGTGAACATTGATCGGCAGTCAAGAGGACCTGTTTGGGACGTTGAAGCGGTAAAGCCACCCCAACAGAACTCTCGTCAAAGGAAGTTTATAGACATCGACCGAATGCCAAGTCAAGCACTCGAAGAGCTTCGACGGAGATATCCGCTACGACCACTTGCTATGAGGCCAGGAGCTACTCAGTTGGGGAAAAATCTTAACCAATTCTGTCATTTCCACGAGCTGCCCGGTCACGACACCGACCATTGCAGGGCCTTGCAGCACAGGATTCAGGATCTGGTTGACCAGGGGTTTCAGTTCTCGGAGCGTAGAAGCATTTGTGGGAATCTTACATCAGAGAACCACTAGGAGTTGCTCTTTCCAATAGTCTTCATGTTTTCTTTTGTCTCACAATTGTTTTGTTTTGTTTAGCCTTAAGTAGGTTTTATTTTAGGTTAAACTTGTTATCAATGTTATTTCTCTTGGTTATCAATAAAGGAGTGTTTTCCTTTTGTCCATATTTCTCCTGTGAAAATCATGCATTCATTCAGAAACAAAAAAAAGTAATGAGCATTCTTAACTTTTGAGAAAAGGATCATGAAACATTCATTTCTTGACTATGGAACATAACGATTTGTCTTGTGTTTCTAAAGAGATGAACATGTCTAACCAAACACCACAGCTCACCCCTAAGCATCCAAACAAACCACATAGCGGTTCAAAGTCTACATTTGTCAAATTGTTGTCATAAACCCTGGATTAATTCTGGGGGCAGTCTAAGTTTAAGTTCGTCATCTTTTATCTTTTGTTTAAATGTGCAAACGAGTTTCCGAGTGAAAATCTCGCGAGAGTGTCTTGAGTGGAAAAACCATGAGTGAACGAGCATGTCATTTTTACACGACTCCGGTGAGACCACATTCAAAGGTGAGGTAAACGGCATAACTCCGACCGAAGGAGATAATTTATAAATTTACTCTTTGACCTACGAAAAGTAACAAAGAGCGGATACACAACTATCAGAAATGATGAAGCACCTAGGTACAACACCACATAGCCAAAAGCTTGTGAACCCTGACAATAAACCCTAGGCACCCCCGCTGAGCCTTTCATATATAGCTTTTCAATATTATGAACTCCATAAAATAACCCTGCCAATGATGAATGTTTGACCCAGTGACTAATGGAAGCAAGGAGCCCGACTCTCAGATAACATTCTCATCATTCCAAAGAAGCAATGCCGCTATCAGCATGACGAAGCGATCTGCAAATGGTCTTAGAGTGACACAGGATCCAAAGAGCTCACATCAAAACAGCTCTTGAAACACAAAACCGGGAGACACAAGAACCCCGAAGGCGAAGTCAAGAAAGGATAAAACAAAAGGCAAACCCGGAGTGCCTCGAAGAAATCCAAATGACAAAAAGAAGAGAAATGGTGTAAAGGACGACTTCAAAATTCCAAGTCTAGAAGCTCGAAAATATCGTCAACACGAAGCAGCTAGACGACTTCAAGACAAGGAAGATGGATCCGAGAGAAGACGCAAGGTGCAGCTTTGGTCACCCCTTTTAGCTCCACATACCTCAAATATCCCTTCATGGTCCCGTTGTCTTTTACCACACCCCATGGCCACGTTATAAGCTTAAAAGACTTCCGACTTGGTAGTTGTGTATCTAATCACGTGAAAGTAACAGATCGAATGCGTAAATCCGTCAAATGTCAAATTCAATGGTCCAGAAGTTGTGACCGTAAGTGAGAAACAAGTGCAAACACCAAATACTTCTATTGTAGGTTATGAAGCACCGCATCAAAACATAAGCCTTGACCCTGTGAGGACGAGACTCGTTCACAAGTTTAATCAAAGAAAATACTAGGGCCAATCGATCGTTCTGATCGATTGCCATGAACTCTAGCTCGGATTGTCCTAAGGAAAAATACTGGGGCAATTGTTGGTTCCAACAATTACCATGACAACACCAACGGAAACCCAAAGATTGAGCACCACCATCCCACCACAGGCACACATAAGCCCTTACCTCCACACACACTCTCAGGCCTGTCTTTAGCCTTACCACCACAAAAACATCAGGCCCGTCATAACCCCGACCACCATCCAAAATCACAACCCAATCACAGGACTATCATAAATCCTGAACACCAGCAAAAGCCTTTAGCACCACAAAAAACACCATAAACCTCCACCAGCGGCATGTTCATCTTCTAAGAAACAAATTGCAGATCTGAAATTCTTAGTCAGAAAATGATCATTTCGCTTTCTTTTTCAGCACAGTTTTCCTCAACATTGCCATGTTGACAACTTTTTTAACAATTTTTTGTTTTGAACAAGTATCATACATACATTTTGGTTGCATAACACCTCAACATTGCCATGTTGGCACCTTTTTCAACAATTTTTTGTTTTGAACAAGTAGCATACATACATTTTGATTGCATACACCTTATCATTGTTATGTTTGGTACTCCAACAATCAGTCTTCATCATTTGCACAAGACCATTATCTTTCCAACTCATCTTTAGTTCGAGACCCATTATTCAGTACGAGACCCAAAATCCGTACGAGACTCCTCATCATGGACCCGAGATACAGATTCTCACCCGAAGATGCAGATTCTTCAGAGTAGATGAACTCACCCGAGTAGAAGAACTCACCCGAGTAGAAGAACTCACCCGAGTAGAAGAACTCGCCAGAGTAGATGAACTCACCCGAGTAGAAGAACTCACCCGAGTAGAAGAACTCACCTGAGTAGAAGAACTCGCCAGAGTAGAAGAACTCACCCGAGTAGAAGAACTCACCAGAGTAGAAGAACTCACCCGAGTAGAAGAACTCACCAGAGTAGAAGAACTCACCCGAGTAGAAGAACTCACCCGAGTAGAAGAACTCACCCGAGTAGAAGAACTCACCCGAGTAGAAGAACTCACCTGAGTGGAAGAACTCACACGAGTAGAAGAACTCACCCGAGTAGAAGAACTCACCCGAGTAGAAGAACTCACCTGAGTGGAAGAACTCGACCCCACACCAATTTTCAATCACGTGTAGGTAGTCAACGCCTTAGAATAGCTTGACATCATTTCATTCATTATAGGTAGTCAATGTAACACCCCCGAATAAACATCCAGTAGTACAAACAAGCTCCTAGCTTTAATACAAGACAACTATGCAGCGGATTCTCAACATCATCCGGGTGTCACAGATGCCAACCACCCACGTGGTTGACACAACCATACCACCAACAGTGAACAAACCATACCACAACAAAGGAAACAGCCCTCAATACAAACTCATATACAACACATAGTACAATTCCCAATTACTGAGTGTCTACAACAAAATTACCAAATCATAAACTAAGAATTACATCTCGGGTTTAGTATCAACCCATATATTACACATAGTATTACAAACTTAAAAGTCATGCCCTGATGGACTACCCCCATGGTAGCCATCCCGCCTACGCTCCGTTATCGTCCGGTACAATACCTGTAAAAATTGGGTTGTAAAGGACTCAGCAAACTACGCTGAGTATAAACGTGTGTAGCCCGTATGTTGCCGGGCCACACGACTACTTGGTCGAATATTATTAAGTCAATTTACATGCTCTAATAAAGCAGTAAAGCACGTCATAATACATCATAGTTTCATACACACTTAAAGGTAGCAAAGCACTAGCAACAAGCAACCAAGCATAACATGCTGGCAACATAGCAATATCAAACACGCAACCGAGCACAACAAGCGGCTAATATAGCAACAACAATTATGTAAGTCATCAGATGCGTGCATATGTATGTTTACCAATGATCCTCACTATGGGATCGTTCGAGCGTTGTGTGTTTTCATTTCTTTTCTCTTGTTCCCACGATGTGTATTTTCTTTCTCTTTCCTTGCACCAGGTCTGGGGATATAGTTTAGATCCCGTGACCATAACATATAGGTGCCAATCTTTCCTTGTTTCTTAAAGAATCACATTTTTGAATTTTCTTATTTGCTTGGTCTCATTACACCTGTTTTCCTCTATTCTCTGGCACCGAGTCAAGGGATATAGATTAGATCCCGAGACTTTATTATGTAGGTGCTAATCATTCCTTATTTCTTTAAGGGTTATTTGTGAATTCTTTTATCACCGCACGTTGGAGGACGTCTCCTCCATAGCTAGTCCCCCATTCCCGACACCCAGGGTCGAGAAAGAGGAGTCACCTCTAGACTCCAGGATAAGCTCCACCAATTTGTCACTCCCCCATTCCCGACACCCAGGGTCGAGAAAGCGGAGTCACCTCTAGACTCTGGGATGTGCTGAGAAAGTGGGGTCACCCAGGGACCCCCAAAATATATTCCACCATAGACGGTCGAAGGATCTGATGCAGATGCCAACTCCCGATCATCCATACCGCGCGGCCCGAGCTGTTGTCTTCCCAGGTTGCTCTCGTGTTTCACCAGTTGGTACTTTTCGTTTCATTATCATTATAATCTCGACACCATAGTGGGTGTCATTAGCGGTCCTCTATAGTTAGAGAGGAGTTTTCTCTTTGTATAGTTCTTTTGTTTGTCCACGTGGTTCGTCATGTCCCACCAGTTGAGATTTGCTCTTCATTATCATTAATGAATAGACACCATAGTGGGTGTCATGGTAGTCCTCAATGGTTTAGAGAGGAGTTCCCCTTATAGAGTTTTCTTTGTTTTCATAATTCGTAGTAGTTCATCTCAAGTTCCATAAACGAGAAAGGACTACACTACTGTGTGCGCGCAAGCAATATGCACAATAATAGCAAGCGGGTAAGCAAGGAAAATAAGCAATCCATTCTGTAACACCCCATCCAAAGCCAATCGTGGTTATCGCAAAACTGAACACTTAAACGAATATGTCGCAGCGGAGAAAATAAACACCTGGACCTTGCCACGGTCTGATTGTTAGAATATACCGGCTTTAACATTTGCAAAACTTAACCAAAATACTTATCCAACCCATAACATCACCATCCATAATGCCACAACCAACCGAGTACAAATATCTTAGACATGATCACAACCTTACATCAGTTTAAATATAAACAGTCGGGTGCACAGGCGCAACCCGAACTCAAAATAAACATCCCACCCTAAGTCTAACCGCTCCTACTCTCGTAGTGCGTCCGCATGGGTCTCTTACCTGCAAGTGTAAAAATAGCCCTCGAGGGGGTCAGCACGAATGCTGGTACACCCTCTCATGGCCCCCAAGCTAACGAGGCTACGACGACTAATTGTCGATAGCATGGAAATTGATTACATACACATGCATAATATGAAATGCAATAACAATAACCACAGATGAACATATATAGTTCACAACCAATGAACGACTCAAGCATTCCCTTATCAAGTGGGTTAGTAACCCCCTCCTTAGTCCTCATTTCCTTAATCTCAGTTCCTCACCTTAATCTCAATCTTAACTTATTCTCAGTATACAAACCGTTCCTGGAAGGGAATGGTTGTAGCTTAATTCGAACCTGGGATTTAGGTGATCCCACCGCACCATCTTAATGCCACCTACTCTGGACGGGAGTCCAGCGTAGCTGAGCCGGCAACCAGCCCTAGGCTACAAGTCCGAAGACAACTCCTTAAGCGGAGGGCGGATCTGATTCAGATACCGTCCCCCTTTTTCCTTAGCATGCATGACCGGAGATCGGTCCCGGGTTTCCTCACTCAAGTTCCAGTTAGTAGACACCTTAATCACCATGTGCTAGCTAAGCCTTAACGGGCATTAACCAACAACCACCAAACTTAATTCTTATTCTTAACTCAGTATGTTCTAAACTTGGTTAGTAACAATCTCAAGTCTCGCGGGTTAGTGTAAATATAACACGTACACAACGAGAACAAATATAACCGGTTGCATGCTGTATCTTGTTTTAGTCATAGCAATTAAACAGATAGCACACAAGCCGAGGGACACCTCGTTAGCAAGCAGGTCACAAGAAGGATTGTACCGTTCACCGTCGATCGTTGTTTGATTAACCTTCTTCGGGGTCCCAATTCACAAACCTAAATCATTCATTCATTTTTAGGTCATTAGTTATTTGCACCTTACTTAACTCACTTAGTCCCTAAAGATTCCCATTTAACAACCTCTCAAGTCTTTGCCACTTAGCTTACAAACTTAACTTTAAACATTATAACTTATACTTAACTTAACTTAATTCCTTAAGTTCTTAGGGTCCTAATCATTACCACCCTACCAAAGGTATACCTTATTACCCATTGCCATTCTTAGAATTCAAAATTTCCTTTTTTTTATTTTTAGGCTCGACCGAACTTCCGACCGACCTTACCTAAGGTCGGTCCATTCCAGAACACTTTACCGTTTGAAAATTCTACCCCGACCGACCTTGCAAGTCCGGTCCCAAGGTCGGTCCATTCCCGAGAGTTTCCCCGAGGGAAATTTAAGCTCGACCGAACTTGCCAAGTCCGGTCCCATGTTCGGTCGATTCCAAAGACTTATTACCGTACAAAATACATGCCCGACCGACCTTGCAAGTCCGGTCTCAAGGTCGGTCCATTCCAGAGACTTAATTCCTTCACAAAATACATGTCCGACCGAACTTGTAAGTCTGGTCCTATGTTCGGTCGATTCCAGAAACTTTCTCCGGCAGTGTAAACTGAGCTCGACCGACCTTGCAGGTCCGGTCCTAAGGTCGGTCGGCTCCAGAACCTTGTTTCTAAATTCTCTTTTAACTCCAAACTTCTCCTCATATATCCTAATATGTTATAACCTCATTTGGGCACCTCAAATTCACCTTAAGCCCTCCTCTAAACACATGAAATCATTCACCAAGATTCACCTTAGTCATTATGCATTTTCCTTGTAATAATGCTAACACTTGTAATGTTTTCCACTAGGTTTCTAGGTGGTGGTTCATACCTAATGTAACCACTATGCCAAATGTTTTTCTCACCACTATAACATCATCTCCCAAGCATCTTTCACCATCTAAAACTCTTTTATGCATTTACTTAAAGTTCCTTCACAAGCCTAAGCTTCTATCCATCTACACATTATTTCCTTCCTAGTTGTTTACCAACATTTGCCTAAGTCCTAAACACTCAAATACATTCTCTTGATTCCTCAATCCTTCATGGTGATACCTAAGTCATTAGAACACCTTAATCTCACCCTTTTTCATCAAGACAACCTCTAGAACTTCCTAGTACTTCCTTAGTCATTAAATCCCCTTAGAATATCTTAAACACTTAAGTTCTCCTTTAAATTTTGCCGTGGGTCCTCTAGTATATAGTACATCCTAACACTTGGTTTTTCTCCATCAAACAACCCATACCACTCAAATTCTCATCACAACACCTTAACACACAATTTACACCAAAACTACACCACATCATCTTATAGTGCATAAACTTAAATGCTTGGCACTTTGGCCCTTAAATGACAATAATATTAACCACTGAATTTCCACATATATTTGCCTTCAACCTGTGAATACACACAACAAGGCTCCCATTGAAATAAAATGCTTCTTGTAATTCACCTTGATATTCTTAAACTATCTCTTTTTCTCATTTGCTCCTTAGTCACAAGTTCCCAAGTATAGTCATTGTTTCTCCTAGGTCATATATAACCCTTTTCTAATGTAAACTCTCTACTAAACTCATCTCATATCTAAATCCCATTCCCTTAAACAATAAAACACCTTAAGGTAAGTAATTTACCTTGTTCTTTTACAAGCTTCGAAAGCTTCCTTCCTTAGGTTTTTCTTTGCTCAATCTCGGTCACCAATATATATCTCCTTGCCAATGTTCTAACCAATATCCAATGACTCCAATGAGTACTAGATAATACATTAACCCTAAGGAACAAACCCTAGGTTAAAAATATGCTTTAAGGTATTAAGGTGATTGTTTTACCTTGGTTTCTCAAGACAAGCTTGGATATGAAGCAAGAAGGACCTCCTCAATCCTTTGAAGAGTAGAAAACAAGCTAGAACAAGGCATAAACATGGAGTCCCATGAGTGCAAATTTTCGGGCAAGGAAGAAAATGATGGAAACCTAGATTTTCTTACACTTTCTTTACCTTAAGAGAATGGAGAAGCCAATGGAGTCTCCAAACTTGAATTTCCTCCTATAATGGTGGTTTGACTTGGCACCAAAATGAAGCTCTTGAAGTTTTGAAAAGATAGAAAGAGAGAGCTTGAGCTAACTAAGGAGATATATTAATTTGTTTTGGTTTTGGAGCTAAAATGAGTGAGTTGTGTGCAAAGCTAGATGAAGCTAGCATGGAGGTATGCTTCGCGTTAATGGAGAAGGGAGAGAGAGCAAGAAAACCGTGGGAAACAAAGGAGAATGAAGAAGTGAGGAGAGAGAATCACTAAAGTGTGATATTTATGTAAAAGGTGAATAGTACTTTTGCTTTACAAATCTTTATTTGCTTAATGAGTCATGAAGGTGGTGACTCACCTTATAAGAAACCGGCCCCCATTAGTAACAAGGGGTACTTAAGTCTTTGTTGACCAAATATCTCACTTATATTGACTTATGTTATAAACTAGCTTAATTAATTTATTATTCACAAAACAAGGCACATTGTTGTGAAATTTTTGATTTCCCATTGATATAGACTTCCAAATGTGATACTATATAGTACACATGTTAATTAAAGAGTAATGATGGACATTTAGCCATTCAAAACTCATTTACAAGACAATTTTTCAAAAACGTGCTTTAAGACTCCTTAAAGCACATTTTGTTTTTAACTTGTTTTCAAGCTTGGTTTCTTTGGTAATTGATTTAAAATGGCCATTAGGATATTACTAAGGTCTTAGACCAACATTTGGGTACTCTCCCAAGTCTCTCCAAGCTTAGAGCACGTTTTTGCTTAAACTGCTCTTTTGGTGTTTCCTTATATTTTCTTTGATTAGAAATGTTTCTTAATGTTTCTAAGGCATTATTTAGCCTCCTTATATCTTAGTTTATCATTTAAACACCATCTCTAAGTTTGGGGTATTTCACATTCATATGCTTTACACAAGCTCACAATAGCCAGATAAGCACGGTCAAACAAACATTCGTTTTCATGCATTAGTCTTGTGGTCATAGTCAAACAAGGCACACAGCACACAAGTCGTGTAACACGGCAACATACGAACCACACATGTCCATACCTGATTTAGAAGTAAGAGTTGTCTCACACATACACGGGGTCCCGGCTGACGTTCGTTATGGCCCTATCGTTAATTAAAACAAACTGTCAGTTTAAGGATTTCATTCGGCAACCTTTGTGGCATTTTTCCTAGGTTACTTGTTTTACCGGGTGTTGTCCCCTCCCCTCAATTTCGTTTTGGATATCACTAGTTAGTCCCTAGGTGAGTCTTACGTGCTTATCACACTAGTCCTTAGAATTTCTCCAAGTATCATTCTTGGTCTCTACCTAACTCCTAGGGCATTTGTATTGTTGGTTCACCACTAACTAGGTCCTATCCTTAGATAATGTTTTAGGGTATTTTTAAGCATCAAAAGGTGACAAGCTTACCATACAACTTAATAGCTATTTTCTGTCCAAACTTTCCGGACCACTATGCAAGTTCTCGGCACACCTTAGCACAAAATTCCAACTCCAAAAAAACAGTTCATTAAACCCTTTTGTTCTCTAGTTTTCCTAGCTGGTGTTTACATAATTCCCTAAGGTCGACTCCAGCTTCCGAGACATGGATTTCCTTACAAGTTTTCGATGCTCATCATGATGGGTCACAAGCCTTTAAAACTTACTGTTTCTACACTTGAAGGGTAATACATTAAGCATACAGTAACTGAAAGTACAACCGACATATACCTTGATTCAACTCTATATTTAAGTTATCAGAACTGATGATTAATCTTCCCCAAGTGAACCCCTCTCTACCTAAGTATGTTAGCCATGTTTTAAACTCGTGTTTAGACCAAGACACCCCAGTTAACAACCCTGGAACTTCATTTTTACAGGAGCCATGGTTTCAGTAAACCGAAACAGCAGTCTGCACTTTCTTCCTTTTCATCGTCTCTTTTAAGGTGTTAAGTAGATTTCCTATCCTTCCCAAGTATTTCCAAACCTAGTTAGGTGCTTTAGCTTGATTTCAAGTTCATTAACATGTCAGCACCATACTTATAACATTTCTGAAATTCAGTTATACAAAAACACTAGCCACCGAAAATCTGAAAACAGCCTCTGTTAATGTTTCATTTTTTTTGTTAAACTGCCTTCTAATCTGTCAATGATTATGCCAACTTAGATAAATGTGTTCGCATTGTTTTGGGTTCATCATTAAACCATCATCACTCACTCACTACCCCTGAAACTAGCCTTACTGAACGCAAGTTTCAGAAACTGAAACAAAAATAGGCCATACCATCTCTTTGACTTCTCATATCAGTTTACCAATCTGTTCCCTAATCCTTCTCATGGTGTTCATCGACTTAGCTAAATGAATTACAAGGTTTCGAGTTTATTTTCACCCTAGTGACACACCCGTGTGACCCCTGTACTGGCTTACACAAGAGCAGTATACCCACGGAAACCTGAGAACCACAGAACTAAGGACTGAAACTGGTGCACCAGAATTATTATTCC
Organism: Limonium bicolor; assembly: GCA_023374045.1. Classification (NCBI taxonomy): domain Eukaryota; kingdom Viridiplantae; phylum Streptophyta; class Magnoliopsida; order Caryophyllales; family Plumbaginaceae; genus Limonium; species Limonium bicolor. The sequence goes on along the minus strand of CM041777.1, from coordinate 219,077,845 downwards.
TTTTTTTTTATTTACTTTTCAACCCCAGATCTAGTTGCTTCCTCGGTTAAGAGTCTTAGTATAGTTTCAAACTTCTAGACATACTCAAGGCAATAAGGGCCATGCTTCTGAAAAAAAGATATCTGTTTCACAGAACCTACAGGAAACTGAAAACTGATGAAATCTTTTCTGCTATTGCTTTCCTTTTTGCCCTTTCAGTTTCTTTTCTGTTTTCTCCCAACTTGCTCAACTACTTAGTTGTGTGTTTTACTACCTCTTCATTCTTAAGACCACCTCAGATAGTAAATTGAAGTTACAGAACTTCTACAAACTGCAACCTAGGAAGCAGAAATCAGAAACTGCTAATGATGTGAAACTGAAATGTAACAGATAAACTCTCTTCGGTTTTTCCTTTCTTTTCATTTCTCTTGTTACTGACATCCTGTCTTTCAACTCATCTCAAAGTATTCACCTACTTAATCAACTTGTTTGGCTACGTTTTTAAACCCAAACCTACCCAGGCAATCTTATTAAACTCACTGATGAAATTCATATACGGAAACATAAAAGACAGCAGAAACCTGATATCTTCACTTCCATCATTTTTTCTTTCTAGTTCACTCCTCCAACTTTTCATTTCTTTCCTGAATTGTTTACCCGATTACCTGGGTGTCTTAATCAGTGTTTTAGCCCCAAAACAAAACCACAAGAAATCTCAGAAACTGAAACTAACCGAAAAGAAATGAACTGCTCCATTTCTTTTCTCACTGTTTTCCTCCCTTGAAGTTACTTTCTGTTTTTCTTTTTGTTTCTTGTTTTTCCAACACCCTCTCGTTTAGACACTTAGTCAGGTGATGTATAGTATTGAAAGTATATCATTAACTCTATACCACCCAGAATATTTAGCATACTGAAAGTACATTGTTACAGATTTCAGCTAATTACCAGTTTGACAGGTTTATTGTCTGTTTTATTCTGTTCTTTTAATCTGATTTCTAGTTTCCCCAGGTTACTGCCTTATTCAGCTAAGTGACTCCCACGCTTTTCCTTCAAGAACAGGCCTAGAACCACATGGTTCTGCACTACTAAAGTTCCTTTACTCCAAATCGGTAAAACTGAAAACGGAAATCAGAAGATGTGAACTGTTGCATTCCTTTTTCCATGATTTCCTTTCTTCTGTTTTTCTTTCTATTCTCAAATTTGTTTTTCTGTTTACCCCAACACAAAAAGAACCAGAAGCACACAGGCCAACTCTCTGTACAATTTTTTTACACAGCGACAGAACCATGTAACAATGAAATCATGGAACTGTAACCTGGTATATACATTCTTTTCTATTTCTTTCTTGTTACTACCCACTTATCTAACTCCTAGTTCCTCCCAAGTTTATTTGTACTTAGCATAAAATGTTAGCATGGTTTTAAGGTCATTGCCCAGCCACTACCATCTTTAATATGTATCTGAGTTCGATACCCGAAGAAAAGGAGTTGTAGAACCCAAACTCATTTCTGCTTTGCAAATTTTAACAAAATCTCTTTTGATCATGTGAAAGGCTTAGGAATTTACCTTGTTAGTTCCTGGAGTGGATTTAGTCTTAGGTTTAACTCAGGGCTCTTGCAGTTGGTGGCATGCAGAGTTCTTGCAAGGCAGATACAGGAACTGGAGCAGGAAGTTAATATCAGTACTTGAATAGAGGAGATGTTTAAACACAGCTATTCGTAATTACCTGGAGCTGATATTTACACCAGTATGGTGCTGGTCTTTAATAGTTTTTTTTTCTTTGAAGGAGGATGCATCAGGTTGTCAGAGGGTGTTGTGTAGAAAAGTAGAGAGGAAAGGGAGTTAGAAGGTGTAGGTTCTTGCTCGAAGGTCTATAGGTTCTGGTTAGTTTTTTTTTCTCTTCTGAAGCAGGAATGGCCTGTTCGTGGGATCTTGGTGCACTCTTCATGGGTTACATTCCCAGGCGAAGTTATACACAGATGAAGGAGGAAGTGAGTTCGACATTAAGGGGGAATTCTCGGTATAGAGACAGAAGTGAATGACAATAGTTGGGCAACAGATAATTACCTCGCTCGTGGTCAGAACATGAGTCGCATTGCACCAGGTGAGCTCTTGCATGGAACATGTCATACTAAGAGCTAATTTAAGGGGAGAAATTGGGTGGGTAGACTGGTCAAGTGACAGTTGCTCACTAACTCTCATATGCATGCGTGGGAGTTTGCAAAAGACAAGCTCTGATGCATGAACTTTGAAAGAGCAGTAGGCTTCCTCTGTTACTGAAATCAGAAGTGCTCGAGTGGTGTTTGTGGTCTTCAAATATCAAGGGGGTATGGGCGTGAAGATAGATTTACTGGGGCTGGAGTTTCAAGGAAGGTGTCTCCTCGGCTGATGATGTGGAAATCAACCACCGGCACCAGAAATTGTTTTGTGAATATGGAGATTTCAGTACGTGTTCCAAGTAGTCAGAGCCATGTCGATTCTCTCTTTTATTTTTTTTCTTACCTTAGTAAATTTAGTACTAGTTTGTTTTCTTTAACACTAGTTATTGAATTCGAGCACAGCTCAACCGGTTGAGGCATTCACGAGGTATACGAGAGGTCTTGGGTTCGAACCTCAGTGGGAGCACCTCTGCTCCTTTTCTTTTATTTTTGTATAAACTATATACATGCTTACTTATATATATGTAAGACTATATATTATATCGTGTTATTTGTGTTACGATGTTATGCGACGTTATAAGTAACAATGCGACACATTTATATGGTCATATATATATATATATATATATACGCATAACCAACGTTACAATATTTTGTTTTGTCGCGTTTTAGTTGTATTGAAATACCCCAAATTAATAAAACATGGATTAAATATTTAATCATATTAATTAAGGCCTAAACATGCCTTAAAAGTCAACTGAGAACAAAAGTGGTCAACATAAAACAAGATGTTGCACCTTTTGACTGTTAAGGGTAAATAAATACCCAAATAAACTTCTTAGGACCTAAAAATTTGTCCTAAGCATATTAAAATACTACTAAACATATTATAACCGTTGGACAACACTCCAACACAAAAAAAAGCATTTACATGCTTCAAGGTCAAAAAGGGCAAAAAGGTGCTCTAGGAAAACCTTAAAAATCAAATGACCTCTAAATGATATAAAATTGAATTACATGATCAAATATCATGTAAGGAACACAACAAGACCGTTGTCAAAGAAAACAGAGCTCAGAAACATCAGGCAACACAAAATGTGCGCTAAAACTCCTTAAAGCACGTTTTTGTGAAATTGTCTTTTAAATTGGTTTTAAATGGGCTAAAAGGTTATAATTACCTTTAAATATAATAAAATATCATATTATATGATATTAGGAATTTAATTCCAGAAATTTACGAATTTTTACAAATTTAATATTAAAATATTAATAAAACCCTAATGTGGGGCCCGTTTGGGTCAACATTGACTAAGTTGGTCAATGTTGACCATTGACCACGAAATGGACAGCAAGAAATCAGATAATTAAGTCTCCTAACAGACCAAGAGACAAGAGACATGTGACAATTAAATATATGCTCTTACTTTTACATAAAATAACAAAAAAACACAAACCTTACCTTATAAAACAAAACAAGTGGGCTCCACTTACCTTACCCATGTGAGCCAACTGATTTGGAGCCTCCATTTGCTCCTCTTCCCCCTTGTATTTCGTGGCTCCCAAGCAGTACAAGACAAGAGATGAGTCACACATTCATTAAATGGACTAAAGTAACATTATAACTCCATTTTCATTCAAAATTTGAATCAAACACTACCCTACCTTCTCAATCAAGGACGGCTGCCTTTACCACTGTCTCCTCATTGTCTCCACAGAATTCTCCATCAATTATGCAGCTCCAATCAGACTTGATGAGTCATCAAACCAATAATGACCTAAAATATTCAAAAAAGTGCTTTAAGCTTAATAATAGGTCATTTCCTCTCATTTCTCCTCTTGAGCCGAGTTTTCTCTGTCCATGAGCTCTCTTTGGCTCCCCTCCAACCGTGGGTAAGTTCCCAAGCACCATTGATGAGGTTCCAAGCTCTAGGTAAGCTCTTAAGGCATAAAAATGCCCATTTTCTTCATCTTTCTTTCCTTTTTCGATTGATCTACACTCCAACCTTTTCTATACATCTATGTAGAGTGATTTGGAGGTTAGAGTAAGTGTTGGTTTCGTACATAACCAGATCTAAGGAGGAAAGTTCAAGTCTTGACCATTTAAGGTAAAAATGTGCTTTAAGCTCATAACTTTTGATTCCCTTCAAATTCGGCTGTGAAACTTTGGTCATAGCCTAATCTTCTTCTCCTTTTCATGTGGAATCTGTTGGTTATCCATTTGGAGCAAGGATGGCCAAGATCCAAAGGAAATACCCTCTTTTAAGGCATTTTTCCAAGGTAAAACCTAATAACAAGGAAGCTTGTTGAGATCTAGCTATTTCCTATGTCAATATGGTGGATCTAACACTTTGTGGTGTGTTTGATTCAGGTCGAAACCATCTTGAACTCTCCTTGCATTTTTAAGGTGATTTTTGCCTTAAATCTTACATTAAATTACTTCTTATGGTTAGATCTTTCTTGGAGACTAACTAGGCCTTGGTTTCTGTTGAAAACATGTAAAACAAGCTGTGGATAATTTCTCCTTAAGGTGGCGAACTCAAACAAGGCTTTACCTAAGCTAAATCAAGGTATAAATCACTTAAAACCTTAACTTGATACATTAACACAAGTTTAAGTGTGTGTATGTTAATTGCCGTGAGTGAAGGAGAAAAACAAGGTCTTGTTTGACCTTAAAATGTTTAAGGAATGGTTTAATAAATTTTATAACTAATTAAACAAGCATAATTGTCAAATTTAAGACATTATGTGGAAGTTTGGTAAATAAATAAAAAGTGTGTGGTGAGGCCGAAATTTATATGTATTTTGGGACATTTATGTGTAATTTATTTTGCAAGCCAATGTTTGTAATAAGGCCATGTATTTTAGGCCATTTTATTTATGCATTTACAAGTTTTATTTAAGTTTAGGTGATATTCAATTATTACCGAAAAGAAGTGGGGCTTAGAAGTAATTAAATTAAATTTGGGGGCTTTAGAATAATAAGGCTGAAAATTAGAGTTAAAAAGGAGTTAAAATAAAGTTTATAAGATTTTATAAAGTTTTGGGGTTAAATGGTGAATTTTGGAAATCTAGGGGTTAAAACCGTAATATAAGGAAATTAGTGGTCAAGGAAAAATTAAGGAGGTCAACCTTGACCATATACTAGGTTTTGACCAAAATAAATAAGTTAGATAACTTATTTAAGGTTTTATAATAAGATAAGTATCTTATGGTAATATTTTTATAACATATGTGGTAAATATGTTATTACCGAAAATAAAGGGTGTACAATGGTATTTTAAACACCCATGGGCTATTAGGAATTTTTAGGAATTTATTGGAATGTTTTTGGAATTAAAACAAACTATATGTATAATATATAGTTATTATGTCATTATGACACTTTGGAGAAATATATGGGGTGGTATAGTAAATACCGATTATATATGGGTTAATAAAGGTAATAATAACCCTTTGGAGAAATTTGATGATTTTTAGAATAAAATAAGAGTGTTATTAAGATATATGTAAATATATAGTTTTAGTGAATTATGAAACTATGTGTTATAAATAGGGCCAAATGGCAATTATAGAATAGTACAAGGGCTGTTCGAAATTTACAAAAAATAACCATAGGTTATACCCTTTTTATAAGTTAGAAATGTTATATTAAATGGAATATATAACATGACATAAATTAAGGGGTGATTTTGTAAATAAAGGAAACTATGGTTTATGAAAAAGAATATGGTTTCGATATGGTGCCCATGCGGCAATAATAAATAGTTTGGTATAAAAACCATAGGTTAGTAATTAAAGGAAATAAGAATATCATGTCAAATGATATTAGCATATGGAATGGCATTACATAATGTTATGTGGTCAAAATAGAATTTAAATAAATTCAAGGGCTTTACCGGATTGATAAAGTTTGGAAAATGAATTTTAGACTACGGTCTATAATGTTATAAATGTTATAACAATTATATGGTTTAGGTGGAATTAATATGAGTAAGGATATTCACATCAAAGAATGTGACAAACTATAAATAAATGAGATTTATAAACTAAGGTGTTTATGGAATAAACCTTAGGAGTTGTAATTATACAACATAAGATGTTACATGATATTAGGATAATAATCTTAATATAAGTTGTATAATATAATACAACTAATGGGAATAATCATCCAATAAAAGATGATAAAATGTAACATAAAATATAAGAGTTTATGAAACTCATGAGAATTACCTACGTGGTAAAAATATATACATACACAAGAATAATGTATATAAGGTGGATAAATATATTTTGGTTGAAAACCATATGATTTAATGGTGGTGGTTATTTAAAAAAAAGAAAGATATAGTTACGAACTATAAGTTGTGAATTTTAGAATGCAATATAATATAAGAATGCATGCATACATGCAACTATAGGTTACGTACCTAAACTAGATGTGGATAAGATTAAAAGAAATATAAGGAATTAAACTTAACAGTTGAAATGGTTTTGACGTACGCGTTTTAAGTAACAAGCCGACTGTTTTAGAAAAACCTGTAACAAACAACTGTAGAAAACAGGGGTGAACTGTCGGGGTTACTTATTATTCGGAAATACCGGATGTAGTTAGTCATGGAGACTGACTTATAGTTTTATTACCGTTTAGAGTATACTTCTGACAAGGACGCTTGACGAGCTAACGGACTGCACGGAGCATTGGCCTTTTCTATACGCCGCTCTCGTATCTAACACTGGATCCCGAGTTTACAGACTCCGGATTGGACTAATGACCTTAGTCTGCTGTGTTAGAAAATTTGGTAATGCGATGCGATGGTATAATTAATTAATTAATGGAATGGAAGTAAAGCCAAGAGGATGTGGCTCTTGGTGCGCGCTGTGATCACAAAAACGATACCAGGATGTCCGCGTACGGGTCCGTAAGTATCAAGAAAATTTCCCGTGAGCTAGAATGGCTCGTTGGTCGGAGACTCTACCGTTGGAGTGGCTACTGCCGTGGGTGACCCGCCATAATATATGGGTAACTAGAGACATGTCGTTTTAACGAGACATTGTCACTAGGTATAACTGAACAACTAAAACAATTGAGACTTATACAGTGGCGAACAAAACCATGGACGAGACTTAATACTTGTTTATTATTCTCGTTGTTTCGCTTTGTTGTTCATTGGTTATACTTGTGGTTATTTTATTGTGTGTTGATGGTTGGATGGAGCCTACAAGGCTAAGGTAAATTAAATATGGAAACTGTACGCTACGGCGAACGTACATTGTACATTATATTGTTATTACTCGATACGTTCGATATATAAATGTTGTGTGGAATATTAAATGAATGTTTGGATTGGATGGATGGTTAAATGTTTATGGATATTTGGATGGTTGATTATGTATATTATACATTTATGCTTCAGTATTGAATACAAATGTAAAATGGTAAAGCATGAAACCGATCTAATAATGAGATGGTTAAAATGACAAGTGACCATTAGGGTCCAGGCCCGGCATACTCAGCGTCTATCGCTGATACTACACCATTTCAGGTTGTTGACCATTGTCGGAGCTGAAGAGCAGGAGCAGGGTAATTGGAGATGTTGTATAGTAATGAAGATGGTGTATGGTCTTATGGTAAGGTTATGTATTTTTCAGGATTGGGTAGACGCTCACTTGTCGATGTTTATGGTTATGGACTTAGTATGATGTATAGGAGTTTCTCGTTATCACTGCGGTTAGCAGTTTGTTTATTTTGGAAGTTGGATGTAGTTTGGCTACGTTACTCGCATGGGCGAGTAATGGCCGGTGACACCCAAGTGAGTTTTGTAATTGTTATTTATTTTCCGCTGCGAGACGTTTTAATTATTGCTACGTGAGAGATTATATCGTGTTTGTGGTGAGGGGTGTTACATGTATGATCATAATGGTTGCTCATAATTTAATTTAACCTTCACTAATTTGGACTGTTAATTATTCGGGGTATTTCAGTCAACGCCTTAGAATAGCTTGACATCATTTCATTCATTATAGGTAGTCAACGCCTAAGAATAGCTTGACATCATTTCATTCAGTATAGGTAGTCAACGCCTTAGAATAGCTTGACATCATTTCATTCATTATAGGTAGTCAACGCCTTAGAATAGCTTGGCATCATCTCTTTAGGTAGTCAACGCCTTAGAATCGCTTGAAATTTATTTCATCATTTCGTTTTTAGGTAGTCAACGCCTTAGAATCACTTGACATCTTTTCATTCTCACTCATAGGTAGTCAGCGCCTTAGAATAGCTCGACACAATCTGCATATAGGGTCTTTTAAGATCCAAAATTTTGGGGTATCACTCAGGCATCAACTAGACTTTTCATCTTCATTACAAAGCCTAGTTGACGGGGGGAAATCTGTTATACCCAAAATTTTAACCCCCTCGGAAAAGTCTCTAAGGCATACGTGTTACAAAGGGCAAAATGGTCAAAATGCACCAATGTGGGATTTTCCAAGGACATTCTCAGGATTTTCTATTTTCATATGACTTGTTCACTATCTCCAAATACTTCCAAAATCATAGTCATCATGAAAGGTATTTTGTGATTTTCTGATAATGTTAATTCTGGAAATTCAGCTTTTAATTCATATTATAAGCTAATTTCTTTAATAATTAACACATGAAATAGCCTCAAAATAGAAATAAAAAGGTTTCCAAAATTAAAATAAATAAAATTTTCACATGTTTAGAATGACTACATACAGTCATAAACCTGAAATTATTTTATTTGGAACCTTAGCCCAAAATTTTAAAGAGAAATTCAATCATTTTTGCAATTTTCTCTCTCCTCTGGAAAATACCGAAATCAAATCAACATTTCATGAAATTTTAATACAAGATAGAGGATTATTTTTAGAGACTAATTCCATTAGAATTTTGTTATTTCGACTTTCCAATAATAAGTTATAAATTATGGGAGATTCTAGATTGTGAGATTTTTATCAAATCGATTATTTATCAAAACAATCCGATTCTAACTCTCAAAATTCCTAAAAGGCATTCTTTATCTTCAGTTAAATTTTCATCATTTTTATCAGCCTGCAGCATATTCTAAAAAATCAGATTCCCTTAGAGCACAAAATCAGTATTTTAGATAAAGATCTTGTTCTATCAATTTGACCATGCTCTTTCTATAAAAGGACCTTCCAAAAATGAACTGGAGCATAGGAGAACACTCCCAAAGTCAGAAGAGGCAGCCATCAACCTTCTTCTCATGTTTTTGCACTCCCAAGTCTCAAATCTATACCGAAATCATCCCGAAATCACCAAAAACACATTCCCTCTTCTCCCATTGAGCTTCCTAGCACCAAAACACCAAAATACAGATCCAAACCGTGGTCAACAAAATAAGGGAGAAAGTGTTAGAAGCTCGGATCAAAGTTGAACCGGATTGGTCACTAACGAGGCTTTCGAAGATTCCCGATGTAAAGGAACAAACAAATCCCGAAGTCAAAACAAGTTGGAATTCGAATCTTTTAACTCCTCTTAACTTAATAAACTTTTGGTTGAAATTTATAATCGAATTGACTTTTCCTTGCTTCTGAATTAAGGTTTGTTTGCGTTTCTATCCACTAACTTGTTCAATAAGTTTCGTCCTTAATTCGTAGTCAAATTGTAAAATTTTGATCACTAACGTGTTTAGATACTTTCAGTCTATCTACCCATAAAGTTTAAGCCAAAAACACCACCGGGAACAGCCTTAACATCGCCGTCCGTGGGTAGTCCGCACCCACGGATGCCATGTCCGAGGTCTCGGACACCCTGTCCGTAAGCACAGACACCCCCGTACCGCGGCGGGTATTTAATTTTCAAATGTTTTAGGTTTTTTCAAACTATGTCTAGGCCTACGGACACCCTGTCCGTGGTCCCGGACTTTTCAATTTTTCGTTTTCTGTTTAATTCGACTTTTATTTTCACATAGATTAACTAGGGTCCGTGGGTACAGATATTAGGTCCGTGGCTACAGACGGAAACAAAATTTGACCTAATTCTGCCTCCGAAACACTAGTTTAGGTAATTTCAATTTCACTTTAAGTTTCTGTCAAAAAATGTTAAAAAATAAAAAAATCAGAAGTTCGCGCACTTAGGTTAAAACGACTCGTAATAAGACGTAAATAAACCAAGTAGAGGAAAAACGACTTCGAGGGGTAATGAAAGTAATTAAACCCTAATTAAGTCGAATATCAAGCCCCCGAACCTGAACTCTACCTTTCCTAATTCACCCTAGGTTAAAATTAGGTGGCGACTCATAATAGGTTCTAGTGAGCTAACTTAGGTTTTAATAATTATGGTTATATGACTTAGTTATTAAACTTAGGTTATAAGTGGACCTAGAACCCGATCAGATCCTAATCAACTCAAATCAACCTAGGATAGGGTTCAAAAATCGAGGCTCACACCCAGGCTATCTCTATGAGGTATTTGTGTTTCCTTTTAACATGGTGTTTTGTTGAGGAGTACAAGTGTGTATGGTTTGATGGATGATGCCTTCTTGAGCATATAATTTTCTACCCTCATTTGAGCTTCTTAAATTTTTAATGTTATCGCTTCTAATCAACTTAATTTTTGTGTCAAACTGCCTTTCAACCATTTTGATAAATCTCATTATGGCTTCTCAAGCATCACATTTTTCCTCTAAAAGTTAAACCCAAGTTATTATAGTGTTGTCGTCAACAAAGCAGATGAAGTACATGTATCAATTATGTGTATTGGCACTAAAAGGCCCCCATACTTCAACATGAACCATATCAAAAGCATTCTTGGTTTTAATCTCCGACTTGCTAAAAGCTAAACGATGTGCCCTTGATTTGTAACACACATCACAAGAATGTTCTATAGGCAAACTGCACCTTATTAATCCCATCTTTACAATTCTCTGGCAAGAGCATGACCCAAATTAATGTGTAATTCATCATCCGTCATCTTATAAGTGGAGACAAAACATATCATTGTTGGTTTCTTTTCTCTATTGGGTTATCAGCTGAGATAAACCCTGACCCAAGTCTCGGTCTGCCTTTCTTTTCTAAAACGGGTCATGATGCCGAACAACTAGTCCACCTTTTCTTGGTTCAATACGTATTAACCATCTTGGCCTACCCCGATGACTTAAACTTTCCCTGTAGTAGTATCTCGAACAGTGCAGTCATCAACACCAAAATTTAGAGGGTGAATAACTTGTCTAGCCATCTGCTTCATGAAGATTAAATTGAACTTAACTATGGTATGTAGAGAACCCCTTTCATCCATAGACGAGTTCCTAATTTTACATCACCCACCATAGTAACTTCCTGCATTTTTCCATTAGGTAGAATGACGCATCGCTTATGAAGAAAACTGTTCAAGTTCTTGGAAATTTCTTGAGCTCCAGACATGTGAAATGTAGCTCCTGTATCAAGAATCCATTTGCCAGCAAGAGTGCAATTGGGCTGCGAGTTTTTACCCATGAGACATAACTTACTAAAAGAATCCATTTGCCAGCAAGAGTGCAATTGGGCTGCGAGTTTTTACCCATGAGACACAACTTACTAAAAGAATAATTTAGATTCGTACACCAAAAATGGCACGAATCTAATTCCCCACTCTTAATCCCTTGACTCGTACTATGTGTAATACATGCACAATTGGAAAATGAAGGGTCCTCCACTGACCTTCAATTACTCACTTCAACATCTGATAGCCCATCGTCTTCACACCCGATTGGCCCTTCTCTCAAACGTCTTTGGGCAACAAATATTCCCCCACGAGTTAAACTATTAGGATGGAAACTGTAGACACCAAAAATTCTCACCCCATAAAAAAAATTTCAGACAAATAAATAAAATGAGAGGGTCATCGCCTTTCTTTTTGAAACTTATTCATATACATACCAAAACGAAACTCTCATTTTATGACAATTTTTCTAAATCAATTTTCAAAACATCTGTTTTTGAACCCTTCCCTTTTCATTATTTACTTATTGTACCGTTTTATTTTTTATTTACTTTATGGTAGTTGGTTCTGTTTTATTCGCTTATTTATTTACTTATTCGTTTTATTTTGGGTACATGCTATTTTGTTACTCGTTTATTTTTATCTCATTCCATTTCAATGATACTTTTACTCGTATTTTCTTTAATAGTGCTTATTTTTATTTTGTCTTTATCATTATCGTTTTAGAATATTTTCGTCGTTTTATGTACATTTTTACTATTATATTCCATACTAACATGTTTTGTTTTGTCGTTATTTCTATTTCATGTACTTATCATTATGTTATTCCATTTATTTTATGTTTTTATTACGTTTTGTATTTTATTGTTTACATTCCATAATTTCATGACTCTTAGGAAGAAAGCAATTCATTTTGTTAGATTAAATTCTTTCGTTACACTAGCATTTTTAAAGGATTATTCAGTTCAAAATAAAGCTCTATTATTTTTTTCTCACGTTTGTATATTGAGTTTTGTCATTAGCATAACTGGTTGGATGATTTTGCTTATTTTTATTGCCTCCGGCCTTGGGCTTGTTATTTCAGCACCCGAAACAGGTCCATGATCATATTACTAAACTCCAGCCCATTTGTAGACACTTTTTCCTTCTAAAAAAAACCTACGTCTCACATTATAAAACATCCAAAAAATACCCTAAATGGTCGTTCTTTTCTTCTACAATAGAGCTCTCTCCTGCCAAACCGTTAACATGGAGCATACATCTGTGAGCCCCTTCTCATTCTCTTCTTTTCACGGTAATATGCAACCTAAACTGGCAAGGAAGATGCATCAGCTTCAGCTCCTTTACTCTCTTCATTGGTAATTACAACCCCAACTAGCGTCTAAGGGCTTGCATGCTCTGTAGTTCATCTTCTTCTTCTTCACGGCAATCTGCACCTAGTTGGCAAATAAGAAACATACTCACCTCACCTCTCTTTCATGGTCTTTCTCACGGAATGTCCATCTCTTGCCCTCTCTTCATCTCTTCCTCGCGGTAATTTGGCTCACCAAACTAGCGAACCGGGAACATAAAGCCACCACCTCTCTTCATCCTATTCTTGTTGCTGGCAAGCGAAGAGCGAACACGCTCCACCGTCTCTTCATTCTCCTCAAGTCAGTACTGGCAAGACGAAGAGCACACCTCAACCTTTCTTCATCCTCTTACTCACGGTAATTTACGATTTACCCAGCAAACAAGGAGTAGGTATGCCCTGTGCTCTCCTCTTTTATACTTGCGATTATTGGCAATAGTACTTCATATACCCTTGAATGTCTCCCCATTGTACGACAAATTCAAGGTGTGTTTTCGAGTTTGTGGGATTAGCACGTAACTAGAGTTTGTCTTCCGGCTCTAGATATTGATTCATTTTGGTTTTCTGAATTTCTTCCTCTCGCTGTCATCTTTTTTGTTGACTGTTTCTGGATTTGAATGAACAGATAGTTGTGCTGGTTCATTACGGGTGTCATCCAACACCCTTTCTATAAGAGAAACAAAAGGAGACCTCTACTTCGCTATGATCACATGTCTTATTCGATTGATCATCTTCTGCTTTGATTTTATTTTTGTTCCTTTGTTTCGGCTCTAAACCCCTATTGAACATTGTTGTTAGTAAGTTCCTTTTCATGATCTGGTTTGCGTGTTGGATGGTCGCTTCCTGGTTTTCCTATATTCTCGGATCTGTTTGGGTGAATCATGCAATTACTTCATGTAACACCCCTACTCTAATCGGCTCCTAATCATCGTACTTAACATAGTAATCGTAGCGGTAATTTAAACAATCGCACTACTGGTGTCACCGTTCTCACTCGCCCATACGAGTAATAACGCACTTACTGAAATATATATAATACAAAACAATTTCCCACAGTGACAACAAGAGATAGATCTAACCTTCCATTCCAATATAAAATACAATCATAGTGAGCATTCTAAGTACCCCAATCCTATACACGTTTCTATGTTTGTATCGAAATACAACAGTGCATATTTAAACAACTGTGACTAAACTACCCAGCGCGTCCCGCTCTCTGTCGACACCGGAAGCTGCATACCTGAAATACCCCAAACCTAGTTATGTTGTTTAAACACCTAAATATGGTGTAATAAGACTAAAAAGAGTCTTAGAAACATTAGTAAACAAATTTAAACAAAAGGAAACACAAAATGTGCTTTAAAGTCAATAAGAGCCAAAATGTGCTCTAAGCTTGGGATAAACTTGGTTAAGACCTAATGAGCTTACCAAGACCTCATTTATATACTAATGAAATTATTAAACCAATTACCAAAGAAAACCAAGCTTGAAAACAAGTTTAAACACAAAATGTGCTTTAAGGAGTCTTAAAGCACATTTTTGAAAAATTGTCTTGTAAATGAGTTTTGAGTGGCTAAATGTCCATCATTACTCTTAAATATATATGTGTACTATATAGTATCACATTTGGGTGGCTATATTAATGGGAAATCAAAAATTTCACTTCTAAGTGCCTTGTTTAGGTGAATAGTGATTTTTTATAAGCTAGTTTATAACATATGTTGTATTAAGTAATTAAATTGACAAACAAAGACTAAAATACCCTCATACTAATAAAGGGGGCCGGTTTTTAAGTGTGGTGACTCACCACTCTCTAGTTAATATAATAAGTAAGTAAATAAAACTAAATAAACTACTTTTTACCTTTAACTACAAATATCTCCTAAAAGTAAGTTCTATCTTCATTCTTTCATTTCTCCTTCATTTCACACGGCTCCACACTCTCTTCAACCTCTCTTCTTCCTTCTCTTCCACGGTAATACACACCACCTCCATTAAAACCCTTCTTTGATCTCTTGTAAAATCTTGCTCACTTGTTCAAATCAAAAACAAACACCACCAATCTCTTCCTCTCATCAAGTTCTTCATTCCTATCTTCTCAAAACTCCAAGAGCCCCATTTCGGTGCCAAGGTGTTCCACCATTGAAGGAGCTTGAGCTTGTATTTTGACATATTATTACTCTCCTTTGCTTCTAGGTAAGGAATCTCAAAGAAAAATCATGTTTCCTCCATGTTCTTACCTTGACCGAGAATACACATTGATATAGCTCTTTGTGTGACTTTGTTCTAGCTTCATTTCAACTCTTCATGGACTAGGTGGAGTCCTCTCTTGTTATATATTCAAACTCTCTTCAAAGACCAAGGTAAAACAACTACATTAATGTTTTTGAAACAATGTAAAATTAGGGTTTACAATGAGATGAAGCTTATAGCTTGAATACTCATTATAATGTTTGTATATTGTTTAGAACTTGACAAGGAATCAAATACCCTACCGGTCTTGTAGTGAAACAAGAAAGGAATTGTTTGGAAAAGAGGTAAATTTATTAACCTTATGTTGTTTAATGCCTTAGGAGAAATGAGCTCATAAATGCTTGTTAAAACTACCTAAAGAGCAAATGGTAAATGACCTAGTGAATGTTCTCAAGGAGACTAGTAGAATAACATATGTCTTGTTGTATGTAATCGCAGGTTAAAGGCATATATATTGTGGAAATTCAGTGTTTATGATTTAAGCACTTTAAGGGCCTAAGAGCCATGCATTTTAAGGGCCTAAGTGCCATGCAATTCAATTATGCACTATATTGTGATGTAGTGTGAATTTGGTGAAGTTGTGTAAGAGAGTGTTTTAGGTGTTCTTGTTGATTCTAGGTGTTCTTGTGTGTTTAATGGAGAAAACAAAGTGTTTAGGCTTAGTAATGTTCTAGGGGAATCCATGTCAAAATTTAGGTAAGAAGCAAGAAGTTCTAAGTGTTTACATAAGGTTTGGTGAGTTAGAGGTGTTAGGAAATGACTAAGTGTTGTACAAGAGAAGAAACTAGGTCTTAAGGTGTTCTAGGTAAACAAGAAGGACTTAGATATCAACTAGGGTTTAGGTTGGTAAGAAATGGTGCTTAAGAGATGATGTTAAGATGGGGAGAAAGCATTTTGGGATAGTAGTTTTCTTAGGTAAGAAACATCATTTAGAAACCTAATGTAAAGTGTTATAAGTGTTAGTGAATTTATAAGGAAAAATGAGTAACAAGTGAAACATGGATTTAGGTGTGTTTAAGATGATATCTAGACATTAGAATATACCTTGGAACACTTGGTAAAGTTATACAATTAATGAAGGTGGAGAACTAAGGTAACAACATTTGAAAAATGACATTTTATCAATTCTGTAGGTTTGGTCCGGGACCTAGGTGCTGGTTAAAGTCCCGGACCAGGGGTGTAAAATAGGCCGAGGGTCACATAACAATGTGTTCCGGGACTTGGGTCTTGTACAAGGACCCGGACCACCCCCTGAATTACCCCCGAGAGCTGAGTTAGCATATGGTCCGGGACCTAAGCTAGGGACCAAGTCCCGGACCACTATAAAACTTGGTTTTTAGGTATTTAAATGATGTCTAATGATAGGGATAAGTTAGGAATGATATTATAAGGTTACATAAGACATGTTAGTGTTATTGACATTTTAAAAGATGGGAAGTTAAAACAAAATGTGGAAATGTGATAACTAGAAATGTGAAGTAGTTAATGTGACAGTGGACTAGTGCGTTAATTAACCGACGTTACTAAATGTGTTTAGGAATCTCTCAAGGTGGAAACCAGTCAAGACAAGGACCAAGGTATGGTTTTCTTGCAGTCTGTTGCCTACCGGTTTACACCGGCTTGTGTGTTGTTTGTTTTTCTGTGTGTTTATGACTTTGTAAGATTAAACCATGTAAAGTTTACAGTTGTTAAAATATTATTATGTTTTAAGTATGACTCTCTCTTCCCTTGTGTTGTCTAACAAGACTTGACCTATTATTGTGGATTGTTTGTTGAGTTCAATGATGAACTATTAACAAGGGCTAACGGGGGAAGTGAGGAGTCCGGTCTGTTCCGGCCACGCGTGTGAGTATGGGAGTCGATGTCATAACCGGTTCGATTCTCTCTGTATGTTATGGTTGAGTTTCCAATTTGGTTTCCAACCTTCCCTTTAGCTTAACCAAGGCTATTTTACTGACTCACGTCGGGCCACAGGGGCATACTATGTGTTATTTCGGTGTGCTTGGATCACTATATCCGAGGCACCTTGTGTTAAGTTAACCGTTCAATCTAACCGAACGGTAACGAGTTATGTAACGAGCTAAGTATGAGCGTGGCAACATTCTCTAGGCTCTCAATGGGGACTAACTGTGTTGGTTCTCTTCCTAAAAGGAATTGTATGTGTGTGATGTGTGTTATGATGTGTACAATACCCATGTTATGTTATATATGTATGAGTTGTGTGTTTTAAAATAAATACCATGTCATCATGACAAATAGTTTGCGCGCATTCCGGTAGCCGATGGGCTGCGCGTTAACCATACCAGCCAAGGGTTGCTGACCCCCTCGGGGGATCCATATTTCTTTTACTGCAGGATGAGGATCGAAGAAGCGGAGTGGCTCTAGATCCTAGGGTGTAGTTTACTTTTGGAGTACTTTTGGATGTTTGCCCGGGATGCGCCTGTGCTCCCGTGGCGTGTTATATACTTGGTTATGACGGTTTACAGTGACGGTATACAGTGAAGGATTTATGTAAACACTCGGTATTTTGTTGATGTATATATATGGTTATTAGTTCTATGCTCGGGAGTCTGATCATCAGACCGGTACACTTGTATTTATTCAGCCTTGTTAACCACGTGGGTGGTTGACGGCGTTGTAGCACCAATCGTTTAGTTACGGTTTAGTCGTTTATATTCCGCTGCGATTCCAAGTAATGTGATGTGCGTAGTAGGGGTGTTACAATACCTGCAAAATACTTGTTTGTGGTATGGAATCAGCCCCTGCTGAGTATGTAACTACATGACCGTCATGCCCCCTCGGACCCTCAGTTAATTGGTGAAATACCCCAAACCTAGGTATGTTGTTTAAACATTAAAACATGATTTATTAAGACAAGAAAATGTCTTAGAAACATTAATAAACAATTTAAACCATAAAGAACACAATTAAATACCTTAAGGTCAATAAGGGCTAAAATGTGCTCTAAGCTTGGAATAAGCTTGGGTAAGACCTAATGAACTTACCAAGACCTTATTTATATATTAATGAACATATTAAATCAATTACCAAAGAAAACCAAGCTTGAAAACAAGTTAAAACATAAAATGTGCTTTAAGAAGTCTTAAAGCACATTTTTGAAAAATTGTCTTGTAAATGAGTTTTGAGTGGCTAAATGTCCATCATTACTCTTAAATATATATGTGTACTATATAGTATCACATTTGGGTGGCTATATCAATAGGAAATCAAAAATTTCACTTCTAAGTGCCTTGTTTGGTGAATAGTGATTTTATAAGCTAGTTGTAACATATGTTGTCATAAGTAATTAAATTGACAAACAAAGACTAAAATACCCTCATTATATTATAGGGGGCCGGTTTTCTAAGTGTGGTGACTCACCACTCTCTAGTTAATATAATAAGTAAATAAAGAAAACTAATTAAGCTACTTTTTACTTTATAAGAACAAATATCTTCTAAAAGTAAGTTTTATCTCATTCTCTCATTTCCCTCCTCCATTTCACACGGTTCCAACTCCATCTCCTTCCTTCTTGCTGCTCTCTCACGGTAATGTTCACCACCACCATTGAAACTCTAGCTTTGACCCCTTGTAAAATCTAGCTCACTTGTCCAAATCAAAAACAAACACCACCAATCTCTACCTCTCATCAAGCTCTTCATTTCTATCTTCTCAAAACTTCAAGAGCCCCATTTCGGTGCCATGGAGTTCCACCATTGAAGGAGCTTGAGCTTGTCTTTCTACATATTATTACTCTCCTTTGCTTCTAGGTAAGGAATCTCAAAGAAAAATCAAGTTTCTTCCATGTTTTTGCCTTGACCGAAAATGTACATTGATGGAGCTCTTTGTGTGACTTTGTTCTAGCTTCATTCCAACCTTTCATGGACTAGGTGGAGTCCTCTCTTCATAGATATTCAAACTCTCTTCAAAGACCAAGGTAAAACAACTACATTAATGTTTTTGAAACAATGTAAAATTAGGGTTTACAATGAGATGAAGCTTAAAGCTTGAATGCTCATTATGTTGTTTGTATATTGTTTAGAACTTGACAAGGAATCAAATACCTTACCGGTTTTATAAGGAAACAAGAAAGAAGTTGTTTGGAAAAGAGGTAAATATACTAACCTAATGTTGTTTTAATGCCTTAGGAGAAATGAGCTTATAATGCTTGTTTAAACTACCTAAAGAGCAAATGGTGAATGACTTAGTAAAGTGTTCTCAAGGAGACTAGTAAAGGAACATATGTCTTGTTGTATGTATTTGCAGGTTAAAGGCGTATATATTGTGGAAATTCAGTGTTTATAATTTAAGCACTTTAAGGGCCTAAGAGCCATGCATTTTAAGGGCCTAAGTGCCATGCAATTTAAGTTATGCTTTATATTTTAATGTAGTGAGATTTGAGTGAAGTTTTGTGTATGAGAGTGCTCTTGGTGTTCTTAGTATTTTTGGGTGTTTAATGGTGAAAACAATGTGCTTTGGTGTAACAAAATGCTAGGAGAACCTATGTCGAAATTTAGGAAATGCATAAGGAGTTCAAGATGTTTTAAAGGAATTTTGATGAACTAGGAAGTGTTCTAGAGTGTAATAAGGACTTAGGCATTATCTTGAGGTTTTAGTGTGTACCAAAGTCATTTTGGACTTAGGTAAAGACTTAGGCAAACTTTGGTAAAATAAGGAGAAAATGTGAACTTGAAAAAGGATTTCAAGAAATGACATAAGGAGTTGATGGTAAGAAATGATGCTTGGAAGATGATGTTAAGATGAGGAGAAAGCATTTTGGGATAGTAGTTATCATAGGTGAGGAACACCATTTAGAAACCTAGTATAAAATGTTATAAGTGTTAAGGAATTTTACAAGGAAAGGAGTAAAGGCTTAAGGAATTAGAAAATGAGTTTTATGAGTGTTTAAGGATGTCTTAAGGTGTGTTTGAAGTGCTCAAATGAGGTTAGGATGTACTAGGATATATGGGGTGAAGTTTGGAGTTGAATGTGAAAAGATAAACAAAGGTCTGGGGCAGACCGAACTTGCAAGTTCGGTCGAGCCCAGTTTACCCTGCGAGAATTGGCTTCTGGAATGGACCGACCTTGGGGACCGGACTTGCAAGGTCGGTCGGGCTTGTATTTTGTGTACGGATTGAGTTACTGGAATCGACCGAACATGGGACCGGACTTGGCAAGTTCGGTCGGGCTAAATTTTCAAAGGGAAGAAACTCTCTGGAATGGACCGACCATGCGACCGAACTTGCAAGGTCGGTCGGAGTATAAAATTTTGACGGAAATATGTTCTGGAATGGACCGACCTTGTGCAAGGTCGGTCGGTAAGGTCGGTCGGACCAAAACTTGTAAAAAAAAACAGAAAAGAATGTGACTTATGTAGTTAACCCTAGGGGGTATAATGAAGGTTACCTAGGGTAAGTTAGACATTAAAACATGTCGTACAATCATGTTAAACATTTAGTAAGTTGAAGTTAAATAAATAATTAACCAACGTTATTAATCATGTATAGGAGTGACCTACGGAGGAAATCAATCGAGGCAAGGACCAAGGTATGGTTTTCTTGCAGTCTGTTGTCTACCGGTTTACACCGGCTTGGGTGTTGTTTGCTTTTCTGTGTGTTACGACCTTATAAGATTAAGGCATGAAAAGAGTTTACGGTTGTTATATATTATGATGTTGTATTATTGTGACTCCCTTCCCTTGGTGTGTCTAACAAGACCTAAACACTTGCTTGTGTGTGACTTAATAATATATTGTGTGATCACTAACAAGTGCTAACCGGGGGTGAGGAGTCCGGTCATGTTCCGGCCACGCGTGTGAGGATGGGAGTCGATGTCATATCCGGTTCGGCTCTCTTGGTGTATGTATAGGTTGTATTCCAATTTGGTTTCAACCTTCCCTTAGCTTATCCAAAGCTAGTTTACTGACTCACGTCGGGCCACAGGGGCATACAAATGTTATTTCGGTGCGCTTGGGATTACTATATCCGACACACCTTGGGTATAAGTTAACCGTTTGATATAACTGGACGGTAACGAGGTTGGTAACGAGCTTTATATGAGATTGGCAAAAAATCTCTAGGCTCACTATGTATACTAACTATGGTGGAAGGTTCCTTGTGTGAACCGATTTTATGGTGTTATGTATTGTTGTTGTGCTATGCAATTTCCCTTGCTATGTTATGGTATATATATGTTGGATGTTTAAAAAAAATGAATGCCATGTTATCATGACAATTGGTTGCGCGTATCCCGGTAGCCGATGGGCTGCGCGTTAACCATACCAGCAAAGGTTGCTGACCCCCTCGGGGGCTCCATATTTTACTGCAGGATGAGGATCGAAGAAGCGGAGTGACTCTAGATCCTAGGTCGTTGATGTACTTTTGGTTATTTGGTTGTTGAGCCCGGGATGCGCCTGTGCTCCCGAGGCATTACATTTTGGTACCGTTTGTTAAACAGCGGTGGATGTTTACAGTGAGTAGTTGTGATGTAAATTAAATACTCGGTATTGTTGGTTATATATATATGTGGATGTTAGGATCTATGCTCGGGAGTCTGATCATCAGACCGATACACTTGTATTTATTCTGCCTAGTTAACCACGTGGGTGGTTAACGGCGTTGTAACACCAAAGCGTTTAGTTATTGTTGGGTTGGTTATTTCCGCTGCGATTTCAGTAGTTGGTAGGGGCGTTATAGGGGTGTTACAATTGGTCGAGGGCATGCAGTTCATTTTCATGCATGTAGTTTAACATAAAAACTGTAAAGCAACAACTATATTGCAGTAAACTCAAATAGCAAACAAGCCCCCGGGTTCACATATCACACCACTGTAAACCAATTGAAAGCGTCAAAACGCATTTATGAGTACGAAGACTTCACTCCACCAAACACTTAATAGTTTATAATTGAGTACAACGACTCTCTCGACCAAAACACACAATAATCCACACACGAGTACATCGACTCAACTCAACCAATTCACAACATACATATGAGCACAGCGACTCAATACAACCAATTCACAAACACACATACGAGTGCAGCGACTCCATTCAACAAATCCACCAACATACATCACATAACCACATAGCATGACTAATGAACAACAAGGCGAAACAACGAGGATTATAAACAAGTATAGATTCTCGTCTTTGGCATACAAGCCCAAATAATGTTCTCCTACTGTACGAGCTAATATAGTTGTTCGTAATTGTTCAGTCATACCTAATGACAACGTCTCGTTAAAACGACGTGTCTCTAAGTTACCCATCTCCTATGGCGGGTCACCCATGGCAGTAGCCACTCCAGCGGTAGAGTCTCCGACTGACAAACCATCTGTAGTCCGTTGGAATTTATCTTGATACTTACGAATACCCACACGGTATCCTAGTATCGTTAATTGATCACCATTCTCACCAAGAGCCACATCCTCTTGATTAACTTATCTATACCATCGCACCGTATTACCATTTTCCTAACACAGCGGACTAGGGTCGTTAGTCCAATCCTGAGTATGTCGACTCGGGATCCAGTGTTAGATACGAGAGCGGCGTTAATAAGGCCAATGCTCCGTATATAAGTCTTAGATAATATATATATGTATATCTTATTATCCTAATGCTACAACGTTTTACTTACGTTCCTTATATTACACATATAAGATAGCATCATTGCCGCTAGTTCGTTTTATAATATGTTCATATATACGAACAGTATTGTTATCGTACAACAGTAATAATAATAAAGCAGCATTAATACACAACTCAAGCATATTAATTCACACAAGCAGACATTCAATCTTAACACAGATTTTCACACAATGTCTGAACTGAGGAAATCCTCAGAGACAATCGAGCCACATAATAACATACCGTGCACCGGGATTATAAGACCGTGGAGTATGAATCAGCTAGAAACGATGCTCCTTCGTGATGTCTCTAACGGTCTAATAATACATAACGCTACAGATTAGCATCCTGTATAACAACATTACTCTATGGTACCCCGTACCGTCACTAATCCCTCCCGGTTCATTCCCCATTTTTTACTAACAACGTTTGTCGGGTTTTCGGTTTAACTCGGGATTAGGAAAAACGCCATATTACATGCGTGGTTACGTCGTGTATATTAATATACTTAACTTTAAATGTTTGTTATCACATGTAATTTAACACACATTTGTATATTATATAGTTTATCATTATATTGCATGTATAAGCTTAATCATATATTATACATCTCACCTTAGTATTTATTTTCCTAAGGTTAGTTTTTCCAAGTGTAATGTAGTATAATTCATATTTAAAAATACTTTGAATTATATAACTCCTTATTATTTCATGTTCAGCTATAACATTAGAATTTCCTTATCTAATGTTTATAATTCTTTTCTTCTTACCTTATATCATTTTAATTATGATATTATATGGTTATTGAACCATATTGTATTTTTCACTCCATAACATATATTTATTTATATATATGAATTATGGGACCATTTATTATATGGTAAATCTTTATAATATATTCATTCTCTTTTAATGAATATTCCTTATATTATAAATGTTACAACCTTTATAACATTAAAAACCATATTATAAATTCTCATTCTAAAATGCCCATTATTTCCGAACAGCACCCTTGTTCTCTAATATTTACAAAATCCACCACTTATTTGATATAATGATATATTATAGTTATATAACATATATTATGACATTTATATCATTAAAACATTTATAACCTATAGTTATAAGATGTTACAAAATACCAAACAGACCATACTATTCTCGGTTTTTATTTAATTTCTCTATACTTCCAGAATTTACAAATCAACCCTAAATTATATTCCATTGTCACACTTATAATATATACCTTATATTATAATCCTTAAACCTTAATATAATTATAACCTATGGTTATAATATTTTATAATTGCCGAACAGACCCTAGGGTCTGTTCCAATTTAATTCCTACCACCCAACTTTCTATATTTACCAAACCTCCCCATTTTATAACATATAGTATCCTAATGTCATTAAAACTATGTATTATACATATATCTTAATAAAACCTTATATATAATTCCAAAAATCACCAAACTATACCAAAAGGTTATAAATATCATTCCTAACCTTATACTTTCAGTATTTATGGTTTTTACCACATATGTTACCCATATGTAACAATGATATAAAATATCATATATTATACTTATATAATCTATATTAACTCCAAATTTAACCAAATAAATTCCTAAAAAATCCTAATAACCCAAGGTCTGTTCTAAACCCCATTTGGTACCCTTAAGTTTTGGAAATCACAATCTCACCCCAATACTTATAAATCTTTTACAATTTAATAACTAACTTAGTATAAGGTAGTATTTTAATTCCATACACTTTCCAAAATTGGTCAAAGTCTCATATATAGTCAACTTTGACTTCTAAATCCCATTTGAGCCCAAACTCTCAGTAATTACAATATATACCCCAAACTTTTCTATAATTACAATTTTGACACAAAACTTTATAAAATGTTATAATTTTTATCTAAATTCATTTAAAACCCTAAATTCCTTTTATTTATGCCCACGGCTTTATATAATTTTGGTAATTACTGGTTTGACCCCAAACCTTATGCTAAATGCATAAATTAAATTAAATAAGCTTTTAAACTTAAATTAAATGGCTTAATGACATGGCCTTATTACAACTTTGCTTTATAACATAAAATTACACATAAATAGCCTAAAAATTACTATAAACTCTCGGCCTTACTCCAATTTCTCCAATATTACTAATTCTTCCACATAATGTCATAATTTGACCATTATGTTAATTAAATCACTTAAATGACTAGCTTAATTTATCTAAGTCATTCTTTGGTCACACTTAGGTTAAAATAACCATTTAAATAACTCCACTCTCAGCACACATAATATATGAACTTATAAATCATATAATATAAGGTTAAGGTATTTATACCTTGATTTAGGTGCTAAAGTCCTAAAACCCTCACGACAGCTTGGAGGAAAAATCAACCCAACACTTTAACATGTTTAATCACCAAAATAAGATATGGTTATACTCCAAGCATGAGCTAACCATAAGGAACAAATTAATGTAAGATTTAAGGCAACAATTACCTTAAAATGGAAAGGCTAGCTCAAAGTGTTTTCGGCCTGAATAAAGAACACCATAAGGTGTTAAAATCACCATAAAAACATGGGGAATACCTAGATGACAGTAAGGTGCTATGGTAATAGATTTTACCTTGGCAAAATGCCTTAAAGTATGAATTTTCTCTTTGTTTTCGGCCACTCTTGCTCCAAAGGGTTAACACACTGAACCAACATGATGATAGGAATATTATGAGTGTATAAACTCATAGAATTCTAACCAAGAAAACCGCATGAAGAAAGAAACTCCTTAAGGTATGTTTTTACCTTATAATGGAAATTTTGACCACCTTGGTCCCAAGGGTTTCTTCAGCCGAGAATAGCCTTTGTTAAAGGGTTAAAATACTGAGATTGAGCCATGGAAAGTGCTGGATCATTAGCTCCATGTGTAGGTAATGAAGAGATAGAGAAAAAGAGCTAAAATATGCCTTAAACCATTACCTTAGGTGGGAATGAGTTGGATTTCCCTTGATTACTCAAGAACAAAGCTTGAGAGGTTTAGGAACTTCTAGGTGCTTGGCTGGAATGGGACAAGAGGAAAGAGAAAGCAAGATTTTGAGTTTTAAGGAATGAAAAGTATTAAATGGAATAGTAAAGTGATTATTCACTAAATTGGAAAGATAAAGCATGGTGTGCTGTCCTCCCTAATTAATTCTGCCGGCTCACTTTAGATAAATATGGGTCAAGTATTGACCATTGACTTGGCTTGGTCAACATTACTTAAAAATGCACTATTTTAGTTACTATTCACAAATGAATGCCATATTTGTGATTTTTGGAAACTATTTGAATTAGACCTTCTAATGTGGTAAATTATAGTACATTAGTATATCAAGGTATAATACAGCCCTTAACACCACTCAAAACCCACTCAGAAAGTCAATTTTCTCTAAAACGTGCTTTAAGGAGTTTTAAAGCACAATTTGTGTTAGAACATGTTTTTGAGCTTGGTTTCCTTTGAGAATAGTTTTATAGTGTTCATTACTTAATTATAATACTTAGGAATCCACTTTGGACCCTAATTGAGGTCATACAATGTAACACCCCTACCATTAATACAATACTTACCGTCCAATCTCCTTACATACCAGATTCACGCAGCGGATATATTCTTACATACATTGGGTGATACAATGCCGTTAGTCACCTACGTGACTAACAAGGCTACTACTTCTACTTACAGCATCGGTCTGATGGACCGGAATCCCGAGTACTACAAATCTACAATACATTCTCCATTTACCAAATACTGCTACAATCTCCATTCAATACAATACTCCAAATACAATACATTATAATCTACATACCGAGTTTACTAGGATCCTTATTCAAGTACAATACCTCTTCCAAGTTCCTACATACTCACTAAGAGACTACTTACTACCCATTCCTCACTACTACCTTACTTTCTAATTACAAGGGCGTGCCTCCGGTCTCTTCCTTGGCCATATTCGCTTCGGGTACCTGCACACTAAAAAATGTCCCCCGAAGGGGTCAGCTTTCGCCGAGCATGATAACCGCATACCCCGCGTACTAGTGAGGGTACGCCGACTACTTGGTCGAATACATGCGGTTCATTTTATTCATACATACATGCATACATGCTCTTATACACAATACAATAATACTTACACAAGCATTCATACGTACACTTCATTTCGTACAAGGAATACAATGCAACCATCCAATACATACTTACCTTCTTCCGAATACACATACTCATTACATACACAAGGTACAGTTCTTGTTAGCTTCGTTGGTCCACCCGGGTTAATCGGGTGGAGATTACTCTTGTACTCGTTACTCCATACATACGCATACATACTCATACTCATACTCGTACTCATACTCATACATACTTGTTTGCTTTCTCTTACTCATGTTAAGTCGTCGGGACCTCCGGCCCGGGGAACTACTCGGTCCCACCACCGGGATTTACTTGGTTCACTAATCCAGGATGCTACCCATTTAAGGGATTTGGGCCATGGACCAGCTTAAGAACCAGGAATCGGATCCAACCTCTTGTGTCACCTCATCCTCACGCGTGGCCGAAGCTATATCGGACTTGTACTCATTCCAATTTACTCACTTAAGTTAGGAGTTAGCTAGTTAGGAATTAGCACAAGTCAACATTCAAGCCACATTTACAAATACAAGGCCCAATATACATTCATACGAAATACGATACGATACACAAGTGCACTACAAGGTACAAATACAATTTATCTTCATCCACATATTTCATGAATTATACGAACTAGTGTTCAAGACAATAAATATCAAGAACACATAAGTCAAGCACAAGTAAGTGCAATATAGTCCGATTCATGCATTTATCTTATTTAGGTGATCAAATAAGCACACAAATCGGGGTAACCAGATTAGGATACAGGGCATGAAGAAATCATACCTTTCACCGTTGTACTTGTATCCCAACGTTCCTCCGGTATTCACAATTCAAATCCTATGATATACATACATTCAAATGATTAATCTAACTATTATTACTTAATTCGTACTTACTATGTCCTCACACTTCTTATACTTACACATTACTTATTTACTTTTCTTTACCTTAAGTCTTACTTTCTTACTTAGGTTTACTTTCTTACATGTACATGTATATGTGGATATACATACATATACATATATATATATATGTCATTCTTATTTAAAATATATATATATTTTTTTTTTTTTTTTATCAGGACCGGACTTGCGACCGACCTTGCAAGTCCGGTCCATTCCAGTAGCTATCTATACCGGAAATTTCTGGCCCGACCGAACTTGCAAGTCCGGTCGCAAGTTCGGTCGATTCCAGTAGCTATCCTCGGGAAATTTTTCTGGGCCGACCGAACTTGCATGTCCGGTCGCAAGTCCGGTCGATTCCAGTAGGTTACAGGATGGAAATTTTTCTGGCCGACCGAACTTGCAAGTCCGGTCGCAAGTTCGGTCGATTCCAGTAGGTTACAGACGGGGAAAATTTCTGGTCCGACCGAACTTGCATGTCCGGTCGCAAGTCCGGTCGATTCCAGTAGCTCACCCGTCTTTGTAAGTCTGGGCTCGACCGAACTTGCAAGTCCGGTCGCAAGTTCGGTCCGGCCCAGTATTTGCATTTTAAATTCTATTTTCAGTCCTCTCTTTCACCCATTACTTCCCCATTGTTCCTACATGTAATCCCACATGATATAATGCCATTTAGGCTTCCTAAAATACCTTATTTCATCCACCAAATCCATTACTAAATCCATGAGACAATTTACACAATTTCCTCACTTCCTTTCAACACCTACAACAGTTTTTCCTTCTCTAATGCTACAGATTTTTCTACAACTCCTTCCCTTCAATATTTCCTCCACCAATGTTACTCCTAGCATCCCAAATACATCTCCAAGTCATTACATTACCTACACCCAAGTCCAACACTCTTCTTACCAATTCTTGCACAATAATCTTTCCTATCTTCTCCAATACATTTCTATATACTTTGTTACAGATTTTGCACTTGTTACTTCTCATACTACTACTACCATACCATGGTCATTAAACATCTCTACTATCCTCAATACATACCTTGGTTCTCTCATTCACCAAGTCATCAATACATATACATATCCTATCAAGATTTTGCCATAGTTCCTCTACATTTCTTACTTATCCATACACACATTTTCTCACCAAGTTCATACCTATTCTAGCCACACCCTTACAAGGGTCCTACCAGCAATCAATACAATATGCATTCACCAATACTTCTTCAAATACCAATACTAATACTCATACCCAATCATTTGGCTCCAAGGCCTACAATTCACTTACTAATTTCACAAATACTCAAACTTACTCTCAAATACTCAAAACTTCATAAACTTCAATACCAATACATTAGTTTGGTTTCTTTCATTCGTTTACTCATTCCATTACTCTAATGCATCAAAATTAACATTAGTAAAGAGCTCTTACCTTGAGCTTGTATCTCCTTCAATTCTTTCTCAATTCTCCTCCCCTTTCTTCATTGCCCAAATCGGCCATGTGGGGAATGGAGTTGCCAACTCCATTCCCATCACCCAATGAACACAAAACAACTATAATTAATATTCTAACCCTTAATTTAATGCTAGTTCATTGAGATGTTTTAAACAAATTTTCTAGGGTTTACCTCTTGAAGCTTTTAGGAGGGGTTTTGGCCCTTGGTTCAAGAAGGTGTTCTCACCACCATTGGAGGGTTGATATTTGGCTCAAAAGAGAGAGGAAAAACAAGGCATTACAACAAGCCAAAATCGGCTACTAAGAAAAATGGAGGAAACTTGAATCTTTTGTGGAGATTTATACCTTGTTGGAAAGAGGAGACTCCAAGCTCCCCAATGGTGTGCTTTTCTCTTCAAATGGGGAAAACCCATGGAGATGAAACTCTTCCTTTTCGAATTTTGAAAAGAGGGAAATGTAGAGGAGAATGAGGGGAGTTCAAATATGTAATTTATTTTCGATTTGGAGCTTACATGAGGATGGAGCAAGGAGGAGAAGATGGAGCTTCCATGGTTGTAGAGGGGGAGCTCAAAATCGCAGCCCAAGGGAGGAGGAAGAGGGAGAGTACGATGGAGAGGGGGAAGAGGAAAGAGAGAGATGAGTGAATGTGAGAGTGAGGTGAGAGGGAGGGAAATAAAGTAATGTCTACTTTATTGCTTTTTGCTTTTAGCTCTCTTATTTAATTAGCTAGTTACATGTGTGTGTGAGGGGTTATTTAGCTAGTAAAAACCGGCCCCCACATAGTATACTAGCTGGAGCGTTTTCATCTTTTATAGAAAACGCTCGTTGTTTTACCCGGTCTAGATATCGTTCACTAACCGGGCCCGTTTTCCGGAATTTTCTCGTTTAATTAATTTTATTGACTGTTAAGCTCCCATAGGTGCTTAATAATTATTATTTAATGATTTATAATTTTTACGGGTCTGTTTGACCACTTAAAGTCACGTTTTTGGGTTTTCTCGAAAAACGTGCTCTAAAGTTCTATTAGCGTTTTAATACTTTATTTGGATCCGTTTTCTTCGGGAGTTGTTCCCATATATTATTTAGATCTTATTAAACCTTTTGAATCCATATAATACGCTAACCGAGGTCTCATACCTCCTATGGTTATTTAACGCTTACTTAGCGTTTTTCGCCTTTTAAGCGTTTTCTTTATTTCTTTTGGATTTATTTTCCCTACAATATTAATTAGGTACCATTAGGCCCTTAAATACGTACCAGATTAATTTTAATCCCTATATTTAAGTTCGGGGTATTTCAATCTACCCCCCTTAAGAACTTTGTCCTCAAAGTTGTTCGAGGTTATGGGGTTACTATACTTACTCATTCATACTTGTCTAATACTGCGGTCATACATTCTTCCTCCTTACTAATTCCTAATTCCATTACTCAAGGTTTCTCCTTCCCCTATCATACCAATGTACCATACTTACTCCAATCCACATTACCATCGGCCGTCCGGTTCCTCTTACAAGATTCATACATACATATAGTGCAAAGCTATCCCCAAAGCAATGCAATACACATTACAATCCCGCAGGCACCCAGGTCGTCTCGACACAGGACTCCTCTATGTCCTGCTGCCCTTGGAATGATACAACATGCTACACTACTATACTCTCCGGTATAAGCTTCTAACAATTACTTACTCTCCAGTCTAAGGAAATTCTTTTACAACTTCTAATTAGAAATATTTCTAAAGCATACAACTCCAAATTCCAATTTATATTCATTACTTCTATCCTAAGTGTGATTCTTGTGACCACTTAAGGGAAGCTTCAAGAATCATTCGACCCTGATGTGATCAGCATCAGTGTTGAACTATCTTTCCACTCCAATTTGTGTTCGGTTTCCCTTGATCTGATCAGGATCAAGTTCGACTTCCCACATCAGTTTCAAACAATCAATTCAATTATTTCCATGTTTCTATCTTTTACTCTCCTAGTCATTCATACATCTCCAAAGGATGGATTCGATCCATCAATCATCCTCACTCTATTCCAAATGCTTTACTCCATGGTTCAATACCTAAATGCTCATTCATCACCTTCACTACTTCATCCATTACTCCCATCATATCTACATTCTAACTAAGGATACTTCATTCTAAGATTAGTTGTCTTCAATTGTTTCAAATAATTTACTTACGAATACACTACTCATAATTCATTCATCTACTATCCTCATTCATTTCGTACTACTTCTTCAAGGTTACAATACTTGTGGAGCTCCGTCCACTACTCATTACTTTTCTTTACCAATACTCTTACACTGGTGTTACAAGATGGGTATATTCACCCTATGGTATTTGCATGTCTAATGCTTAGTTACCACATTCAATATGAATGAGTACTTATGTTTGTTTAACATAGTACCAATCATCAATTTGATTCTCATTTGTGCTATGCACATTACGTTTAGTGTTTTATTATAAAACTTGCATTAAGCGGTTTTCGCTCTACCCCCCTTAAAGGGATTACGCCCACGTAATCTACCATTGTTATTATTATTAAACATTGGTTTAATTTTGGGCAATCTGAAGCGTTTAGCTTCACTACGGTTATACAGTATACTCTGGTCAAAGGGTCTCAACCATACCAATGGTTTAGTCTTTGCACCAAGGATTTCTCTATGAGTTTATTTAACTCACACTCAATTTGGTTCTAGCCTATTAGGCTTCAAGGTATTAATAGCCCTTCTACTATACTTACTAGGTATATTATCTCCTAGCTAGGGCCCACTAGCTTCTGCTGCGCGACCCTGATAACTTGGGTTATTCACCCTTCTTGTTATCCTTAATGTGTTATACATAACCTTTTATCCGTCTATCATGGAATAAGGTTTACTAGACAAATTCGGTATTCTTTTACCGTGTTCGAACTCAATGAGTATAGATTTTAACCAGCTCTCTGGTGATCTATTATGTATACTATTCGTGCTTTCACGATTGTTTGATAAGCTCCTCCGATCTACTGTCGGGTGAGGTTAAGTCACTACTTAGTTGTAGTGCTTCCTTGATGTCAATAGTTCCTGAATCATACAAGTTCCTCTGGTTCAGTACAAGTGTCTTTACTTGTATGACCTTGCATTTTTATGCGTC
The DNA here is from genome assembly GCA_023374045.1 of Limonium bicolor. NCBI lineage: Eukaryota > Viridiplantae > Streptophyta > Magnoliopsida > Caryophyllales > Plumbaginaceae > Limonium > Limonium bicolor. Next base: position 219,045,335 of record CM041777.1, on the reverse strand, counting down.
GGTCCTAGTGACTTTGTTACGTCTCCTTTCACCTTTTATTCCAATGGAATTCACATCTTGTGATTGTTAGTGGGTTTACACTCTCTGTGCTTCTTTGGCCTTAGGCCGCACGGTTTGCTGCTAAGCTTCCTTAGCTGGTTCATGCCATGTTTGTTGGTGAAAAGAAGGGTTTACTACGGTTTACATTCTCCATATCCCTAGCCATCCCATTAGATCATTAGCTGCGCAAGTGCAATACCAAAACACTCAGTCATACAGAGTGCAGAGGCGTAAACGCTTGACAGTAAGTCACTTATGTGATAGAAAAGAATATCTCTGCCTGTCTTCCATACTTATACTCCGTGTCGTTATCTGCTACTTCCTCTTGTCGGTCGCTTGTTGCGCACCGTATTCTTACTCATTGTACAACGTCGTTCTTACTGTTTCTGTTATTGTGATAGTTTTCTCTTTACTCCTTGCCATTGTCATAGGCACCATTTCCTTATGGCGTAAGTACACTAGGGGTTTCCTAGTTCATATGTATGATGATTGTTGTAGCATACCGCGCTACTATTATCTTCCCATTGTGGGGATGTTTTATTTCAGTTTAGGTTTCATGTGTAGGTTGGCTTACCTCACATTATTTCCATCATTTATGACCATTTACCAATTATCTTGGTTGATAATGGATGAAGTAATTTATCGGGTTACAGGCTCTCTTGAGCGTTGGTCATTCATGGTGTGCAATGTGCACTCACATTGATTGTTTTTGACAACCATTGTCCTTCCAGTGCCGAGCATCGGTTATAGGCTCCAGCTGTGTGGTCTTACTTTGTATGTACATCACCGGGACATCCCAAGAAACTTCAAGGGTTTTCTGGTCCCGTTCTATCATTGATAGATGAAGTTCTTGTTGAGAGGTCTGTTTCCACTCATAAGTTTCGTGATGAGGTTTACCATGTTGGTGTTTATACAGTGGTTCACACATGCTTAGGTGCATGTGAAGTATACTTACTCCTTTAAGTCATAATAGTTTGGAATGTCTTTTCTTGTTCGATCGCCTCTTGGCAGCATCTATATGCGTAGGCTTTACTGTTATAATAGATGGAAGCCTTTCTAAGGGTTCCCATCTTCACCACATCGGTGGTCTTTGGCTAACGGGGAGTACCTTCCCTTGGGTTTCTCGTAGTGTCAAAATGTGGACTAGGCCAATGTTGGCATTTTCCTGATTCTTATGCCTCTGTGTTATTAGCTACAGTAGGCATGAAGGGTAATTAGATCTCGTCAACTGTATACTAGACTGGTGTTCTAGTGACGGTGACACTGAGATGGCCATTACTCCAAGCCACTCAGGATGTTGGGTTTGAACTGATGGTCCAGTTGTTGATTTCTTGTCGTATGAGACAATATCTCTTGCAAGTCTTGTTATCGAATGGTGTGGGTTATGCAACCTTTAAGGTTTACATAACATAGTTGGTTGATGGCTTTTAAGCCGTATTGTTGCGAGCTATGCTCTTTGCAAGCTGCTTACATCTGTTTCCACTCCTTGTGTACACCATAGGTTGGAGGTATTACTGGGCTCCATGGCAAGTCGTGCCATCACGCTTCCGTTCATAGGAGGCCCTTTCTAGCATTCTGATGTTAATCAGTGCCTTTTGGTATTTTAGGGTATTTCCTATTAAGCGAAATCCCTTCGGTGTCCTAACCGAGTGTTCGTTCTAGCTTCTGTGCTTTTATCACGTCGCTATTGTTCGACTGTCAATTCAGACACCCTTCAAGGATTGCTCCTGGGTGTTGGTTTTGCCGTTACATCCGGCTAATGTTTATAACCTGTGTGTCTACTATACCGCTTATGGTATTGTATTAAGCTATTCCCTTTAGGTTTATAACGTCTCCCGTCGTTGGGTAGACGTTTATCTTGCTCCTAGTGCTTGCGACTAGGTTTAATATTCCCTTCAATGATGGGTTTTACTTTATGGTAATCTGGTGATTGCTCTCGGGAGTCTTCCCGTTTGTCGAGCATTGTGGTGTTCACGTTTAGGCAGTTGCCTTACTGTGTCAGGCTGGGTATATCCAGCCGTCATATTTGCTTGATGTCTCTGGGACATATCCAATGTCTACTTGCTAGTCTATGCTCTTTGCACTTTCCAGTTCTTATTCCTCATCTTCAGATGGATTCTCTGAGTTCCTTTATACTTGATCGTCTGAGGTGTCCAGCTGTTCTGATTTGAACTCACTCATGGTCCGTAGAACGGAGTTGACTACTTCCCGTGCGTCGTACACTACATGTATACATACGTGGGGTACCATGTTGATACGTTACCACTTACCCAACTATATGTCAGGCCCAAGCTCCTTCGGAGTGCAGTTGTCCCACATCCCGTAACGGGTATACTCGTAGTGTTCGTCACACGCCTAGGTGAAGTATTCTGTTGCCAACTCCTCTTGTATCATCCCATGATACTCACCATAATGTTTGTTGGTTGGTTTTAAAATCCAAGGTTTTTAAAAGAGGGTTGTGGTTTTGAAAAGAAAATTTTGGGTTTTAAAACAATGGTCCAGTGTTAAAAGAAATCTCTCATGGCATAGCCATGTTTGAGGTCTTGACCAAGTCTAGCCTCCCGCTGACTGGTATGCTCTAAGTACAGTGGTCGGGCCATTAGGCCTTTCCAAGGTTCCATTCCTTCAGTTTTAGGATGTTTGATCCTGTGGTTGTTTCGTTACTGTTACCGTACATTACTATGTACTTGTGACGTATTTAGTCTTCCTTTACATATCTCTGTCTTTACTGCACTTGCCTTGGCAAGTGCGCGGTATCGGTGGTTTTTGGATAATCCTATACCAATCTTGGTATGGTTTCTGCTGGTATTTAGTAGTCTTGTTGACCTTTCCCTTGATCTTGTTGATCTGCAATTGGTATACTCGCTCCTTTAGGTAGCTTCTTAATGATCTTGACGTGATTGTTGATAGTCGGGATGTTTCTCCAATCCTTGGAGACTCCCATTCTATTTGGTTTTGCGTCGTTCCTTGTGGCTCGTTCCCACACATTTGTGGTGGTTACTGAGCCTACCTTGTTTAGGCACTACTCTTGTAGTCCTATCGGATTATATCCCGTGGATGTTCTTGTAGCGGTGTAAGCTATGCTGGCCAGGTATTGTAACCTCTTCAGCGTTGTGGTTTCTGGAGTTAACCGTTCCTGACTATGTCCTTAGTCAGCTAGTATACCGTTGGTGGTAATATTCAAGTATGACTATCCCGTAGACTTGTGTCTCGGGTTCTGTTATTACTCCCTTTTTCTATTTTATTGCACAGTTAGTGCTTCTTTCCTGCTGCTGGTTGTCTAGCTTGGTCTCGCGACTGCTAAGCACGTCGCCCCATGCTGTTGTAAGTTGCAGCCTCCTCGTGGTTGGAGTGTTCTTTCCCGCTATTAGTGCGGGTATTGTGGTTCAACCGGGATCCATCCGGACTTCCAATTCTTGGAATTTGCTATATGTCGGTTCTTGTTTACTGTGTGATTGCTTCACAACTGCCAGATCGGGTTTCCCGAGTATGAGAGGACTTTCCTTCTCTCTGGCGTCCTTCCCCAAGTTATACAAAGGGGGTTTGCGGCGGGCGGGACTGGTATTGTAGGCATCCGGTACTCACCGGTAGTTCCTAACTAGCATATCTCTAATGCTAACACTCAGCCCTTAGCCCTAAGCTTCTAATTCCTAACTCGGTATTCCTAAACTCGGTATTTCCAGTCATCAGAGCGATACTTCGCTCTGATACCACTTTTTGTAACACCCCTACCATTAATACAATACTTACCGTCCAATCTCCTTACATACCAGATACACGCAGCGGATATGTTCTTACATACATTGGGTGATACAATGCCGTTAGTCACCCACGTGACTAACAAGGCCTACTTCTACTTACAGCATCGGTCTGATGGACCGGAATCCGAGTACTACAACTACAATACTCCAATTACCGAATACTACTACAATCTCCATTCATACAATACTCCAATACCATACAATCTACATACCGAGTTACTAAGGTCCTTATACAAGTAATACCTCTTCCAATTCACATACTCCTAAGAGTCTACTCACTACCCATTTCTCACAACTACTTACTTCTAATTACAAGGGTGTGCCGCCGGTCTCTCACCTTGGCCACATCCGCTTCGGGTACCTGCACACTAAAAAATGTCCCCCGAAGGGGTCAGCTTTCGCCGAGCATGATAACCGCATACCCCGCGTACTAGTGAGGGTACGCCGACCACTTGGTCGTATACATGCGGTTCATTTATTCACACACATGCATACATGCTTTATCACAATACAATTACTTACAAGGCATACATACATACATTTCATCACATACAAGGAATACAATACCATCAATACTACTTACCTTCTCAATACACATACGCATACATACACAATACAATTCTTGTTAGCTTCATTGGTCCACCCGGGTTAATCGGGTGGAGATTACTCTTTTACTCGTTACTTCATACATACATACATACTCATACTCATACTCTACTCATACTCATACTACTTCTTACTCTTACTCAAGTTAAGTCGTCGGGACCTCCGGCCCTGGGGACTACACGTCCCACCTCCGGGATTTACTTGGTTCACTAATCCAGGATGCTACCCACTTAAGGGATTTGGGCCGTGGACCAGCTTACGAACCAGGAATCGGATCCAACCTCTTGTGTCACCTCATCCTCACGCGTGGCCGAAGCTATATCGGACTTGTACTCATTCCAATTTACTCACTTAAGTTAGGAGTTAGCTAGTTAGGAATTAGCACAAGTCAACATTCAAGCCACAATTACAATACCCATATACATTCATACGAAATACTACAATACACAAGTACACTACAAGGTACAAATACAATTTATCTTCATCCACATATTTCATGAATTATACAAACTAGTGTTCAAGACAATAAATATCAAGAACACATAAGTCAAGCACAAGTAAGTGCAATATAGTCCGATTCATGCATTTATCTTATTTAGGTGATCAAATAAGCACACAAATCGGGGTAACCAGATTAGGATACAGGGCATGAAGAAATCATACCTTTCACCGTTGTACTTGTATCCCAACGTTCCTCCGGTATTCACAATTCAAATCCTATGATATACATACATTCAAATGATTAATCTAACTATTATTACTTAATTCGTACTTACTATGTCCTCACACTTCTTATACTTACACATTACTTATTTACTTTTCTTTACCTAAAGTCTTACTTTCTTACTTAGGTTTACTTTCTTACATGTACATGTATATGTGGATATACATACATATACATATATATATATATATATATATTTTAAAATATATTTATTTTTTTTTTTTTTTTTTCAGGACCGGACTTGCGACCGACCTTGCAAGTCCGGTCCATTCCAGTAGCTATCTATACCGGAAATTTCTGGCCCGACCGAACTTGCAAGTCCGGTCGCAAGTTCGGTCGATTCCAGTAGCTATCCTCGGGAAATTTTTCTGGGCCGACCGAACTTGCATGTCCGGTCGCAAGTCCGGTCGATTCCAGTAGGTTACAGGATGGAAATTTTTCTGGCCGACCGAACTTGCAAGTCCGGTCGCAAGTTCGGTCGATTCCAGTAGGTTACAGACGGGGAAAATTTCTGGTCCGACCGAACTTGCATGTCCGGTCGCAAGTCCGGTCGATTCCAGTAGCTCACCCGTCTTTGTAAGTCTGGGCTCGACCGAACTTGCAAGTCCGGTCGCAAGTTCGGTCCGGCCCAGTATTTGCATTTTAAATTCTATTTTCAGTCCTCTCTTTCACCCATTACTTCCCCATTGTTCCTACATGTAATCCCACATGATATAATGCCATTTAGGCTTCCTAAAATACCTTATTTCATCCACCAAATCCATTACTAAATCCATGAGACAATTTACACAATTTCCTCACTTCCTTTCAACACCTACAACAGTTTTTCCTTCTCTAATGCTACAGATTTTTCTACAACTCCTTCCCTTCAATATTTCCTCCACCAATGTTACTCCTAGCATCCCAAATACATCTCCAAGTCATTACATTACCTACACCCAAGTCCAACACTCTTCTTACCAATTCTTGCACAATAATCTTTCCTATCTTCTCCAATACATTTCTATATACTTTGTTACAGATTTTGCACTTGTTACTTCTCATACTACTACTACCATACCATGGTCATTAAACATCTCTACTATCCTCAATACATACCTTGGTTCTCCATTCACCAAGTCATCAATACATATACATATCCTATCAAGATTTTGCCATAGTTCCTCTACATTTCTTACTTATCCATACACACATTTTCTCACCAAGTTCATACCTATTCTAGCCACACCCTTACAAGGGTCCTACCAGCAATCAATACAATATGCATTCACCAATACTTCTTCAAATACCAATACTAATACTCATACCCAATCATTTGGCTCCAAGGCCTACAATTCACTTACTAATTTCACAAATACTCAAACTTACTCTCAAATACTCAAAACTTCATAAACTTCAATACTAATACATTAGTTTGGTTTCTTTCATTCGTTTACTCATTCCATTACTCTAATGCACAAAATTAACATTAGTAAAGAGCTCTTACCTTGAGCTTGTATCTCCTTCAATTCTTTCTCAATTTCCTCTCCCTTTCTTCATTGCCCAAATCGGCCATGTGGGGAATGGAGTTGCCAACTCCATTCCCATCACCCAATGAACACAAAACAACTATAATTAATATTCTAACCCTTAATTTAATGCTAGTTCATTGAGATGTTTTAAACAAATTTCTAGGGTTTACCTCTTGAAGCTTTTAGGAGGGGTTTTAGCCCTTGGTTCAAGAAGTGTTCTCACCACCATTGGAGGGTTGATATTTGCTCAAAAGAGAGAGGAAAAACAAGGCATTACAACAAGCCAAAATCGGCTACTACAAAAAAATGGAGGAAACTTGAATCTTTTGTGGAGATTATACCTTGTTGGAAAGAGGAGACTCCAAGCTCCCCAATGGTGTGCTTTTCTCTTCAAATGGGGAAAACCCATGGAGATGAAACTCTTCCTTTTCGAATTTTGAAAAGAGGGAAATGTAGAGGAGAATGAGGGGAGTTCAAATATGTAATTTATTTTCGATTTGGAGCTTACATGAGGATGGAGCAAGGAGGAGAAGATGGAGCTTCCATGGTTGTAGAGGGGAGCTCAAAATCGCAGCCCAAGGGAGGAGAAGAGGGAGAGTACGATGGAGAGGGGGAGAGGAAAGAGAGAGATGAGTGAATGTGAGAGTGAGGTGAGAGGGAGGGAAATAAAGTAATGTCTACTTTATTGCTTTTTGCTTTTAGCTCTCTTATTTAATTAGCTAGTTACATGTGTGTGTGTGAGGGGTTATTTAGCTAGTAAAAACCGGCCCCCACATAGTATACTAGCTGGAGCGTTTTCGTCTTTTACAGAAAACGCTCGTTGTTTTACCCGGTCTAGATATCGTTCACTAACCGGGCCCGTTTTCCGGAATTTTCTCGTTTAATTAATTTTATTGACTGTTAAGCTCCCATAGGTGCTTAATAATTATTATTTAATGATTTATAATTTTTACGGGTCTGTTTGACCACTTAAAGTCACGTTTTGGGTTTTCTCGAAAAACGTGCTCTAAAGTTCTATTAGCGTTTTAATACTTTATTTGGATCCGTTTTCTTCGGGAGTTGTTCCCATATATTATTTAGGTCTTATTAAACCTTTTGAATCCATATAATACGCTAACCGAGGTCTCATACCTCCTATGGTTATTTAACGCTTACTTAGCGTTTTTCGCCTTTTAAGCGTTTTCTTTATTTCTTTTGGATTTATTTTCCCTACAATATTAATTAGTACCATTAGGCCCTTAAATACGTACAGATTAATTTTAATCCCTATATTTAGTTCGGGGTATTTCAATCTACCCCCCTTAAGAACTTTGTCCTCAAAGTTGTTCGAGGTTATGGGGTTACTATACTTCTCATTCATACTTGTCTAATACTGCGGTCATACATTCTTCCCTCCTTACTAGTCCTAATTCCATTACTCAAGGTTTCTCCTTCCCCTATCATACCAATGTACCATACTTACTCCAAACATTACCATCAGCCGTCCGGTTCCTCTTACAAGATTCATACATACATATAGTGCAAAGCTATCCCCAAAGCAATGCAATACACATTACAATCCCGCAGGCACCCAGGTCGTCTCGACACAGGACTCCTCTATGTCCTGCTGCCCTTGGAATGATACAACATGCTACACTACTATACTCTCCGGTATAAGCTTCTAACAATTACTTACTCTCCAGTCTAAGGAAATTCTTTTACAACTTCTAATTAGAAATATTTCTAAAGCATACAACTCCAAATTCCAATTTATATTCATTACTTCTATCCTAAGTGTGATTCTTGTGACCACTTAAGGGGAGCTTCAAGAATCATTCGACCCTGATGTGATCAGCATCAGTGTTGAACTATCTTTCCACCCCAATTTGTGTTCGGTTTCCCTTGATCTGATCAGGATCAAGTTCGACTTCCCACATCAGTTTCAAACAACCAATTAATTCAATTATTTCCATGTTTATCTTTAATTCTCTCTAGTCATTCATACATCTCCAAAGGATGGATTCGATCCATCAATCATCCTCACTCTATTTCCAAAATGCTTTACTCCATGGTTCAATACCTAAATGCTCACTTCATCGACTATCATTACTTCCATTCACTACTCTTCTTCATCTCAACTATTCTAACTAAGAAATACAGTATTTATGAAATTCGGTTGTTCTCAATTCCCATCAAATGATGTACTTACGAATACACTACTCTTAGAATTCATTCATCTACTATTCTGATTTACTTCGTACTACTTCTTCAAGGGTTACAATACTTGTGGAGCTCCGTCCACTACTCATTACTTTTCTTTACCAATACTCTTACACTGGTGTTACAAGATGGGTACATTCACCCTATGGTATTTGCATGTCTAATGCTTAGTTACCACAATTCAATATGAATGAATACGTATGTTTATATAACATTAGTACCAATCGTTAATTCGATTCTCATTTGCGCTATGCACATTATAGTTTATGTGTTTTATTTATAAAACTTTCATTAAGCGGTTTTCGCTCTACCCCCCTTAAAAGGGATTACGCCCACGTAATCTACCATATGTTATTATTATTAAACATTGGTTTAATCAATTTGGGCAATCTGAAGCGTTTAGCTTCCCTATGGTACACTATACAATATGCTCTGGTCAAAGGGTCTTAACCATACCAATGGTTTAGTCCTTGCACCAAGAATTCCTCTATGAGTTTATTTAACTCACAAACAATTTGGTTCTAGCCTATTAGGCTTCAAGGCATTAATAGCCCTTCTACTATACTTACTAGGTATATTATCTCCTAGCTAGGGCCCACTAGCTTCTGCTGCGCGACCCTGATAACTTGGGTTATTCACCCTTCTTGTTATCCTTAATGTGTTATACATAACCTTTTATCCGTCTATTATGGAAGTAAGGTCTACTAAACAATTGCGGTATTCTTTTGCCGTGTTTGAACTCAATGAGTATAGATTTTAACCAGCTCTCTGGTGATCTATTATGTATACTATTCGTGCTTCCACGATTGTTTGGTAAGCTCCTCCGATCTACTGTCGGGTGAGGTTAAGTCACTACTTAGTTGTAGTGCTTCCTTTGATGTCAATAGTTTCTGAATCATACAAGTTCTTCTGGTTCAGTACAAATATCTTTACTTGTATGACCTTGCATTTTTTTATGCGTCGGTCCTAGTGACTTTGTTACGTCTCGTTTCACCTTTTATTCCAATGGAATTCACATCTTGTGATTGTTAGCGGGTTTCACACTCTTCGTGCTTCTTTGGCCTTAGGCCGCACGGTTTGTTGCTAAGCTTACTTAACTGGCTTATGCCATGTTTGTTGGTGGAAAGGAGGGTTTACTACGGTTTACATTCTCCATATCCTTAGCTACCCCATTAGATCATTAACTGCACAAGTGCAATACCAAAACACTCAGTCATACAGAGTGCAGAGGCGTAAACGCTTGACAGTAAGTCACTTATGTGATAGAAAAGAATATTTCGCCTGTCTTCCATACTTATACTCCGTGTCGTTATCTAACTACTTCCTCATAGCGGTCGCTTGTTGCGCACCGTATTCTTACTCATTGTACAACATTGTTCTTACTGTTTCTGTTATTGTGATAGTTTTCTCTTTACTCATTGCCATTGTCATTGGCACCATCTCCTTATGGTGTAAGTACACTAGGAGTTTCCTAGTTCATATGTATGATGATTGTTGTTGCATACCATAATGGTATTATCTTCCCATTGTGGAGATGCCTTATCTCAACTCGGGTTTCATGTGTAGGTTAGCCTACCTCACATTATTTGCTCATTTACGATACCATTTTACCAAGTGTCTTGGTTGACAAAGGGTGAAGTAATTTATCGGGTTACAAGCTCTCTTGAGCGTTGATCCTTCATGGTGTGCAATGTGCACTCACATTGATTGTTTTGACAATGACTGTCCTCTCTAAGCTGAGCATTGGTTACAGACTCTAGCTGTGTAGTTTTATTCTTGTATGTACGTCACCGGGACATCCCAAGAAACTTCCAGGGTTTTCTGGTCCCGTTCTCCAACTGGAGGGTATTCTATCACTGACAAGTGAAGGTTCTCGTTGAGGGTTTGTCTCCACTCATAGGTCAATGACAAGGTTGGCTATGTTGGTGTTTACACAATGGTTTACCACATGCTTGGGTGCATATGAAGTATACTTACTCCTTTAAGTCGTAATGGTTTGGAAATCTCATTTCCTGATTCCATCGCCTCTTGGCAGTATCTATATGCGTAGGCTTTACTGTTATAATAGATGGAAACCTTTCTAAGGATTCACATCTTCACCACCTTGGTGGTCTTCGGTTAACGAGGGGTACTTTCCCTTGGGTTCTCGTAGTGTCCAAGTGTGGACTAGGCCATTGTTGGCATTATCATGATTCTTATGCCTCTGTGCTACCATTGCTACAGAAGGCATGAGGGGTATTTAACTCCGTCAACTGTATACTAGACTGGTGCTCTAGTGACAATGACTCTGAGATGGCCATTACTCCAAGCCACTCAGGATGTTGGGTTTGAACTGATGGTCCAGTTGTTGAGTTCTTGTCGTATGAGGTAATATCTCTTGCAAGTCTTGCCACCAAATGGTGTGGGTTATGCAACCATCGAGGTTTACCTAACATGGTTGGTTGATGGCTTTTAAGCCGTGTTGCTGCGAGCTATGCTCTTTGCAAGCTGCTTATATCTGTTTTCACTCCTTGTGTACCCCATTGGTTGGAGGTATTACTGGGCTCCATGGTAAGTCGTGCCATCACGCTTCCGTTCATAGGAGGCCCTTTCTAGCATTCTGATGTTAATCAGTGCCTTTTGGTAATTTAGGGTATTTCTTGTTAAGCGAAATCCCTTCGGTGTCTTAACCGAGTGTTCGTTGTAGCTTTCGTGGTCTGATTATGACGCTTCGTTTGATTGTTGTTAATTCCGACAACCTTCAAGGTTTGCTCCTTGGGTGTTGTTTAGGTTACACCATTACCTCCGGCTGATAACTATACCGCCTTGTGGTATTGCATTTTGAGTTATCCCCTTGTGGGTTATAGCGTCTCCCGTTCTTGGGTAGACTGTTTATACTCCTCCTAGTGTTTAGACTAGGCTTAAGATCCTGTCCAACGATGGATTATACTTTATGGTAATCTTGTGACTGCTCTCGGGAACTCTGTCCCGTTTGTTGAGCATTGTGGTGTTCACGTTAGGCTTTTGCCTTACTGTGTTCAGGCTGGGTATCCCTTCCAGCTGTCATAGGTTGGTTTGACATCTTGAGACATATCCAATGTCTATTCTTACTAGTCTGCGCTCCTCGCGCTTCCTAATTCTTATTCCTTATCTTCAGTTGGATTCTCTGAGTTCCTTTGTACTTAATCGTCTGAGGTGTCCAGTTGTCCTGGTTAAAATTTACTTATGGTCCGTAGAACGGAGTTGACTACTTCCCGTGCGTCGTACGCTACATGTATACATACGTGGGGTACCATACTGATACGTTACCACTTACCCGACTACGTGTCAGGCCCGCAAGCTCCTTCGGAGTGCGATTGTCCCACATCCCGTAATTGGGTATACTTGTAGTGTTCGTCACACGCCTAGGTGAAGTATTCTGTTGTCAACTCCTCTTGTATCAATCTATGATACTCACCGAAATTTTGTTGGTTTGGTTTTAAAATCCAAGGTTTTAAAGAAAGTTATGGTTTGAAAGAAGGGTTTGGTTTGAAAACAATGGTTCGGTGCTAAAAGAAATATCTCATGGCATAGCCATGCTTGAGGTCTTGACCAAGTCTAGCGTCTCGCTGACTGGTATGTTCTAAGTACAGTGGTCGGGCCGTTAAGCCTTCCCAAGGTTCCATACGTCTGGTCGTTAGGATGTGTGATCCTGTGGTTGTTTCGTTACGGTCACCGTACATTACCATGTACTTGTGACGTATTAGTGTTCCTTTACATATTCGTGTTGTTACTGCACTTGCCGTGGCAAGTGCGTGGTACTGGTGGTTTTTGAGTAATCCTATACCGATCACGGTATGGTTTTCACTCACATTTGATAGTCTTGTTGACTCTTCCCTTGATCTTGTTGATCTACAATCGGTATACTTGATCCTTTAGGTAGCTTCTCAATGATCTTGACGTAATTGTTGTTAATCAGGATGTTTCTCCAACCCTTGGAGACTCCCATTCCATTTGGTTTAGTGTCGTTTCTTGTGGCTCGTTCCCACACATTTGTGGTGGTTACTGAGCCTTCCTTGTTTAGGTACTACGCTTGTAGTCCTATTGTATTATATCTCATGGTTGTCCTTGAAGTTGTCTGAGCCATATTGGCCAGGTATTGCACCCCTTTGGCGTTGTAATTTGGGGTTAATCGCTTCTGACTATGTTCTTAGCCAGCTAGTATGCCGTTGGTGGTGCTGCTTGGCTATTACTGTTGTCCCGCAGACTTGTGTCTCGGGTCCCATTACTGCTCCCTTTCCATTTCGTTGTACGTTTAGCGCTTCCTTTCCTGATGCTGGTTGTTTAGCTAGGTTCTGCGACTGCTAAGCATATCGCCCCATGCTGTTGTAAGTTGTAGCCTCCTTGTGGTTGGAGTGCTTATTCCCCCGCTATTAAGTGCGGCATTATTGTTCAACCGGGATTCATCTCCGGATCTTCCATTTCTTGGAATCTACTACGCGTCGGTTCTTGTTTACTGTGTGATTGCTTCACCACTGCCAGATCGGGTTCTCCCGAGTATGAGAAGGCTTTTCTTCTCTCTGGCGTCCTTTCCCAAGTTATACAGTGGGGGTTTGCGGCGGGCGGGACTGGTATTGTAGGTATCCGGTACTCACCGGTAGTTCCTGACTAGCATATCTCTAATGCTAACACTCAGCCCTTAGCCCTAAGCTTCTACTTCCTAACTCGGTATTCCTAAGCTCGGTATTTCCAGTCATCAGAGCGATACTTCGCTCTGATACCACTTTTTGTAACACCCCTACTATTAATACAATACTTACCGTCCAATCTCCTTGCATACCAGATACACGCAGCGGATATATTCTTACATACATTGGGTGATACAATGCCGTTAGTCACCCACGTGACTAACAAGGCCACTACTCCTACTTACAGCATCGGTCTGATGGACCGGAATATCCGAGTACTACACACTTATCATACCTACTCCAATTACCGAATCAAATACTACAACATCCCATCCATTACAATACTTCGAGTTCAATACCATACAATCTACATACCGAGTTACTAAGGTCCTTATACAAGTGTAATACCTCTTCCAAATTCATACATACTCTCTAAGAGTCTACTCACTACCCATTTCTCACAACTACTTACTTCTAATTACAAGGGTGTGCCGCCGGTCTCTCACCTTGGCCACATCCGCTTCGGGTACCTGCACACTAAAAAATGTCCCCCGAAGGGGTCAGCTTTCGCCGAGCATGATAACCGCATACCCCGCGTACTAGTGAGGGTACGCCGACCACTTGGTCGTATACATGCGGTTCATTTATTCACACAACATGCATACATGCTTTCATACTCGATACTACATTACTTTCACAAGGCATACATACATACATTTCATCACATACAAGGAATACATATACCATCAAATACTTACTTACCTTGTTCTCAAGTACACATACGCAGTACATACACAACATACAATTCTTGTTAGCTTCATTGGTCCACCCGGGTTAATCGGGTGGAGATTACTCTTTTACTCGTTACTTCATACACATACATACTCGTACTCATACTCACGGATCCATACTTACTTACTCTTACTCTTACTCAAGTTAAGTCGTCGGGACCTCCGGCCCTGGGGACTACACCGTCCCACCTCCGGGATTTACTTGGTTCACTAATCCAGGATGCTACCCACTTAAGGGATTTGGGCCGTGGACCAGCTTACGAACCAGGAATCGGATCCAACCTCTTGTGTCACCTCATCCTCACGCGTGGCCGAAGCTATATCGGACTTGTACTCATTCCAATTTACTCACTTAAGTTAGGAGTTAGATAGTTAGGAATTAGCACAAGTCAACATTCAAGCCACAATAATACAATACCCATATACACATACATACGAAATACAATACGATACACATGTACACTACAAGGTACAAATACAATTTATCTTCATCCACATATTTCATGAATTATACAAACTAGTGTTCAAGACAATAAATATCAAGAACACATAAGTCAAGCACAAGTAAGTGCAATATAGTCCGATTCATGCATTTATCTTATTTAGGTGATCAAACAAGCACACAAATCGGGGTAACCAGATTAGGATACAGGGCATGAAGAAATCATACCTTTCACCGTTGTACTTGTATCCCAACGTTCCTCCGGTATTCACAATTCAAATCCTATGATATACATACATTCAAATGATTAATCTAACTATTATTACTTAATTCGTACTTACTATGTCCTCACACCTCTTATACTTACACATTACTTATTTACTTTTCTTTACCTTAAGTCTTACTTTCTTACTTAACTTAGGTTTACTTTCTTACATGTACATGTATATGTGGACATACATACATATACATATATATATACATATATATATATAATATATATATATATATATGTCATTCTTATTTAAAATATATTTTTTTTTGTCAGGACCGGACTTGCGACCGACCTTGCAAGTCCGGTCCATTCCAGTAGCTATCTATACCGGAAATTTCTGGCCCGACCGAACTTGCAAGTCCGGTCGCAAGTTCGGTCGATTCCAGTAGCTATCCTCGGGAAATTTTTCTGGGCCGACCGAACTTGCATGTCCGGTCGCAAGTCCGGTCGATTCCAGTAGGTTACAGGATGGAAATTTTTCTGGCCGACCGAACTTGCAAGTCCGGTCGCAAGTTCGGTCGATTCCAGTAGGTTACAGACGGGGAAAATTTCTGGTCCGACCGAACTTGCATGTCCGGTCGCAAGTCCGGTCGATTCCAGTAGCTCACCCGTCTTTGTAAGTCTGGGCTCGACCGAACTTGCAAGTCCGGTCGCAAGTTCGGTCCGGCCCAGTATTTGCATTTTAAATTCTATTTTCAGTCCTCTCTTTCACCCATTACTTCCCCATTGTTCCTACATGTAATCCCACATGATATAATTCCATTTAGGCTTCCTAAAATACCTTATTTCATCCACCAAATCCATTACTAAATCCATGAGACAATTTACACAATTTCCTCACTTCCTTTCAACACCTACAACAGTTTTTCCTTCTCTAATGCTACAGATTTTTCTACAACTCCTACCCTTCAATATTTCCTCCACCAATGTTACTCCTAGCATCCCAAATATATTTCCAAGTCATTACATTACCTACACCCAAGTCCAACACTCTTCTTACCAATTCTTGCACAATAATCTTTCCTATCTTCTCCAATACATTTCTATATACTTTGTTACAGATTTTGCACTTGTTACTTCTCATACTACTACTACCATACCATGGTCATTAAACATCTCTACTATCCTCAATACGTACCTTGGTTCTCCCATTCACCAAGTCATCAATACATATACATATCCTATCAAGATTTTGCCATAGTTCCTCTACATTTCTTATTTATCCATACACACATTTTCTCACCAAGTTCATACCTATTCTAGCCACACCCTTACAAGGGTCCTACCAGCAATCAATACAATATGCATTCACCAATACTTCTTCAAATACCAATACTAATACTCATACCCAATCATTTGGCTCCAAGGCCTACAATTCACTTACTAATTTCACAAATACTCAAAACTTCATAAACTTCAATACCAATACATTAGTTTGGTTTCTTTCATTCGTTTACTCATTCCATTACTCTAATGCATCAAAATTAACATTAGTAAAGAGCTCTTACCTTGAGCTTGTATCTCCTTCAATTCTTTCTCAATTCTCCTCCTCTTTCTTCATTGCCCAAATCGGCCATGTGGGGAATGGAGTTGCCAAACTCCATTCCCATCACCCAATGAACACAAAACAACTATAATTAATATTCTAACCCTTAATTTAATGCTAGTTCATTGAGATGTTTTAAACAAATTTTCTAGGGTTTACCTCTTGAAGCTTTTAGGAGGGGTTTTGGCCCTTGATTCAAGAAGGTGTTCTCACCACCATTGGAGGGTTGATATTTGGCTCAAAAGAGAGAGGAAAAACAAGGCATTACAACAAGCCAAAATCGGCTACTAAGAAAAATGGAGGAAACTTGAATCTTTTGTGGAGATTTATACCTTGTTGGAAAGAGGAGACTCCAAGCTCCCCAATGGTGTGCTTTTCTCTTCAAATGGGGAAAACCCATGGAGATGAAACTCTTCCTTTTCGAATTTTGAAAAGAGGGAAATGTAGAGGAGAATGAGGGGAGTTCAAATATGTAATTTATTTTCGATTTGGAGCTTACATGAGGATGGAGCAAGGAGGAGAAGATGGAGCTTCCATGGTTGTAGAGGGGGAGCTCAAAATCGCAGCCCAAGGGAGGAGGAAGAGGGAGAGTACGATGGAGAGGGGGAAGAGGAAAGAGAGAGATGAGTGAATGTGAGAGTGAGGTGAGAGGGAGGGAAATAAAGTAATGTTTACTTTATTGCTTTTTGCTTTTAGCTCTCTTATTTAATTAGCTAGTTACATGTGTGTGTGAGGGGTTATTTAGCTAGTAAAAACCGGCCCCCACATAGTATACTAGCTGGAGCGTTTTTCGTCTTTTACAGAAAACGCTCGTTGTTTTACCCGGTCTAGATATCGTCCACTATCCGGGCCCGTTTTCCGGGATTTTCTCGTTTAATTAATTTTATTGACTGTTAAGCTCCCATAGGTGCTTAATTATTATTTAATGATTTATAATTTTTTTTACGGGTCTGTTTGACCACTTAAAGTCACGTTTTTGGGTTTTCTCGAAAAACGTGCTCTAAAGTTCTATTAGCGTTTTAATACTTTATTTGGATCCGTTTTCTTCGGGGGTTGTTCCCATATATATTTAGGTCTTATTAAACCTTTTGAATCCATATAATACGCTAACCGAGGTCTCATACCTCCTATGGTTATTTAACGCTTACTTAGCGTTTTCGCCTTTTAAGCGTTTTCTTTATTTCTTTTGGATTTATTTTCCCTACAATATTAATTAGGTACCATTAGGCCCTTAAATACGTATTAGATTAATTTTAATCCCTATATTTAAGTTCGGGGTATTTCAATACAGGTTGAAATTATCGTCCCCTCAGTCCGCTGGGAATCCTACGATGAATAGCTTAACAACGAGGGAATAAAAGACCACCTTGATCTGCTTGACGAAACGAGAGCCGCAGCAGAGGCCATATTAGAGAAAGATAAGAGCAAAGTAGAAAAGTATTTTAACTAAAGGGTAAAAGAGCGAAGCTTCATCCCGGGAGAATTAGTCCTACTAGAAGCAAGGCATCCTAAGAAACTCGACCCTCAGTGGGAAGGCCCTTACATTGTTCACCAAAAGACCGAACGAGGTTCATATCGTTTAAAGGATGTCGAAGGGTATGAATTACCACATTCCTGGCACGCAGAACGTCTAAAGAAGTTCTATGTGTAATACAGTGTGTAAAGCTTCACCTGTTACATCAATAAAGAAAGTCATTTTTAAACGTCTCGAAAGAAACTCTCGGGCTACGCCCTACAGGCTATTGTGCCTTGAAATACATGCTATTGTGCCTTGAAATACAAGATATTGTGCCTTGAAATACAGGCTATTGTGCCTCAAAATGTAGGCTATTGTGCCTAAAAAAATGGGTCACTAGGTGTGGGACGCCACACCATACCCCGATTGAAAACCTTTAAAATCTTTTTTTTTTTAAAAAGGGTACAGTCGCAAGTATCGCTGCTTGGCTACCAAAAGGCAAAGACGGGAAAATATAAAAATACATGTTTAATAAAAGCGGCCTATCGTAATTCATGACCGGTCGCTATCTAAAGAGTAACCAGTTGCCTATTACCGGTTGTATCAAAACAATCAGACTGTTTTCTAAAAGGAAACAACCGGTCACGAATGACCGGTCTCTCATGGCTTAACACCCAAATAAAATTAAGTACAAGAAGTACAGTCGCTTCGTAAAATCCCGTAAATGTAAGGTACTAGAATATAAAATCGAGACTAATTGCATTCATCATTACAGAATCTCAAAAGCTTTGCAGGTACTCGACCAATGTTATTTACAAAAAAGGGGGAGGAGTCTCTACGGGTCCCTCACGACGACCGGGCTCCCTCCGTCCTTCGCGGGAGGCTTATCTCCAAGACGAGAAACACTTTCCAAGGACCTAGATTTCTCACCAGAAAGGCAACGACCCGTCTCGGCCTGAGGCACAACGCTCCCGGGAGGAAGAAAAGATGCATGCCCAGCCTCGAAGCATGTATCTCCTGAAAGACGGCCAAACTGCTCAAACACCTCATGAAACGAGGTCTTCTTCACAATTTCCTTAAAGTTTAGCTCCTGATACAACTTGTTATCCAAAAGTTCGCCTCTCTCCACGAAGTATTGTGAGATGACCTGACGGCATGAGCTGGCCACTTTCGCGCATTGAGACCCAAAAGCCTCCTTCAGGAAAGCAGCAGCGCTGCATTGCCACTGGAGATCCTCCCGGTTTCGCCGTGAGAAGGTCGTATGGTTAGCAACCTGATCCTCAAGGCTCTGAGCGTAAGCCCGGTACTTGTCCCGGCTTGCGTTGGTAGAAATCAGCTCAGCGTCAACGCTATCAATCCGAAGATTGAGCTTCTGCATGTGCTTCAAAAGGTCGTCCGAGTTTGGCCCTAAAAACAAGGAGGGGATCATCAATAGAAACAACTCAAGCAAAATACAAGCAAGAAAGCAGGGGGAGCAGCGTACCCTTCGTTTCCGGCTTGGAAGCCTCCGAGCGCAGTAGGGCTAGTTCTCCCTCTAAGGTTTTCACCTTCTCCTCAAGGAGGGCCTGCTGCTCTTTAGCGGCGTCTTGGCAGTAAGAAAGGGCACCAAATTCCTGGCTCAACCTCTCCTTGTCAGCAACAAGAGTGGCGTTCTCCCGCCTTATTACCTTCACCTTCTCCTCAAAATTAGCCCGCTCCTTCTGAAAGATCGCTCTCTCATCGGAGAGATCGCTGAGTTCCTGCATCAATATCCCCTTATCTTCAGCAAAGGCGGTGTTCTCTAGTTTAAAAGCCTACTTCTCTTGCTCAGCGGCCTCCTGCTCTCTTTGAAAGGCAGTCTTCCATAGTCAGAACATACTTTTCATGCATAAGACCACTCACCTCTTGCTTATGAGCAGCCTGAGCCTGTCCCAGCAATACCTCAAAGTTAGAAAGATCGTACAACCAGGCCCCACTGCCCCCAACAAATTGACTTTGTACCTTTTTCAAAGAAGTGACCTCAAACTCCAAAGGCTGCACTCGACACTTCAGGGAAAAGTTATCCTCCCGTAACTGCTTCAACTGAGCCTCGTATTCATCGCCTCGCTTAGTACTTAGCAGTTGGGCACTGTCGAGCTCCTTCTTCAGCGTCAGCGTCCGCTCGTGCACCTTTTTGAATATCTCTGACTGAACGATGTCGATGTAGTTGCTGTTAGAAGACCGCTCCATCTCCAGCTCCCTTCGGGCATTTACAGCACGGCTCTCCTCCAGCCGGAGCTTGGAACGCAGGGTCTGCGTGTGCACATCCATGCTCTAGGCAAAGGACATCGTCTAGAAAAACAAAATTAAACACATAAGAGAAAAAGCACAACAAACAAAAAAACTTACCATACAATAAAACGAAAAAAACGAAGCACACACCCGGTATATCCCCTGCCACATGTAGTCAAGGGCTTGATCGAGAGGAAACAAATGAAGCATGATGGCGTCCGCACCACCATCTCCCACCCTCAACTTCTCTTTCGCGGTTGTAATGGTCTTCATAGGGGTGAAGAGACCATCAGGGTTGTCGGATCTCCGAATCGCCTCTTTCCAGAGCTCAAAGTATGAGACATAGTCGGAGATAGTTAGCAGAGGGATGGGACGTCAGCAGTGGTAAAACCACCCATCCTTCCCCGAGGGGCCGCAAAAACGTTTGACTGGCCGAAGGAGAAGGAGATGACGAAGAGGCATTCGTGTCCTCCCTTGTCTTGGTGTGAAGCTCCAGATTCTCAGGTACTTCCCGGTACTTCACACCTTCACCATCTTCCGGGTTCACGGGACCCCCAAACCCTCCCGGTCCTCCAGGAGAAACTCTCGCCTCCTCGAGGTGATCCTCCCCCGGGACCCCTCAACTAGCAGCAGACTCTAGTACACCAGACACGTCCACGTCTATAATCGAGGACGCCTTCACCCTCTTTGTGGCGTGCTTCACCCTTCCCTTCGAGGCCAACACCTTCCGGTGCTTTTGGGTGAAAGCTTGCCCAACAGCCACTGCTCCCGCAGCAAGCCTAGCCGCGTCATTCTTTTCAACCCCGAGAGCTACACAAACAAACACAAATGTAACAATCCAAAAGAAAGCAACACAAAAACAAAAGAAAAAAACAAGTGGATAACCAAAGGAAAAATAAGGGGAACGCTCTCGGGAAAAGATTCAAAAAGGGGGGCTAGCTCAGTATAAGTAAGAAGTAGGCAAACAAGGGGTCGCACACGTAGGCTCGCTTCCTCCCTGAGGGCTAAGATTGAGGTTTGATCCCGGTGTCAGAGGAAGAAACACCCGACGACCGAAATTTGGACTTGTATACCAAGTACCTGACTGGTTGCCAGTATCAGGTGATTGGGCTTCCGGTGTCCTAAGAGACCCTTTCTCTTTTAACACTTCCTCTATTTTTGTCTCTTTGGTGCATCTTCGATTTCTTTGACAGGTCTTATCTTGCCAGACACGGTCCCCTCTGCTAGGCACCGGGCCGCCTCCTCCGCGGTGTCCAAAGAGGCGCAGTAATCTACCTTCTCGTTCTCAACCTTGAAGGAAACAAAGTGCCAGTCGCAGAATGGGCCGACCTTTGCTCCCAGTTGGGGAAAATCTGCAAAGACAGTACATAGTCAACAAAAAAGAGAGAAAAAAGAAAAAAACAACAGAACAAATCCAAAAGAAAGCACAAGGAAAGACACCCAACTCTCTGTATGGGCCAACAACTCCATGCGCGCATTTGTAAAGAAGTCCTCCACGTATCTACGCTTCTCATTCTCCTTCTTCGAGACGCAAGATATTGGGCAGTCGGACTTCGGCGACGGAAGAGAGTAGAGCGTCCCCTTAATGATCGACGACCAGTAAGGGGCTCCTAGAAATCGACCAGCTGGGGGAACGACAACGAACCATCGGCTGTTCCACCGATGACCACGCTTTTTGTACTCAAACAGAGAGTACCCGGTGCGACTGGTGATGGTCAAGCTACCAACATCGACGCGTGTAACACCCCCAAACACTGTCCTAGGAGTTAGGGGTATTACACGCCGCGTATTATTACCTAATAACGCAAGGCTCTAACGAACACACACATTTAATCAAAACAAGGCCCAAAACGAAATACTTATATAATAAGTATTAACAAAGTGTCAAAGATTCCAAAACGCTAATACAACCCTCAACGTAATCAAAAGCGGAAGCCAACAACTGAGGCCCAAAAGGCTACAAGTCAAAATACAAATGTCTCAAAGGAATCGAAATAACATAGCAAACTAAACTCCAGAAGCTGAGCAAAGTGATCCTCGCTGATCAATCTGCAATGTTAGATAAAGTAGGGGAATGAGCAACCAACTATGCCCAGTAGATGACCAACTTCATCAATTAGCATGTTCAAAACATTTATAGAATGTTATCAAATCAGAAGTAAACAACAGGAAGCCATTTCCCTTACAGAAATCAGAAACAGAAGTCCAAACACAAAGGACTAATCAGAGTTCAGAACAATGGAAGTAGAAACAGAAGGGGACCCTAGTTGATCACAACATACAGACAGAACGAGCAACAACTCGTGAACAGAACGAGGAAACCTCACTCGTAAACAGAACAGGTGGAACACCTGTGAACAGAACGGGGAACATCACCCGTGAAACAGAAGGATATCCTATATAGCGCGCTACGAGACAGCTAAACCAGTCATCCAAAGGTTCAGATACGGAGATAACTAGGTCCCAATACAGAAGCTTAAAACAATTAAGCATATGTGCACCAATGGCACCAGAAAGCACATAGATAGCTTAGAAATCAGAAGGGGAATCCAACCCAGCAAACGGAAGTCAAAACGAAGCTCAAACGAGCAAGTTATGGTCAAATCAGTACCACGTCCGAACTTGTGTCCGGACATCAATGTTCGAACACAAG
Organism: Limonium bicolor; assembly: GCA_023374045.1. NCBI lineage: Eukaryota > Viridiplantae > Streptophyta > Magnoliopsida > Caryophyllales > Plumbaginaceae > Limonium > Limonium bicolor. Next base: position 219,022,437 of record CM041777.1, on the reverse strand, counting down.
TCGAGACTTTAGAAATCAAAAACAGACGGGTGTCCGAACATCAAAGCTCAAACGGATGTTCGGACGCTTTCGGAAACCAGATACGCGTAATGTCCGAACATGTGTCCGAATGTAAAGTTCAAACACAAGTCGAAGCAAAATCAGAGAATGTAGAAGGGGTGTCAGAACTTCTGTCCAGACTTACAAGTTCGGACACCATTCGAAACTTGTAAGTCGGGCTCGTCCTCGCACCCCGTCCGAACATCTAAGCTAGGACGGAAGTTCGGACACGGCAGAAACTTCAGAAATTCAAAGCGCAACAGGGCATGTCCGAACGTCAAAGCTCGGACAGACGTTCGGACATACCAAAAAGTGCAGTTTCCAGAACGAATTTCACACCAGAACAGAGGTTTAAACACAACTAAAACAAAAGCAGTTTGTAGAAAACAACCTTAGGGTTTGTACATCATTAAAGAACATTTAAACAGACGAATTCGCAAACCCAAAGCAGAGACAGAATGCACTCAATTCCAGAATTGAAACTCCCCAAGGCTGAACACACTGACTGAATCCATAAGCCACTGATAAGTGTCCAAATGAGCATGTTTTATAGGTGTATTTCATATAAATATTAGCACTTTTCTTGCTCAATTCTCCACTTTGGTTAGTTTTCCTCTAGTTTATGTTTTATTGTTATCTCACAAATTTATTGTTTAAACATAAGGAAAACCAAGCTGTGAGTAAAGTAGACGAAGAGACGAACGCATAGACGCAAACGGCTCAGAAAACGGAGTCCAAACGAAGAATCTAGAGCTGGTCAAAATTCGTAGAAGAAAATACACTTGCAACCGCCTGGACGAGATGCGGACCTCGGGCGGACAGGAATGTGACCGGGCGGACGTGAAGCGGACGCTTGGGCGGACGTGAGTGAAGACCTCGGGCGAACAGGAAAAAAAGACAGAGACGTCCGCTTGAGCCATAGGCGGACGGATGTGCGGACGACACAAATGACCGGGCGGACGGAGGGAGGCCGACAGAGACGTCCGCGCGGGATTAAGGCGGACGCAGAGGCGGACGCGACTAAAATCGAACGCAAAACAGTTTTTCTTCTTCGTCGACTTCACTCGTCGACTTCGCCCGTCGACCTGCAACTTATCTATCTACTCTTCGCGTTCTGTCCCCTGAGCAATCAATGCTCTTCCACCTCTGTCTGCAGTCGTTCTTCTTCTTCCTCTCCTCTATAAAATACCACTGCTACTTCAAACAAATGCACACGATCCACCCCAAACTCAACACTCAAAATCTCTCATTCCATTTACAAAAATCCTACGTACTCGCTCCACTCTTCTTCCTCTTCATTTTCTCCATTCATCATCCACGCATCTCGTATTGTTATTACGTCCAACCTCTGTCTGACTTATTACCAGTTAATATGTCAGGCTAAGGAGGATTTGCTCCAGGCAAGGGTTTTAATTATGGTTTGTTTAATTATGTAATCAATATTTCTACCGGTTAAAATAAATACAGTTTGTTACGCTTAAAGGTTTTCTCTCACCATTTTAATAAATTACATGAATTTATTAAAATGCTTTCCTAAGTCTATTTTGATCAGACCAGGTGATAAATAGACAGGTTAATTAAGCCGTAAATCTGGAGAAAGCTTATTATGATTTAACAGGTTAGTATTTTCAGATGCAATTATAATTCCTCGAATTTAACGTCCGTTTACATAGTATTGCTCGAACCTTGATTAGACCGAGCATTTTCTGGTAAACGAGTTCTTAAGGGTCTATGACTTAGTCCTTAGGATAATAATAGGAATTTTGCCAAACTAATAAATTAAACCGGTAGAGATAGCATAATTAATCAGATTATATAAAACCTAAACCCGGAGTTCCATTTAATTCATCTGCACTCAGTTTTCTAATCTGCTTAATATTTTCTCTAAAACAAGTCAATTAACTTCCCCCCTTTTGTGACAAGCTTAGGAACTATTTTATCTCGCTATAAGTCCCACGGTTTGACCCCGGCCGCTTCTGTCTTCTATACTACTGCGACCGGGTTTTTATTTGCAGCCCGACGGATATTTTGAGTATTAATTTCTTTCTTTTATCAATTTCACCAGTACTAATCACTCACGATAAATCCACTCTGCAAAATGGTGCCGTTGCCAGGGACTTGATTTAATCTAGTCCCTAAGCCCCGGTTAATTCACCTGTTATATTATAATAATCTGTCAATATTAACTCATAATAATCTAATTTCGGACATCGGACTTCTGATCTGACTTGGACATCTAACTTTGGACTTTGGACTTCTGACATTTTAATATTATTGTCATTTATTTCTGTCATTTCAATTCCATTGTCCTTTAATATTCCATTGTCTCTAACTACTAACTTCAAATTTCCTGTCATTCCGTTCCATTGTCATTTCGTTCCATTGTCATTTCAATTTTCTGTTATTTCTTTCCATTGTCCCTAACTACTAACTTAAAATCTGTCTACTAATTCCTAACATTTTTATTTATTCTAACGTATAACCAGTTCTTTTCTCTGTTTTGAGTGGTGAATGCCTTTTACCAGGTCAAACAGTCTCCCAGAAAATATCAATAAACACACGGTTGGTTATAATCCAGAGATCGAGAGAACCTTTCTGCATACCCTAAGGCAGAGACGAACTCAACAAAACATTACCACCACAGTGATAGATTCTGACCCGGAAGCTAACATGGCATCTACACCAGCAACGGTTCGAAATATCAACAGGCCGTCTAACCAAGGACAGCAGCCTGCTATCATCCTTCCTCACCTCAGTCCATCAGAATACGATGAGTGGCAGAAGCTGAAGCCATATCATCAAATCAGATGTGTGAAAGAGTTGGGCATGTTTGATGGCACCAGTCCGGACGAAGCCCTGTTACATGTTACAAAATTCTTGCAACATGCCAACAGTCTTACTGCGACCGACGCAGTACTTCAATATGCAAGATTGTCATTATTCCCACACAGCCTGACGGGAAACGCGAGCAAGTGGTATCATAGCCTAACGCCAAGTACCATCGGTACATGGGATGACATGGCCACCAAGTTCTACGACAAATTCCTACCCCCGAGCCGAACATTAGAGATGATTGCTGAAATCTATAATTTCAAGCAACCTGGGTCGGAGAATATTTGTGAAACTTGGGACCGTTTCAAAAGTCTATTACTTACTTGTCCTCACCATGGTCTGACGAAAGAACAAGTATCACAATTGTTCTACAAAGGCTTGATCGGTCCGTGCAGAACAATGGTGTTATCTTCGTTAGGGGCTGACATTCTGAAAAAGCCAGGAGCACAATTTCTGAACAGCATGGAATCTCTCTGTGAGGAAATCAGAGACTGGGCCTCCGGTGGATCAAGGAGCGGTACTCCAGGATTATATCATGTTGGGGAAAGTGATAACAAGTTCGACCAATTGATGAAAAGCCATGAGCAACTCATGGAGAGCAATGCTCAGCAGGCAACAAAAGTCAGCACTCTGCAGAAAGTGGTTGAGCAGATGGCTATGAATTCCTACCCCCAGCAAGCTAAGTCGATGATTTCCCGATCATCTACAATCCCTCCAGGCTATGCTCCTCTTTCCCAATCTTCTCCTGTTATTTCTTGTACGCAATGTGGCGGGCCTCATGACTACGAACAATGCCCCCAGCTACAAGAATTAAAAGCAGCAGAGGAGGCAAACTACATCACCAACAATTCAGGATACAGACAACCATGGCAACGTAACATGCAATCTAACCTTCGCTACTCAAACACAGAAAATATCCAAAACCCACATACCCTTCAACCATCTCAAAACTACAGACCTCAGTCCAATTTCCAAGGAGGCCAAAGGCAATATCAACAACAGCCTTATGGCAATGAAGCTTCTTCGAGTCGACCGGCTCCACCTCCTTTGAATCCTGAGTCTGAAATGTCTCAAATGCAAGAGATGTTCAAGGCTATGATGGGTAAATCCAGAGATACGCAAGAAGAGGTTGCCGCTTTGCGCAAGGACCAAAAAGCCTTGCAATCTCAGATCCAACAGTTACTCAATCAACAAAGAC